>VZTH01007598.1:0-220990 GCA_013397815.1 Aleadryas rufinucha
ACACTGTAACCTAGGACACTCTTGTCACTCCATTGTAGGAGACCACTATCTTAGGCACAATTTTCCCTTTGTGAAGCCATACTGGATATCTCTAATTACCTCTCTGCCATCCATATGTTTCAGCATAGCTTCCAAGAGGTTCTGTTCCATGCTCTTACTGGACACTGAGGTGTGGCTGACCTGATAGTAGTTCCTGAGGCTCTTTTTTTTGTCCTTGTTAAAAATTAATGTGATACTCACTTTTATCCAGTCATATGAGACTGACTGCTGTGACTTTTAAAATATTATTGAGGGTGGCTTAGCAACTACATCTACCAACTCCATCAGGGCTCTGGAATGCAAATATGATGCTTATTTTATAAACTAGGATGGTTTCATTCCAGATCTAAATGATATACTATATTTGTCTGTAGTTCAGACAGCAGAATAGGTTTCTGGGGCTCTTGTTTACGTTAAACAAAAATAATATTCTGTCTGCAGTGACATTAAGTAACCCAGCTGAATAATTTCATTTATTTCTTCATGAATAATTGCTCCCAGAAAGGAAGGGGGAAAAAAAAAGACCTTTAAGTTTCATTAAATGATAGACAAATTATCAAATGTATGTTTTACGCTTTCACCTTTTTCCCATTTCTCTTGATTTTCACGATAAATTTATTCCTGCTCTGAAGTCTTATGCTGTTGGTATGATTACCTGAAGGTTTCCTAACACTTTGATTGAAATGCAGGATTTATATTGTACTGGCAAATTGAGCAAATTGCAAGTATTTTATTTTTTGGTTTTCAGAAATAATACAAGATAACCTTATTTTGTACCTCTAACAGTGTTAGTGTTTATATAGGTCCCCTTTGAAGCTAAAAGGAAGAATAACATATCAAGTGTCTATATAAGATGCTATCAACAACACGTAGCACCAATTAACCAGTGCTCCCAAGATGCTCATCACAGCTGTAAGAAAGACGTTTATTTTGGGGAGGTGATGTTTCCCACATGCACAGTACCAGCCTAATCTCTTTCTTTCTCTGTTTTTTGTTTGGAAGCTGCTTAAATTGACACTACTATTGAGAAAAATCTTCCTGCAGCATCAGGCCAAGTATTGGTCTTTTACTTTTTCTCAATATAGCTTGCTACTTCCAAATAAATGTCTCAGAAAGATGGTGGCATTGCACCATTAATAAATTATTAATAAAACATATTGTAAAGTTGCTAATTTAATAGGTTTTTAGTACCAATGAAACATTTTGTTTTCCACTATAGCAAATAAACTGAAATGAGACTGCTAAACTGTTTACTTGGAAACACTTGGAAAAAAATTAGCTGTAGGAAGGTGAAGGTGCCTGTTTTCAGTAACAAAATGAAAACAAAGAGCTGTGAATTTAAGGGCAGGACAAAGTCACTGGTGTCTTGATCCAGTGGTGGTAAATGATTTGAGTTCTGATACTCTGAACAGTAGGAGCTGGACGTGGTCCTTCATGCTTTTGGGGGTGTCATGGTTATGATAATGTGGTCTGAGAGTCGCACTATGCATACAACTTTGCACTTCGACTCCATTTAAGATACAACAAAACATTGAAAAGTAACTTTTGTTTCTTAATTTACTTGGATTTTTTACTATTTTGTATATTTCCATGCTAGTACTCATGATCAGTTATTCTTTCTGATACTTCTTGGGCACAAGTGCATCTGCAAGTGGTGGACAAGTGGCGCAGAGCAGAACAGTGCTATTAAAGATACTTTTTCTCATGTGTTTTGTTTAAAATTCATTGAATTTAAATTTGAAAACCATGTGAAATTTAAAAGGTTAACATTGGCGTTAATTCAGATTCTGTAATGCAGTGTTGCATAATGAACAAATGTATTGTATTATAAGGGAAGTTCCATTTTTCCCTGAATTAGCTGTGCCTGTTGGAAAAAGCTGGGAATATTTTGCATTTGCATGGAATGCTTGTTACAGCTACTTGTCTCATTTGCTGTTGATACTGCTCTTCCATCTTCCAAAGTTCTTTAGGGGTTTATTAGAATTCACTACTTCTGGTTGGACATAGGCAGGCATTAAATGCAGATAAAGAACCCAGATCTCAAACAGTAATCAAAAATTCCATTACGTGTATTATCTTAGGAACAAGCCTTTAGTTTGTTACTGAATGTCACCATCAACCATGACAGACTGTAATTAAATACCAAAGATCCCAGTGAGCATTGACTAATGAAGTGACGTGATGTGCTCTTACATTGTCAGTTATGCCTTTGAGCATGGCCCCCAACTCTGGCTGATGTGATTACTCTACTGGTGAAATGTGAGAAGTGGTGTTTAATTTTGTCTGGAAAAAAGATTTGAAATTATTGAATGAAGAGTTGGAAGTAATTAATTTTAAATGCTGTTGAATAAGCATTAAGTCTAAAATTCTGTTCCAGGGAAGGGTTGCAATCTCAACCTCTCTTGATGTCTTGTGTAACCTTGAAATTTATGGTTGAAGAAAAGCTAGAAAATATTACTGATGATTAGAACTGGAGCGAGAGTATGCAATAAATCAGTTCTGGTGGGAAGAGCTGGGAATGGATTGTTTTTATGGTTGGGAAAGGTCCACTTGAAAAAGTAATTTTAGTTGCTTCCTGGAGCAAAAGCTGGTTCTTTACATTTTAGCACAAAATACAGAAGGCAGAAATGTAAATTTATAGAAGTCTTTGAGGATAGAAGTAAGTGGGAGGAAATCTGTTAATGAAATCAAACCAATATTATTAAAATGCATAACAAATTTATAAACATTTAATAGATTTTTGGCGGTGGGATGAGGTAACTGAATACATTTTAAAGTAATGTTGAAACAGAAAAAAATCTGTTCTTCCAAGAAAGAACAGGAGAAAGACAAAAAGAAAGATGGCTTTCTGTTTTTGAAGTTGCCTGACAAAACACAAACCAATAGAATACAAAAGGCCTCTTTCTAATTCGATTACAAACTGTGTAATAGTTTAAACTGCAACAGCTGGTCTTATGAAGCTACCATATTCCTTGGAGACATGCTCCTTGGATTCTTTTAAGAAACTTACTAGACCAGTTCAACATTGCATTCTGAGTCTTTGTGCTGAAATAGCATGATGTATAGCTTAACAGCTCAGGCTTTATTAAACAATAACTAAAGTGAAGTGCAGCACATGGTGTTTGTCCATGTCTGTGTTTAAGTTGTATTAATTTGTCTTTAGTAGCATCCTTCTCCCTGTCTCTGCTCTGTACTTCTTCCTTTAGGCTGTCACATCCTGAAGCAGTCACAGCCTTATAGACAACAACTTGTTTAATGGTGATTGGAATCACTGGGTAGTTCTGGAGTGCTGCTACACATTTTAACTAGTAAGTTCAGGGTTGATCCTGGGAATACTTATGAGGGTTTCTTCTTGTGGTTGAAGTTTCTCAATACATCCCTGAATTAGGTAGGAAAGGAAAAAAGTAAGGCCTGGGAGGTTTTCTAGGCTTAATGAAGCCTAGAGTCATTTGAGTAACAGTCTTAAACTTGCACCAGAAAAGTAAATTACTCCACAATTGGTCACATGAGCTTGAATTTAGATTATTTTGAAGGAGATGGCCGGCTGTGCTTTAGAAACACGTCAAACACTGAATGACAAACTGTCAGCAAAAACCAGAACAATGTATCACTGCTTCTTTTTTGAGTGGAAAGTTCATATGGTTTTATATGTAGTTGTTTTTCTTCATTGGTCAACAGCACACCGACTAAAAATATCTCTTTCTTTGAAAACATATGGTGTTTATGTATTCTTAGAAAAATTTCAGTTGTGCTAATCCTAATTGCTTTTTTTTTTTGTTTCAGTTTCCAAAATACTGTTTTTAATAGGGTCTTTTTTGTATAAGCAAAGTAATTGATATTTCTTTCACAGATGTAATGATTTTCATTTGTTTAAGTGGAGATTCCTGTAACATTTAAGCATTTGTTTAAGGAAGACTTCCTACAACACAACTGCATATCAGAATGTATGGTTTTATAATACTGGATCTTGTCTTTCCAAAGGTATTCCACAAGTTTATAAAGACAAAACTTCTGTCAGTAAAATACCTGTGGCACCTGTGGTGGTTTTTTTCCCATTTTTAAATGGTTAATGCAGAGAATAACATGCTGATTCATATCAGATGTGTTTTGTCACATCAAAATAGTAATAGAAGTTTGCTTTAATAAAGCCTGGGTTAGAGAAACGAGCCTGTCGACTGATATGTGTGGGTACACACACCCCCTCTGAAATCAGATCTCTACAGCACAAATAATTCTGCATCTCTTTTATGTATTGGTTTGTGACAGCTTGAATTCTAATTTTGAAACGTGGTGATTGTTGCAGTGCAATCACCATAATAGATGCACAGGTGGGGAAAGTGAGACCCTTGAGGTTTACAGTGAAGCCTGGATGTGTTCTGACCACCAATGTATCTCACATTGTGTTGCATTGTATTTGTGCCTTGAATAATGGTGACCAGCACGAAGGAGAAATCTGAGGTGAGGAGATGCTTTGCACTTGGTTTGAAAACCTGTTTCGTTTGCCTTAAGGTTGGAAACAAAAGCAGGTGCCATCTGCTTTTTTCATGCAACCTAAGAAGATCAGACTGCCAGAACCACCCTTGGTTTGTAGATTTAGTTAGCATCCGTGACATTTGAACCTCTTGAAAATCTTACTTTTTATCTTTCTTAATTATTACCTCTACATATTTTTTTTTCTTTTTTACAGTATTCTGTAACTTCTCTCAAGACCATCCCAGAATTATGTAGAAGGTGTGATTCACAAACTGAAGACAGATCAGGTATGATGCCCACTTCTGTCCACCCATAATTTTCTAGGCTTTTTTAAAATCATGTACAATTTGGCAACAATAGCTTCTTGGCAGTGTCCTGCTGTTTTGTTTTTTCTCATTTCTGTACAGTGTTCTGGAAACATGAGTTTCTTTTTTTTCAACAGATGTTAGTTCATTAGAAGGAAAGAAAGTTCCAAAAAAGGATTTGGCTGTATACAGATAAATGTAGGGCTTCATCTCAGCAGCTCCAAACCACAGTATGTGCAACAATTTACTTGAAAACCCGAGAAACCATTGGTGACAAGACGTAATAATGTAGGCGCCAATGAAAAAATGTTGGATACATTTACTACCCATATGGCCACGACCAGTCTGAGGGATGATGTTTTGCCAGAGTCTGAAACTGTATCAAGGATGCTACATGATAGAATCTACTCTAAGGCATACTGTAATAGTTAAGATTAAAGCTGAGTTTTTTAGTTTAATAGTGTAAACTAAATGAAGAATCATGGCATATAGATGAGAACCAGCTGGAGACCTTCCTCCTGCCCCTGACAAAAAGTGCATTCAGTGTTGTTTTGCACTCTGTAAATCAGATTAATCCGCCTTTATTTTTCTTTTCCTGATGGAGGAGAAATGAATTGGTAAGAGAAGCATTTTTGTTGAGCTGTGGAAAGTTTATTGTGCTTTTTGATCTTTTCATTGAACTTTTGTTAATGTTGTTTCATCAAGTACTTTTATAACAGAAACAGGAGATCTGGAATTCATGGGATGATAGAAGAACTTAAGAACCATACTTCAGCAACTTTTATTTCTGTATTTCCTTTCAGACTTTTTAAAATTTCTAATGTGTTTAACTTAAGTTGAAACTTTCTGATTGCTACTTCTTCTAACAGAGTCATTAAAGGCCAGGTCGTCATACGCCACTGTCCTAGGCAATAAAGAGATGCAAAACTCTTCTTACCATACTTGCTTGCAAGTTACTGCCCACACAGAAGTGGTTGCACATGCAGTATTACTTATTGCAAGCAAAAGCAGAAGTGTAAAAGGTGAAGACTCCTGATTCACCCCCCTCCATCTGCCCTATCTCATTCTATCCCAGTCTCCCTCTGTCCTCCCCTCTGTATTCCGCTCATTCTTCCCATCCTGCCCCCTTAAACCCTTCTATCATTCCCCTGCCTCATCCCTATCCATTTTCTTCTCTTTCCTTCCTACCTTTTTGCTGGTTCTTTTCTCCTTCCTCATCCCTTGCATCCTACCATCTTCCCCTTTTGTCCCATGTCCTTCCCCCTCTCTTCCTGACTCCTTCCCTTCTTCTTACCCATTCTTACTCCCATTCTTCCCACTCTCTCCCCATTTTTCCTATTGTCACACCATTTCTCCCCACAATTCTTCCCCCATTCTTCTCTCATTCCTCCTGCGTCCTTCTCTCCTCTTTCCTCATTTTCACCAACTTCTTCCCCCTTTTGCTCCTCATTCTTCCCTGCCATTCTCCATAGCATTTAATCCCTCATTGCTCCCCCCATGCTCCCACCATTCTTTTTCCCCCTTCTGCTTCTCAGTCTTCCCTGCCATTCTCCATAGCATTTAATCCCTCATTGCTCCCCCCATGCTCCCACCATTCTTTTTCCCCCTTCTGCTTCTCAGTCTTCCCTGCCATTCTCCATAGCATTTAATCCCTCATTGCTCCCCCCATGCTCCCACCATTCTTTTTCCCCCTTCTGCTTCTCAGTCTTCCCTGCCATTCTCCATAGCATTTAATACCTCATTGCTCCCCCATGCTCCCACCATTCTCTCCTATATTCCTCCTCCCATTCTTCTTTCTCCATTTAAAATTCAGGTAGAAGTCATAAAGTAAAATGCAGACCAATTGTAAGGATGAAATACTGGTTACGAGCCCTTCCTTTAGATTGTGGGATGCTGACAACTTACTGTGTATCTCTCTTGTTCCATGGTTGCCTCTGCAGACAGACATTTTTCAATTATGTTTTTAATTACATCAGTACTCATCTGTTCCCTTAAAAAGGGGTTGACAGAAGCAGATACAGGGATCGCTGGGAGACAGCAGTAGCTCTGGGGAGTCTGCCAGTGGAAGTTAATTGCAGATTGGTTAAAAGTCTTGAGTAAAAAATAGGCCTTTAGCACTGACTTAGGAAATAGTACTAAAAGCTGATTTTTCTAGCTACTTACAACTTACTTTGATGAATAGGAGGTAGTACTAATATATTTTTGTTTTTACTCTGTTTAATCACTGAGTAATAACATAGTGCTGAACAGGAGTGTATCACATTACATCTCTGTACAGACTTCAGTGTCTTGAGTGTCTTGAAATATCAACAGATCTGGATTAGTCAACGTTGTGTAAGACCCAGTTTGATGACTTTTCATAGCTGCTTTTGACACAGTCTTTTGCTTTCCCTATACTGTAGATCATTAAAATAATGTTGCCAAAGTATTGATGTTGTGTGCTATTTTTTATATAATAAATCATTCATACTACAGCATGAAGCATTCATACTAGTTTATATCTGTATTCCATTGTTAATTCAAGTGGTTACAAATAGAAAAACTCAGAGGTTTTACAAAGAACTGATCGAACTTTCTACCTCATACTGACTCCTGCTTAGTTAGAGGTTGCATTTCTCCTTTAAAACATAGAGAACGATGAAAGTAGAACTATGTAAGAATTATTTTTTCTGAAGAACTGAAAGTTAAGCAAAAGTTGGCCATAGATAAGGTATGTCATAGTCTAAAAAGCAATTGTGGGTCATCTTTGTCTCAGGAAAATACTTTGTTCACTAAGACAGTTAAGACAAAATTATGGAGAAAGTGAGATTCAATTCTATACTTACAAAAATAATTATATATATGGGCAACCATTTTCACCAGCAGGATTGTTAGAACAGATTTAAACCAGACAGTTCCTCGTTATGGAATTACATTTCTTAACTATATGGCTAATAATATGGAAGTCTTACTATTAATTGTTTGCAGATAAGTTTGGTAAATAGCCCTGTAATTCCCATTTTCTTTCCCCCTTTCAAGTAAACATTGAATAATAAGTTAGTAACCTATGAAAGTGTTTGGTTACATTGTTTTCAAATTACTCCAAGCACTTTTAATCCTAAGCAAATACTGGTGTTTAGAAGTCAGTGTGCTTTCTCAAGCATTTCACATAATTCCTTCAGCAGATTTTTTTAGGTTTTTTTAACTATTTCTGACTGCCTGTAACTTTTGCTCAAATTACTTGTTCTTTTAGAAAGGGAGGTATTAGAAAGTCTGGCAAACATTTTCCCAGTGTGTAGTTTTTCCTCCTTGAAATCCCACCATCACCTCCCTTTATTGGACAGCACTGGCTGGTGGTGTGTATTGTTGGGAAGGTTCTATTCTTTCCTCACCCTTTTGCAAGATGTCCATGAAAGTCACGCAACAGTACAGTCTCAGTCCTGATTCAGAATCAAAGAATGACAGAATATTCTGAGTTCAAAGGTACCTACAAGATTCATCAAAGTCCAGCTCCGGCCCTGCAAAGGACAGCCCAAGAGCCACACCATGTGCCTGAGAGAATTGCCCAAACCCTTCTTGATCTCTGTCAGGCTGGTGCTGTGACCACTGCCCTGGGGAGCCTGTTCAGTGCCCAACCACCCTCTGGGTGAAGAACCTTTTCCTGATATCAAACCCAAACTTCTCCTGGCAGAATTCCATGTCATTCTCTTGAGTCATGTCACTGGTCACCACAGTGGCAACATCAGTGTCTGCTTCTCTTGCTTCCCCTCATGAGGAAACTGCAGAACTGCAGTGACGTCTCCCCTCGTTGGGAGGGGAGGCTGAACAGATCAAGTCTGTTCACCGCACCTCATAAGGCTTCCTCTCAAGGCTCTTCACCATCTTTGCTGCTCTCCTTTGGACACTCTCTAATAGCTTTAGATCCTCCTTATACTGTGGCACCCAGAACTGCCCCCAGCACTGGAGGTGAGGCCGCCCCAGTGCAGAGCAGAGCAGGACAATCCCCTCCCTTGCCCAGCTGGCGATGCTGTGCCTGATGCCCTCCAGGACACAGGAGGCCCTCCTGGCTGCCAGGGCACTGCTGAATCATATTCACCTTGCCATTGACCAGGACTCCCAGGTCCCTTTCCATGGCTGTGGTCTCCAGCCTCTCATTCCCCATTCTGTCCACACACCCAGGATTACCCCATCTGAGGAGCAGAATGCATCACTTTCCCTTGTGAAACTTCATACAGTTGGTGATTTCCCAGGCCTCTGATTTGTAGAGGTCTCTCTGCAGGCCTCTCTGTCTTCAGAGGGAGTAAACAGCTCTTCCTAATTTTGTATCATCTGCAAACTTACTTAGTATTCCTTCAAGTCCTGTGTCCAAGTCCTTTATGACTTCGCTGAGTCCTTCTCAGATTCAGGGAATTCTGACTCAGGGAAATTCCAAGGGATCCTTGGAGCCAAAGTATGTGTGCCAGTACCCCCAGATTACAAGGGAAAAGATATATGGGGTTGATAAAAAATTGCAGGGAAAATCATGGTTTATCCACAATAAAATGTGATTAAGGGTAATTGTTTTTTCTACAGTCATGCATCAAGATAATTATCTTTTAGGCAGCATAACCACTAAGGTGGACATTATCTCAGTTCTTTAGAGCAAGGTGCTAATTAACTCCAAGATTGTGGGTTTAAGCCTTGTACCGGCCGTTCACTTAAGAGCTGGACTCAAAGATCCATGTGGGTCCCTTCCATCTCAGAATATTCTGTGATTCTGTCATTGTTTATCTTCAAAGACAGAAAATTAAAGAGTGTTGTTTAGAAATGGACCTAGCTAGCACATTTTTCCTGAAATGAAGTGTTAGCCAGAGTGCCCATTGATTTCCAGCATTGTTTAATATAGACTGATGAACTGAAACAGAAATCAGTCCTTTATGCTTTTGTTATTAAGCATGAAATTGGTTGCATACTTTCTGAGCAAATTTTCTAAGGACACTTGAACAAATGGTTCAAGACATCTGTGTTCAACAAGCTTCACTGAACCACATCATTGTTGAAGTATATTCTGTCATTTGTGATGACTTTCAGTTGTCATTAAATGGATGTTTCAAATGAAGGCAATATACTGCTCTAGATCTTTATTCACAGATTGACAAAAACAAATTCACCTTTAATGTCCAGGAGTTACCCTTTTGCACTGCTTTATTCAATCCCAAAGTAACTGCTATTTGAAAATATATTCAAAATATTAGTTTCCTAATCAAGAAAAATAAATAAATCAATGAACATAAAATTACAGAAAATTTCTGTCTCAAGCTTTTGATAGTTTTTATTTATATGAGAAAATAAAGTAATATTTGATTTGGAAGCAGTGTTAAAAGGCATCAGTTTCACAGACTTGTTCTCCAAATATCTCTCAGGTAAATATGTCTGAAACAATGCAATATTGATTGGATCATTCCTTGGTAGAATACTGAAGAATTTTCTTAGTAAAATAACAATTGTGCTAGCTACATATAAGCTCTTTTCCTACCTAATTTTTGCATCCTTCCTCTTCCTTTTTCACTCATTATGTGCCAGAATGACCTCTTCTGATATTTTATTAGAACTTTGCTTGCTACCTTCCTTTTACATCCATAGATCAGTCTATACAAGAGTAAAGCAAATTTATTGATTGCAAAATTTTCTTTTCCTTTCCTGTATTCTCTACTTGAGAATAACAGCTTTTGTATTATTCTTCCTCAAGCCAAGATAAGAAAAATATTCATTCACTGAGACTCAAAATGTTTGAATTACCTGGAAAAGATGCACTGTTATTTAAAAACATAAATTAATGTTTACCCTGTATACTCTTTCTTTCTTCTTTAGAGTGACTTGAAATTCCACTTAAATGGGAACAAACCTTCTCCGTTCTTATCTGTGCAGAGTTGTTCTTTAATTCAGGTTCTGATGCTCTAGCGTTTATGTTAAAGAGCTCTAATATGTATTCCTGGTGCAGATTACTGATATATTAAAGCTGTAAAACACTGCCACCTTCAGTTAAAATGAATTATGTTAAAAATGAATTTTGTGATATTAATAAAGGAGTAAATACATATTCAGATCTGGCTCTGATTGTCCATCAATTTGTAAGAGACACCCCTTCCTCTATCACATGGAGCCCACATACTGCTGCCAAGTGTTGGAGATACATTGGTGATAACAAGCATGAGCTTTCTGAGTTTCCCTAGTGTAGTCAGCAGCACCTCAGCACCTGTATACCGAGTCAGAATCACAGTGCTTTAAATGGACCTGGAATTAATGTGAGTCTTAATTGATTCAAGAGCCTCTGCTGAAGGCATCTCACAAGGACGAAGCTCAGGCATTTCTTTCAGATGACAGTAAAACTCCAAATATGAAACTTTGGGTAGAATTACTGCAGGCCCCCTCTCAATATTACGCAAGCAATATGTTGAAATACTGCATTAAAGAAAATATGGGCAGCTGTCAATGCTATTCACAGACTTTCTTAATGTAAAACATGCCACTGTTATTTTCATTATACTCAATTAATGATGGTTAATGTCCATTAAAAATTGCTAATTTAGAGGTGTTCTGATGTTTGGCATTAGACTGTAAGTATCACAGAAACTGCCTGTCACAAGGGTAAAGTTTCATCTGTGCATGAGATTGTCTTGATGGTTGGAGAAAACTCAGTTACCTGTAGTTCTACAGATACTTGAATGGCAGATAAAACTCCCCCTCTCACCTCCCCATGCTCTAGACATAGAGATGATTAAAAAATACTCTACAGAGTATTTTTTAATCATCTCTATGATTAAAAAGAGTCAGACTCAACAGATGCTTGCAAGTGGAAACATGTTATAAGGATCAATTTTGATTCCTGAAGATAGAATCAGATTAAATTGAAAGAGAAGGTGCTTCCTGATTGCCCCCTTTTCTGCTTATTTGCCCCCAGTAGTTCTAGGACATCTATAAGTAAATAAATAGATTAAAAAACCCTATAAGTAAGCTGGCAGGCCTCTGGATTCATTTGAGTTTTGCCTTCCTCAAGAAGAACATAGAGCACAATATATGGTGAAGAATTACATCTGCAAATTTGACCCTTGCAGGTTTTCATCAGATAAAGGGTTTTTTTGTGCCAGAGAAATACTTTGGCACCTCAGGTCTATCAGGCAGCTAACATTTCTTTACTGATGTGATGAAGTATGCAGGTTTTGTGTTCCTCTCTCTTTTTGCTTCAGTAATACAACAGTAGGATTATCCAAGTCTTTTATATTAATGAATAAAAGTTTAGGAAATAATTTTGACACATAGCTGGGGAAAAAAAATCATCACCTTTTAGGAGTGTACCAGAATTATTTGTCAGATTCTGGAATCAAACTAGCTGCTCATTCTAGCCTCCTGCCTTAAACTCAGACCATCTTTTACTGTTGTTTATGAAAGAATCAAACAGTATTTATTTGACCGAGATTTTTAATGGCCCCTGTCTGAGTTCTTAAGTATGGAGAGATGAGCAAGAGGCTTTTCCTCTGGAGCAGCTGTTTAAGACTACTCAACATAACTCCTGCTGTGCTGGTGCTTTGGAGACAGTAGGCAACACTTGCTTTTCTTCTTCAGGGAACGAGCATCTGAAAGCAGAATGAAAGAGATTCAAGCCGTGTCCTGATCCGCTCCAGGCTGTGGGTTCAGTCTCATGTCGAGGGAAACCATGCTGCAACAGCCTAGGGACTGATGCAGCTCCCAAGGAGTAAATGGCACAAAGGAATGCTGTGTTTGCTAGTCTTTCTTCCCTTCAGCTATATGGTTAAACTCTATCCTCTAATCCTTTATTAAAAGCAGCGTAAATTCATCGTCTCAGTTAAGAGGATGTTTTTAAATCAGTAAAAATATTGCTAACTGGTTTTGGTGTTCCAGTTTTTTTCTGGAGAAACGGTGTTTGTAAAGAGATGTTGGGAAGAAAAACAATGAAGAATGGAAATACCTTACTCTGCCCTAAGTTTAATGAAAGAAAGGAGAAATACTTGACTTCACAATTATCCCAGGCAGATTTGTAACAGACGTCATTGCTTCTTCTCAGTGTCCTATTTTACAATTCGGTCGGCGGTGGTTTATGTAAATGCATGTTATTAAAGTTAAAAGTGGAGAAAGTGAAGCAACAAAATAAATGTAAGCTTAAATAAAGTGACGACAAACAAAATGTTGATGCCTTTTCCTCTGTCTAGACCCCTGTGTTGAAAGCAGTGTTTTCATAAAACTCAGACAGAATTCATTTCCATACTGAGTGCTTAATAGTTCCTGTCAGAACAAAACAGCTGGGAAACATATGGTATCCATTTCCCTGTATCACTTGGAAAAAATTTTACATGTAAATAAAACCAACATAAAAGTGTAGGCCTTTGAACCTAGAATCTTATACAATACATAAATAAGTCAGTACAGTGTGTTCTTTGTATTGTCCCACTAAGTTACATGCCTTTTGATTATTATTATTTTTATTTCTTCTTCGGAAATGTTTTCTTAAGCACTTCCAAAAGTATTAATGTAATTTTCAGACATCCATAACTACTAAGCCATACTAATCTTTTACTTCAGATATTAATGTTGCACTGAAAGTGTATATATCTGTTTCCTTAGGAAGGTGTTCATGGCAAATTGTGTGTTTTGACCACAAATTAGATTCCACTGATATGCAGTTAGTACATGTTATAAATCTGCTTTATTTAAACAGTATTCTTGGCTTTTAGAATGCATTAACTCTTAGTGTACATTGAAAGGGGCATAGTAACTGCCTAAATACTTTTGTGGTTTTAGTGCTGTCCCTCAACTGAAAATAACAAAAGAAAGAAAACTCTGCCAGAATTCCATTGATTATGTAGATCATAAATATCACCATCTGGGACTGTGTCAAAGAGTGCAAATTCAGTAGGATTGAGTTCAAGTTCAGTAGGATTAAGAGTTCGGTTGACTTGAGCTCCTTTCCTTCTCCCAAGTCAGGTTCACTGGTCAAGCTATCCTGCAGTGCCCTGAAATAATTGTCTGGAAGGTCCATAGATATAGGTGTGTATGTGTGCATGGATGTGGGTTTACACGGGTTATACATATAAGGGATGGAAACTCTGACAGAGAAGCCCAATGCAGAGAGGAGAAAATCAGTAGGAAACATCATACCTCAATAAGTAAGCTTAATTTTTAGATCAGAGAATCAAAAAATTGTTTAGGTTGGCAGTGTCCACTTAAGATCCTCTAGTTCAATGACTGTGCTTAAGCAGGGGTAGCTAGAGCAGGTTTAGCCAGGTCTGTGTCCACTTGAATTCTGAGTATCTCTAAGGATGGAGATTTCACGAAGTTTCTCTGCAACTGTGCCAGTGTTTGACCAGCCTCACAATTAAAAAAGTGTTTTCTTGTGTTCAGATAGAATTTCTTATATTTTACTTTGTGCTAGTTGCCTCTTGTCCTGTAATGGAGAAGAGCCTTGTTACCTCTTCGTAATGATGAGATTCCTCCTGACCCTTTCCTACCCCAGGCTGAACAGTTCCAGGTCTCAGTTGCTGATCATGAATTTCTAGTTCTTGTAAGAAAAATCCATCTTCCAGAGGAAACATGCCTTAAAAATTGAGTTGTTGTTACTGATGCTAAAACAAATCCACTAAGTTTTGACTAACTCTTTTGTTGCCCTCACAGAAAATCATCCTATTCTTATGATGCCTCTCAATGCAGAGCAGAGTGCAAACTAACATAGTTGGACAGGACCACTGTAAATGCCTCTAGGCTATTGTGCATAGAATGGGTCAGTTTGGAAGGGACCACAGTGGGTCATCTGGTTCAACCTCCCTGCTCAAGCAGAGCCATCCCAGAGCACATGGCACAGGATTGTATCCAGATGGTTCTTGAATATCTACAGTGAAGGAAAATCCACAACCTCTCTGGGCAACCTGTTCCAGTGCTCAGTCACCCACACAGTAAAAAAGTTCTTCCTCATGTTTGGATGGAGCTTCCTGTGCATCAGTTTCTGCCCATTGCCTCTCCTTCTGTTGCTGGGCACCACCAAGCAGAGCCTGGTCCATCCTCTTGACACCCTCCCTTCACATACTCATAGACATTGATGAGGTTCTGCCTCAGTTGTCTTTTCTCAAGGCTGAACAGGCCCAGCTCCCTCAGCCTTTCCTGGAAAGAGAGATGATCCTGTCCCTTAATATTAACAGCCCTGTGCTGGACCCACTCCAGGAGCTCCATGTCTCTCTTGTACTGAGGAGCCCAGAACTGGACACAGCACTCCAGATGTGGCCTCATCCAGGCCAAGTAAAGGGGGAGGATCACCTCTAGATCCTTGCTGGCAATGCTCTTCCTAGTGCACCGCAGGATATCACTGGCCTTCTTGGGCACAAACACACATTGTTGGCTCATGGATGACTTGTGTTCTTGGTTAGAACTTGATTAGAACTAATTATTTGTAACTATTATAATATACGTTATTGAAGAAAGTTTCTTTACAGGAATGTCAGGTTCTTCAGTTTTGATAGAGCTACTTTTAAATCTGTTTAGACGAGAATGAAGCATGTTATCATATAATTCTTGTTTCTAGTGCTTGGCCAGGTATATCTTTAAAGCATGCTGTCATGTCACATGTCAGGTAGCACTGCTAAATCAAATGCCTCTGTTTCTCTAGTTTCCAGCAGCAGCTGGAACTGTGGGGTCTCAACTCTTCTTGGAAATGCACAGAAACCAACAGGAATTGCAGATGTGTGCAATAAATTCAGACCAGTGAAAAGGGTTTCTCCATTAAAGCACCAGCCAGAAAGCTCTGAGAACAATGAAAGTGATGACCAGAAGAACCAGAAGGGAGAATACCAGAAAGGCAGTGATTCTCAGTCTGCACCTCCAAATGATGACCCGAGTCCAGGAGAAGGAGAGAGTCTTAAAAGCAAAAGCACCGAGCCTGCTGTTCTGCTTGGGGAGCTGGAGCACTATGACCTGGATATGGATGAAATTTTGGATGTGCCTTACATTAAATCAAGTCAGCAACCTGTTCCTTTTACAAAGGTAGCTCCTGAGAAAAAACTTTTGAGTTTGTGTTCAACCGTGAATGGTCTAAGTGGCAAGAGCTGTCCCGCAGGGAGCACAGAGAGCTCGCCTGCTGGCGGGACACAGTTCTGTGTGCTGTCTCCTGTGAAAGGCGCTCAGCTGAGAAAAACGCAGCCCATTGTCCTCGATCAGTACAAGCATTCAGCAGAAGAATTAGAGCTTTCCCAACCTTTAGTTAAGTGTAGTTCAGCCCATGAATCTGAAGCCCAAGGCAAGGGCTTCCTCAGCAGGACACTTGATCCTCATGATAACAAAGCTGAGAAGACTGTGCCTAACTGCCACCGCAGGACTTTCCCCCTGCAGACAGCAGTGGCAGAAAGCAAGCAGCTAGAGGAACTGAGTATGAACTGGAGCAGTGCAGGGGGCCCAGAAGAGAGGAGCGAAGAGGTGAAAAAAATTAAGAGCATCTTAAACATTGTAAAGGAAGGCCAAATCTCTTTACTGGTAAGTATCATCTTTTTCATTAAAAAACCAAAGAATAAAAGTGATCTATAATGTGGTTTATTAAGCCAGCTAAGCTGATTAAGTTCATATTTTGAATCACTGCCCTTTTTATCTTGTAGGCTCCTTAGAAATTAAGCGTATGGGCTTCCAAATGGAAAGCATTAATATTTAAATAAAATATGTAGCAAAACCAAGATACTCGTTTTATGTCTGCATGGCCAAGATTGCTGTTTTGTACAGTACACTGAAATTATAAAGGCAGACATTTTAACTAATAGGATCACTTAAATATCAAATTAAAATCCTAACTGAGTTTTGCCTTTCACATTTGTCGTCACTTTGCTCAATTATTTCTGGTTTACCACTGTTGTTATGTAGAGGTTGGTAATGGGAACAGAGAGGCTTCTGTTGTATTCTGATTATTATTCAGGAGCGTTTATGCTGTCTTGTTGAGCAGCATTCTCAGGCAGGAGCTTTCTCTAAAGTCTCGTTGGCCTTTGACCCATATGAAGTTTTTTTTAAGTAAATTCTAGCACTGTGATCAGACACTGTCAGCGATGGTTTCCAAAGTAACTGGTTGAAAGTTAGTACAATGATGCAGAGCATGTGATCTCCACACGGAACAGCAGGTGAAGGCACAGTGTATGTATAAAAACTGGTTTTGGTAGAGTTTTTTTTAGCTGCTGTTTACCAGTCTAGCTCAAGCACAAAGGCATGCTATTAACATAGAAGCAAGAACAAAGGAAGATATTCAAAACTAGACAGAGACAGAAGAGAATATTAAATTGCTCATTAAGAAATAAAAGCAAGTTAAATTCATCCTGAAATAGGAAATTTTGGTGGGGGGGGAAAGAGGACATAGTAGGTAAGAAAATACATATTTTTTCCAAACTGGTTGAAACCTCTTCGTGAAGTACACTCATGGAACAATACTCTGGCAAGTCTGCATAACTCCAGGAACTTAGTTATTGCTACTCCTTGACTCTGTCTTCAATATTCTGCTTTCCTTTTGGAGTTTCTCAATCCAATTGTTTTGTCTTTAATTTAGAATTGGGCAGAAATAATATATTACATCATGGTGGTGTAGAACTTCGAGTAAATATCCCAACAGATTTTTTCATGGAAACAAGCTATCACATGAAAGTCTTCTGTCATGTGCTTTAACTACATTTTAAATAGTGCTTAACATAAGCTACCACTTTTGTGATGAGCAAAATTAATCAGGAATGTCTTTCAGAAGTCATGGTTCTCTTCAATTACTCATCAATATAATGCCAAAAAAAAAAAAAAAACAAAACAAACAAAAACATGGAGAGAGAAAACTCAAAATAGACAGAAATTATTAAAATGTGGGTATTTTTGCAGCTACTTCACTGATCAGAGTAGTGCAAATACTTAAAGCCACTGAAGATCTTGCACTGTTGCATGACAATTGCATGACAAGGAAATCTCACAATCAGTCAAGCCAGCAAACATCCCACCTCTGTCCTTATGTTAATAGTACCCAGGTTTTATACAGTGAAGTGAAAAGCTGCGTATTTTGATTTATAAAAAACATGACTGTTGGGAAACCTTGTGTTTGGCTTTTGCCTTGGGCTGTGAGGATAAATGTATCTTTTCATCCTTAGTTGTAACTAACATACAGCTTTTTTTAACAGCCACATTTAGCAGCAGATAATCTGGATAAGATCCATGATGAATGTGACAACAATCTGTTGCATGTAGCAGCATCAAAGGGACATGCAGAATGCTTGCAGCATCTCACTTCTTTGATGGGTGAAGACTGTTTGAATGAACGAAACATTGAGCAGCTAACTCCAGCTGGATTAGCAATAAAGGTAACAGGCCCTTTCTCTACTGTAATGTGACATAAAGGTCATTTAGTTTCCTCCTGTGGTGGCAGTAAGAAATACATCCAGCAGGATGTTATTTTTCAAGCTTTTTAAATGAGAAAAAAAACCCCTGTTGGCTGGTACTGCATAAGCAAAGTAAAATGGATTACTATACAAGATGTAATATCCACTGTATAACACTGACAATTTTTACATTGTTGTCGAAGCATATACATTTATTTTTAAATCAGTCTACTGACTCTAAAGACTTTGTTATACTTTAAACAGCTTTCACTTTACTTGGATTCAGTTGTTTCTTTAGGGAGCATAACAGTTTCTTGGTTTTTTGCAAATACTGGTATTATCTTATAAGACAAGTGTGAGAACGAGTTTACAAAGCATAAAAGCACCTGGAGGTGAAAATTCCCAGTTGTCTAAAGCAGTTGCATCAAAGTTAAAATGTACATGTTGCAGAACAACCTGTTAAAATCTGAAAAAAATTATTGCCTAAGTTTTCAGGAAAACTTACTATGTAGGAAAATATGAAAATTCATGGTGTTACTACACTAAAATAAAAGATAGTGCAGGAAGGCTGATGATTCAACCATAGTGTTTCTGGTTCTTTAGTAAGTGAGACTGAATGGTTGAATGTCACTCCTTTTATCCTCTAGATGTTTAACCTTAAGAATGAAGAAGGGAAGGGGTGAAATACAATGTAGGAGTTTCTGTTTCTTTGGGGGGTTTATTGTTATTTGCTTCCTGAGAAAAGTATAGAAACTTAGAAAAGACTGGTGGATTTCAACCTGCAGTTTTGCATATTTGAGGCATCATTTCAATGACCTAGGGCCCTAGTGCAGGTGGCAGGGTTGGGTTTTTTGATTTTTCTGGGTCAAGCCATATGAACAGAAAATTAAACTGATAGCTAGTTGTACTAATAAAATGCTCCAATATCTTGGCCCATGTCAAACTGTTTAGTTACAGTCTGCCAATTTAAAGTCCTACAAAATTTTAGCAATTTTTTCTTTCTTGTTTTTTCAAGGTAGGTATATCATGTGTTTGTAAGCCAATAAATTCTGGTACTATCGCTTTTGTGGAAAATAGGTGCACACCCCATGTAGTACAACATTGTGGGAGTTACAGTGGTATAAAGGAAGAGCAAGAACAATAAGTATCATTGTATCAGTATTGAAAACCACTATGGAAATAAGGATTAAGAGCCACAAAATTTACTTATGCAAGATCACTTAAAGGCTCTTACAGGACTTTGCATTGACCCAGGACAAGTCCAATTGTGCAGGTCATCATTAGATACTTGTGCTGGAACACCCTCACTTACAGGAAGAAGTCCATCACATTTACAGTCTCTTCTGTGAATGACAGCATATGCTGAAGTACTATTGAAAGTGAAGGATTGTTAAATCAGCCAGTCTTTCTGCAGAAAAAGACAAAAGGTTTTATTGGCTTATTCTTTAAATTTTTAATCAAACTGGAAATTTTTAATAGTTCTGATAAGCTTTTTGCTCTCTAGTAGATGTGTTTAGAATGGAAACAGCTGGAATTTAGACTTTTTTTTGCTTGTTTAGAATGGTCAGCTGGAGTGTGTTCGATGGATGGTGAGCGAAACAGAAGCTATTGCAGAACTCAGTTGCTCAAAAGACCACCCAAGCCTTATTCATTATGCAGGTTGCTATGGCCAGGTATGACTTTCTTTTGCATTTTTAAAATAGATTACTCAGATGCTTATACAAAAATTTAAATTAAAGCATGTGTGTCATTTTATGGCTTTTAATTACAGGTGTTCCGAATTAGTTCAAGTATAGCAAAATTTTTCCCAACTTAATCTGTGTAATTTTTTTCAGCATTTTCCCTCTAAAGTTTTGACTGGTTGGTTTTTGTTTTATAAGCTTTGAGTATTGGCAAGGAGAAGATTAGCTGGCATATTAGGCCAAGCAGTAAATCCCAAGAACATCTATGGAGATTAGCTGTCATCTAGAGGACTCATAGGACACATCAGAACAGCAAAAAAATTTTGCAGCTTAAGAATTCATTGTATTGGCAGTGAAGTATGGTGGATCTTGAACATAATCTGTCTAGCTTTAGCCACTTTCATTGAAAACTGCATACAAAAATACATTGTAGATTCATAGAATATTCTGAGTTGGAAGGGACCACAAGGATCATCAAGTCCAACTCTTAAATGGCCCATATGGGGACTGATCCCACAAGCTTGGTGTTGTTAGTACCATGCTCTACGTAACTGAGCTAATTGTAAATCAGTTCTGGTTCACACCTAACTCGTCTATTATTATAACAACAAGACACCACTGATGTACGGCATTCTAGTGCTTGGCTAATATCTGGAGGAGTATATATGCCACTTCATTACACTACATTCTCTTCCCACAACATCTGTTTTTTCTAAGTAGACCTTGCAATAACCCCTCTTCAAGGGACCTTCTCCAGTCTCTGCTATGGAAGAACTAGTGAACAGTTACTCTTCTCTGATCTCTTTGGCAGATGGACCATTTTATCCCACAGTTTCTTTGACAGACGTTAAAGATAAATTGTAGAATCACAGAATCATAGAATGGTTTGGGTTGGAAAGGACCTTAAAGATCATCTAGTTCCAACCCCGCGACATTGGAAGGGACACCAAACCTCACTGATTTTGTGCTAATGCTTTTTACTCTTGTTAAGAGAGAACAAACAAAATATAACCACTAAGAAAATCATTCTTTGCTGTGTAAGTGTGGTTGTCTCATTCAATGCCATACAATTATTGTGGCATATTTCTGCTGCTAACTGCTTGTGTCCAAGGATGTACTGTAGGGGAAAGGAGAAGTGGGTTTGGAAGGTTATGGAGCTGGAAGTCTACCCTTTCTCCTACTGTTTCCACAGGCACACAGACACCCTTGTTTTCATGCTGTGCAAAGACCTCATTTTTTTGCACTTACCTACTATGCAGATGTTACTGGTGCGAGATAGGACCCTGCCGGATATTCAGATTGATGGTGTTAGCAAGTTTGCTGTAAACCCAGCACTGAGGATAGGGAATATGTGAACAAGACCAGAACTGGATTAGAGAAAAGAGTGTTTCCTACTGGGAAGAAAAAGTTTGGAAGAGAAAGTTGCATGTGAGCTTAAATTCATATCTTCACTTGATTAACCTAATTTTGTCCTCGTCTCTAAAGATATTTATATAAACTAAAGCCAATGAAGCTTTGGGGTTTTTTCAGTGAGCCGTGCTATCTACTGCCAGAAACAGATCTGGCACAATTTATCTAGATTCTTTTCAGAGCAGAACAGAAGCTCTACCACTTAAGAAACACCAGCAGAAACAATCAGCCACCCATGCAATTTGCAAAGGTGATACATAAATTGCTGCCAAATATTCTTAGTTAGCTGAATGCCAAAGAAAGTTCATATGTGATGTCAATTATCTTTTTTTTTATAATCCATAAACAACCTGCAAACATGAGGGAATGTTGAGGCTGAAGGGGTGCCAGACTATCTTACCCAAGTGTGTTAAGAAGAAAAAAACTTTGAGAAATTTAAATACTTGCTTGGCACTGTCCTTGAAGCTTTAATTTATTTTACCATTACTTACACGAGAGATAATCCATGTAAACACTGGTCTTGGCAGAATTACAAGAGTAATATTTTTACAAGAAAGACCTGTTACTGAATCCTTTTCTAAAAGAGTCAGTCCATCCATTGTGTCCCCAGACATTAGACATGCACACCATATTTTTCTTCAAGAATTATAATTTAGAATGGGCAGCAGAAGGGACTTCATAACAAAGTTCCTATGTTAAAGGTCATCAAACTAGAGTCATGGCCTATCTCCAAGGACATGTCAGCAACATTATATTTTTCCAATGAGAGAGGGACCACATAAGTTAATCTGATTGAAGAGAACAAAAGCTCAAAGTCAACCTGTAGCCTGGTCAGCATACCTCCTAGCAAGAGTTTCTCTAAGCATGAGATTATGCAAGAGAAACCATGATGGTTGGCAGGCCTCTTCACACTGGGCATAAGTCATGAGTACAGGGCATGCCAGTTGTGCCTGGCCCAGCAAGATGGTGCAGCCCTAGGTGCACATCGTCCTAGGCCTGACTAAGAGCTTCACAGAGCTAGAAAGGCTTTCCAACAGGGATGTTGTGTTAGTATGGACTGCACAGGTAAGAGGCAGAGGGTGGGGAATGTCAAGGGTTTGTGGTTTCTGAACTCCAGAGAATATAGAGGAACTTTGGGGAACCAACCTAAAGCATGACTGAGGACCTAGAAGGGATCCTCTGCACACTTTGATGGTGGTACAGTTCTGGAGAGCACAGTGGGAAGGAGTGTATGACATTCAGGTAGGTGGATACCTAACAAAACACCTTTATTTACACCTCAGGATATTTGCCTTCCTGTCTATTGTCATTTTTACAAGGGTCATGTGTTGTTTTCACTCGCTCCTACTCCTCTGCTTTGAAGGGATACTGGGAAGGACTGTTTATTTAATTAATATCAAGTAGTGGGGCTAGGATTAGCTGTAGAGTCACTACTCTTCAGCATGCTAGCCCTTCCCTTTGTAGGCCATGTAATGATTTAAGTGGTCCATGTTAGTTGTACTTCCTTCTCCAGAAGTCATCTGATGGAACCAAAGTCAGCAGCCTGTCCCAAATTTTGCTGAAGTCTTTTTATAGAAGGGTTTGAATTATTGTAGGTCTATAATATGCCAAAGGGATGTTAATAACTGCTAGAGCATTTTAAGACCATTGTAGGTCTTAAAAGTAACATATACTGTATAATTTATCAGTATTTATAAGTTCCTATTACATAATTAAAAAAAGATTATTTTTCATTATCTTCATCTGATGAATTTCCTTACTATCTTGCATTTTGTCTGAATAAACTGAGTTGAAGATTATAAATCTATTCCTGAAAACATTTTTCTTGCAAATACATAATCTGAGTGTTAATAAAGTGATATGTAGTATATTTTGATATATGATGGTTTTGTTTTCCCTAGTTTTAAGTGAAAAACCTATTTGTTTTCTTGGGGTTTTTTGGTCAAGGATAAATTTGTTGAAACACAAACTGAGTAGAACTATGACTTTGTGCCTGTGATCACTTGGTGCACAGATAGTCCTAAGTACAGATGATTGAATAGAGCCTGAATTGGCTTCCTTGTTGATAAGATAAATGACTAGAAAGCATCATTTGCTCCATGCTGATTGTGATCATAAAATTACAGAACATGCTTAACATTCTGTTACCTATTGCATTCCAAAGAAATATACGATTTCAAAGCTATGGTTGTCCTCCAATTCTGCAGATAAGTTTTACTAAAATCTTTTTCTTTAACTTATTATTAAAACATAGGGGCAATTCATAGGAGTAGTATAGTCCTTCTTCATTGCTGGCCAACACCACCGACATATTGAGAATTTGCTCAAAAGTATTTTTAAAGGGATATGTGATCTGAAGTCATCTCTCCATGCTGGCTGTCAGCTGTACTGGGCAGTCAGCCAAGGAGAAGTCAAAATACCTATGTCTTCACCCTGTAATGAGAACAAAATTCCTGATAAAGTGAAGACATGAAGAAGATAAGTATCAGACAGAGTAGGGCTCTGAAGGAGTGAGCAGAGACCCAGATGCTTGAATGGGCAGAATCATCTGGAGTAGCTCTAGAAGGGTCTGACAGTCCCTCTCCTTTTCATTGAGATAAAAATTTCTGTGGTACTTTTACGCAAAAAATACAAGTTTATATCCAACCTTTTTAGAACTTCCTTTCTTCATTTTTATTCTTACCCTTTTCTACGTAATTAATGCTCAGAGTCCTAGATGTGCCTTCAACACTGTTTTATTTAGGTATACTTTAGCTTTCCATGTTTCTAATTTTGGGTGATTATGTACTTATGTGTCACTGAAGCTACTGAGATGATGCAAGTTAAGTCTGTGGATCAGTGTTTGCCTCAGCAACACTCAAATCCACACTAGAAGTCCCCTTTGAATTGGAGCTCTAAGACAGTACAACATGATACATGATAGATATCAATGCAAGGTATTAAAAAATGCATGTTTAAATAAATAAAATTTTTAAGCTAGGAAGTAATTTAGTCTTTTCACCTATTCAGACAGAAAAACTGGGGGAGCAGCTGTAGTCAGCCACCCTTTAATGGACTTTTCTATGTAATCTATAGATTTATTCTAGATTTTCAGTATGTATCATATTCAGTAGGGCAAAATGAAATTTAATCTGGAGAGGCATGGGATGTTCCTAGAGAGAAGAAATTTATTCCGAATAAACTTGCTGGAGAAAATAAGAAATCAAAAAAGCTTAGTGCATGTATATAATTCTCCATTGTTAGAAGAGAATACCCAAATAAATGTGTATTATACCTACATATACACACAAAAAGTGATGTTAAAAAAAAGTTTCTACCTCAGTTTTGGCTTCCAGACTTTTGGTGACAAGTTTTTGCAGTCCAAGCCTCCCTATCCTTCCCAAAATGCAGGACATACAAATGGTCTATGAGTCAGTACATTGAAATCTTAGGGTAGCATTATTTTCTGGTTTTAGTTCTGTTGTTTCTTCTTTAGCACAACTGCACAGAGATGATTATAGATCTGAAGAATACAGCTGCTCAGTGCTGTGACCTGAGCATAATCCTGTTTTAATTTTCAAGAGAGGCTTGTGAAATTTGACCAATTTTCACAACCTGATTTTCAGACTGGTATATGGGTTGTTCTGCCTCAGATTTCATCGCCAGCACAGAGGCACGCATGATTTTTGTGTACAATTTCTCAGAATGTGTTACTCGTATTTTTCCTATTATGTCTTATTATAAAATAAAGTATTTCAGCTTTTTCCCTTGGGGAGAAGAAAGAAACCCAAAACCCCCTAAAAGCCAAACCGGAGTCCCATGATGCACTAAGTCCTACAAAGTTAAGAGAGACTGAAAACAAGGAATTATTGGATAATATTAATAACAGATGACAGTACCAGTATTCCTCTAGTATATTTAGCTTTTCATTATTTCTTATCTTTTGTGACATTTCTTTGCCCCTAGGAGAAAATCCTTCTGTGGCTTCTTCAGTTTATGCAAGAACAAGGGATTTCACTGGATGAAGTTGACCAGGATGGAAATACTGCTGTTCACATAGCTGCTCAACATGGCTATTTAGGATGCATACAGGTAGAGTGATAGCTATAGCAGAAACCTCTAAACTTCAAGCTTGAATGACAAAAAAATTATTATGGGAAATCTAAGTGGGAATAATTATTGATACATTAAAATATATCAGAAGTAAGAACTTTAAACCAGTAGGAGTCACACTGAAATAGTGAAAAGCTCTGGGCTTTTGATTCTATTCTCAGTTATGCTGTTGTGAGCCTAAACTGACTTGTGTTGCAAGATGAAAGCATGATTATATTGTTTATACATAAGCTGCTAGTGTTTATGTTTTTGTGCTACAAAAGGGCAGCCAGTGCAGATAGTTTCCTTATTATTCTGATAGTTTTCCTTCTGTTTCTTTTTCCATTGAGTAGTTGTAGCTCTCCAGCTTAGGGAACTATAAAAGATAGTTTTGTTGAAGGATTTACACCTTGAGTAAACCATCCTTTTCAGACTTACCATCCTGGAATGAATCTGTGCTATACGATGAAGACTGATGCTGATTTCTAACTAATTCTCGGTGAATCATCTTGGCCACTGAAAACAATATAGTTCTGTTGTATAGAGGTGCTAAAAATGGTAATTTGTCCAGCTGAGAAGGCTTACACATCTACGGGACTTATGGGAGCCAGATCTGAATAAAGCAGTTCTGATACCTCTGTGCAGTACCTATGTTCAATGCAGACATACCAAAAAGAGTCATGGAGCTGGACTGGATGGCTGGTCATAGAGTCATAGAGTCGTAGAACCATTAAGGTTGGAAAAAACCTCAAAAGATCATCAAGTCTGACCAAACTAGCACCACCACCATGCTCATCATTAAACCATGTCTTCAAGTGCCACATCCACACTGGTTTTGAACACTTCCAGGGACAATGACTCCACTACTTCAATGGTCAGTCTGTGCCAGTGCTTAACAACCCTTTCTGTGAAAATTTCTTTCCTAATATCTGTTCTAAACCGCCCCTGGCACAACTTGAGGCCACTTCCTCTCATCCTGTTAACTTGTTACCTGGGAGAAGAGGCCGATCTCCACCTGGCTACCTCTGATCAGGCAGTTGTAGAGAGCAATGTCCCTCCTCAGTGTCCTTTTCTCCAGGCTAAACAACCCCAGCTCCCTCAGCCTCACAGGGCTTGTGCTCCAGACCCTTCCCCTGCTCTGTTGCCTTTCTCTGGATTTGCTCCAGCACCTCAATGTCTTTCTTGTTGTGAGGGGCCCTGAACTGGTCACAGGGCTTAAGGTGTGGCCTCACCAATGCCACTGGCCACGCTGCTGCTGATACAGGCCAGGATGCCACTGGCCTTCTTGGCCACCTGGGCACACACTGGCTCATGTCCAGCTGCTGTCAACCAGCGCCCCTAGGTCCTTTTCTGCCAGGAAGCTTCCCAGCCGCTCTGCTCCAAGCCTGCTGTGCTGCTTGGGGTGGTCCAAGTGCAGTTGAATCTCATCTAGTTGGCCTCAGCCCTTCGATCCAGTCTGTGCAGATCTTTCTGCAGAGCTTTTCTGCCCTCCTCTAGATCAACACTCCCACCCAACTTGGTGTATTCTGTGAACTTACTGACGGTGCACTTGATCCCCTCGTCCGTGTTGTTGATTACGTTAAACAGGACTGGCCCCAACACTGAGCCCTGAGAAACACCACCAATGACCAGCCACGATCTGGATGTAAATACACTCACCACCACTATCAGGGCTCTGCCATCCAGCCAGTTTTTCCCTCAGTGAACAGTACATCCACACCATGGGCAGCCAGTTTCTCCAGAAGAATACTTTGGGAAACCGTGTCAAAGGCTTTACTAAAATCTAGGTAAACACATCCACAGCCTTTTCCTCATCCACTAGGCAGGTCACTTTGTCATAGAACAAGATCAGGTTGCTCTAGCAGAACCTGCCTTTCATAATGCCATGCTGTGGGTGAGATCCTCTGGTTGTCCTGTACTTGTTGCATGAGGATAGTCAAGGTGATCTGCTCTACGAACTTGCCTGGCGCTGAGATCAGGCTGACAGGCCTGTTCTTCCCAGGATCCTTCTTCAATTCCTTGTTATAGATTGGTGCCAAATTTGGTAACTTCCAGTCACTGGAACCTCCCTGTTTGATCAGCGCTTCTGGTAAATTCTTGAAGGTGAAGCAACTTAACTTTGTGTTAATTGCAGAAGTATCCTCTGCCCATAAAATTTGCGAGAACCATTAGTATAGTCACAGGAGTACATTTCAGTGTTTGTGTTGTCAGCACTTTGAGCAAAAGCTGTTTGGAGAAGAAATAATAATAAAATTATTCCATGAAATTGCAGAGAGGTATTTGATAAACAAACTAGTCACTGGAGAAGAACAGATGAAAGAATAAAAAACCTCTTGGCAGAAAGGCAAGAAATAAAAATTGGAGTGATTAAGTCAAGTTAGGGAGGAAAACATGTCTAAGAAGGAGCAGTAATTCTCAAAGGACTCAGATATGTATCACTAAACGTGTTATTCCTGTTACCACACATGAACTGATCCGCATCACCTTTCAGGCCACTGCAAATACAGAACATTTGTATTAGTCCAGCCCTAAAAGAAATACAGCTAGTGAATTTTCATTAGCTAACCTCTTCAGAGCCCTAAATATATTTGTGCACATTGTTATGTTGGATCTACAGCTGCAGAGCTGCTTACTATTATTATCATTATTATTATTATGATTATTATAACCTATTTATGTATTTGGTCACCAAGAAAACATAACTCCTTAAAAGCCAGTTTGAGAGTATTGCATAATAAAAAAAGAAAAACAGGTTGAGCTGAATGAATAGACTTGAAGGCAGTCAAGTAGATTTGGAAAACATGACCATCTCTGCATTTTTTTATTGAGGGGACATGACTTTTTCCTTAAATATGTGAGGAATGGACCCTGTAGAAACTCATATGAGAATAAAATAAAACATCACATCCACGCTGAATCTAGTGGGTTTATTATTGTATTGCAGCCAATTGCTGTGATCAGTTGGAAAAAAATGGATAGAAGAAATGTTTATGATTTAGTGGTGGAGAGCACTGTTGTGGTAGAGGGTGTGCTTAGGGTTGCTATGGAGTGTGTGTTTAGCGTTGCTATCTCAACAGTGCCTCATCAAGATGTGCAATGCATTTGAAGGAGAAATGAGTGTAGATGGTTTTGAACAGAGTGGTGACACCTGCAGGCTGTTTTCATGGATAAAGCTAAACAACAAAGAGACTAGCCCTGCTTTCCCTGTGAAGAATTAACCTTAATAAACGGCTTAGAACTCTCAAGATTATTTTATTTTAGGTAAATTTGCAATTCAACAAGTACTTTCTGTTGAAGTGAGGCCATGAGAAGTAAGTTATGAAAATATCTAGTGATGATAAAAATACACGTTAGTACTATCACTTCACTAACATCTCACAGTCTTAAGCATAGTTGATATTTTGTTGTGCTGTGAAACAAAATAAGCCCTGTGCCCAGTAAGCCTATAGTCTACTTTAAAATAATGTACAGTGAATGATCTGGTAAGAAGAAAGAAGTGATAAAGGAAACAGGGAAACTATAAGCAGCAGCATAAAAAATGAAGAATCACAGGCTTTCAGTGATTCCCTAGCCCTCTTATTCACTGTGTTTATGAGCAGATGACACTTCTATCATGTTTCAAATTATATGATTACTTTCTGCAAGGTCATAACTCTCCTTTGTTTTCTTTCTTGACAAATTAAGCCCAATCTGTTGATATGAGATGCAGTGCAAGAGTTCATAACTTTCCTTTCTGTATGGTTTTAACAGATCAGACAGACCACCCATTCCACTACTGTGTCAGCAGATGTAGAGTTCTCTGTGTCTGCTGTTTGTGGTCAACAAAGTCACTCCAGTCCTCAGTGGTTTACCAGCACTGCTTGGATAAGTCAGCCAAGAGCTCAGCCATGCAATTCCTCTTCGGCATGTGTGTGTATAAAGTTAATGATGCTGTAGTTTCTGGGTATATAGGATCACAAGCTTTTCAAGGGAGTGGTATCAATGTGCGTCAAAGCATTGCTGAGAATATTTAGGTCCTATTTTACCTACTCCAGTAATGCAAAGAGCTCCTAACACTGATTATCACAAACGGATCATAAAGAGGGAAGACTTGGTCTCAAATCTTGCTTCAGTTATTGGATGTCTTGAGGTCAGCCTGACAGAATTTCTTTTTCACATAGAACACTCTTTATTCTAGTCTCAGAATAACTCAAATATCATGCTTACAACCTGGATGGTTCTCCGGCAGCAAGCCAGGGTTCTCTGCTGGTACTGTGAGTAACACAGGGATATACATCAGAGTATAAGATATTATTTTTCTTAAAGACTAAAAGCTGACACATATTTCAGTTTGTCTTCAAAAGAAAATAGTGACTAACCAAGCGAGTGCAAAGCAATGAGACTTCTCTCAGCATTAAAAAACCACGGTGACCTAACCACGCCAAAAATTCCAACCAGATTGATAAAGTCATTGTACAGTTCTTTATCTGCAATAAGAAATTTGTGCCTGTCTGACCTAAAGTATCTGCCCTGTCTTTCATATCTAAGCATCACTTAGCTAAGGAATCAGAACACTGAGACTGCCCTATTGAGTGTTTTAAACATAGGGATTCTGCTGTGGTAGAAAATGGGTAGCTGAACCACAAAAGGAGTCAGCAAATACTAGCAAAGACATTCCTAAAATGAGATTCTAAGGGTATGTTGCAATACCTTGCAGTGTGGAGATCCCAAGAACAGACCCAGTAAGCCATTACAGCTCATCACCACCCACAATAAACTGGCTAGCAATATGTTCACTCTGCTCTGGACCCTGATGTTATCTAAAACACATGTCCTGTGTCTTCTTTTCTAGGTCTGCCATGTGTAAAGTTATCACAATGTTCTGTAATGCCCAGGGAGATGCATCTGCAAAAGTTTATTACTGTGGTGCAGGAGAGAATCAATAGGTGGCCAGATGAAAGTCTGCTAGTCCCACTCACTGTATGAATGCTACGAGTGATGCTATGCTGTACAAATGAATGAACAGAAAACAAATTAATTGAGTAGAACTTCAGGGGGAAAGGAAGGAATAATATATAAAATATAGTCTTTTTATAGCTCTTCTGATCTGCAGCTCACTCTTCTATGTTATTGTTGCACCTGAGTGGTAGATTTTATTTGTATGTGGTTTGAATTCAAGCTGCATACAGATTCGTCAGTGGCTGAATTTACAAAATGGCTGGCTTAGACTAACATTTTTCAGGCATTTTATACAGGAGTGATTTTTGTCCAGCCATTCTTGTACTGATCAGAAGTCACAACACAGACTTACGCTTAGAGTTGTCACTGTTCCCTTTTATGTTTTTACAGACATTGGTTGAATATGGAGCTAATGTCACCATGCAAAACCACGTGGGAGAGAAACCCTCACAAAGTGCTGAGCGACACGGGCACACCATGTGTTCCCGCTACTTAGTAGTTGTGGAGACATGTATGTCACTGGCCTCTCAGGTTGTCAAGCTCACTAAGCAGCTGAAGGAGTAAGTGTTTCGTTGTTAGCAAGAGGGATTGATCTTAAAGCAATACCCTACTTCAGTTTATTAGTAGTGTCTGTTTTCTTCTTCTTATATATGATATTTTAAAGTCCTATTTCTACCTTATTTCTCCACTCTTTCCTGCTCTCAAGTGTTTGCCCCTTCACCCTTAGCAGCTCAGTTTTTCAGCTGTTCTTTTTGTGGCAGTTTGCTGTGAACATACATGGAGGGAGTGACAGCTGAAAAGGGTATGTATGAAGCAATCCAGCCCCTTTTCCCTTTGCATATCTTGCAATCACATCATTACAGATCATTGTTTCTGTTCATAAAACATGCTTTTATATACAGTGAGTGGCTCTTCCCATTTACAGTGCTGGATGTTGATGTTGGGAGGAATAGTAGAAATAAGAGTTGGAAGGATTTTTTTGCACTTGGAAAGTCATCAAAACCTACAATGGCTACTCAGGAAATATCTTCTGTTCCGTATTTCTTCATATGAACTGGTTTTAATATTTTGGTGTGGTTTTTATTACACATTCAGTAAAGAGCCTATTATTTTGAAACACAAATTATTCTAATTGCTTGCTTTAATTGTAGATGCAGTTACTGTGGCTTAACATGTCAGTATTCTCATAAGACTCTTATAAACCGTCAGCACTGACCTAACATTGTTCTATCATAGATACGTGATCAATATGTCAGCTATCACAATCCATGAAAATGACTTCTGATAACCCCATGTTTTGAGGAGACCGTATCATTTTATGCAAGCTACGTGTAGCTAATTGTATTGGGTGTAAATTACAATACTCTGCTAGGAGGGGAGCTCAGTGAGAACAAGCAAGGGGCTTCCCTTTTCTGAACATAACTCCCTGCAATAGACCCACTGCAGGACACAGCTAAGCCCCACATCATTCTTGTAGCACCTCTGTGAAAACATATCTAAAAAAGAGCAGAAAATGCCTGACAGGAGAAGAAAACAGAAGAGTGACAATCAGAGAGAACAGCAAGGTCAGAGGAGATGGAGGTGCACCGTGGTGGAGAAAGCACACTCCCAAAGGGACTGTGGCCCATGGTAGAACAGGTACATCCCTTGAAAGGGCTGCAGCCCATGCACAAGCCCAGAGCCAGTGATTTCCTGATTGGAATGCAGCCTGTCAAAGACCCACATTAGAGAACAGGAAAGAGTGGGAAAAAGGGAGCAAGAGAGAGAAAGTGCTACACATGAACCCTGACCTGTGCTGCATGTTGGCTTACTGAAAAACTGGGGGTAACCTGCAGCAATAACAAGAGGGGAAGAGTATCTAGAATGGAGCCTGAGAATGGTGGAGAAGAGGAGCTAGGAGTGCAAATGAATCTGGGAGAGAAGCTGAGCTTGGAAAAATGGAGAATAGATAGTTTAAGGGTCTGTCCTTTTTTGTTTTCCAATACCTGAACCAATAATGAAATATTTATGCTAATTAACCACATTGAATCTCTTTCGCCTGTGACAGTCACTGAGAAGTGATCTCCCTGTCTTTACCTTGACATTTTCTCTTAGCAATATCTGCATTCTTTTACATGTATACTGTCAAAAATACAAACCCTGAACTGAGGATCACTATAGCATTTACAGTTTTCATAATTTTACAGCGTAACAATGTTCCCTGGATATGTCAATGTACCTGGTTGTACTTGGTCCATTTGCTGAGAAATACAATCAACTGACATAAAGGAAAAAAAATAAACATACAGCATTTCCCTAGAAGACAGCATTAGCATCTGACTCATATCAATATATCATAAAATATATTTTCCCCATAATGCAGCAGAAAAAAAAAAGGAAAACCATACACACACCAGGAAGTAGAGGTGGCAGCCACAGAATATCCATGTTTTGGTTCTCTTCAGTCCTCACCCAGTACTTGATGAAAGTTTTGCCTCTCATATGGAAAAAAAGGAGTTGTTGTGTGAATCAAAAGGTTGCTTACTCCTACAGAAACAGTCTAGTTGAGACTTTCATGACAAAAGCATTAAAACTTTTCCAAGTATCCCCATGGTTGTCTCACAGACTGCATCCATAGGAAGTCATTTAAATGATTCTTATCTGACTCCTGATTAGTTTCTTTGCTTGTTTCAGCTGGAGTTAAATCTGCTTCCCTTCAGCAGCCTATTTTTCAGGCTTCAGATTAGTTTCAGTAAGTGCAGCAGCACCCTTTTCTCTGTATTCTACAAAGAGATATCTCTTGTGTAACCCTATTGCAGTTTACTGAGGCAGTGAAATGATCTGTTTTCTGCTTGAAGGAATAGCTTCTGCATGGCTGTTTGGGCTGCAGACCTCAGGCCATAAGTGGTTTTGAGAGAAGCAATGGACCATGTTCAAAAGCTCGTGTTCAGGAGCCAGAAGGGATGATGGAAGAAGACTCTTGCCCTGTTTCGCAGTCCTCATCTTTCTTAAAAATCCAAGGATGGTACAGAGTACATCTGTGGAGCAGCTTGTCAAGGGGACCTTTATCACAGCAGGAGAATCCACTGGCCACACCACCTCTGAAAATCCTGAAAGCAGTTCTGAAGATCTTGAAGACATCAGATCGCAACAGATGGAAATCAAGTTTACAATCTAATTCTTTCAAACAGCTGTTAGGTAGGAATAACTCCAACTTGGGTAGTTGAGCTGGCTTTCCTGGATTTTCTCCACCTGCTTCTCCCAGGGTCAGTGAACATTGTTCTAGAGACAGAAGAGGTATGATTGTATCATGATGGATTACCTGAATGGTCAATATCAACACTGAAAGCCCTTATGTGCTTCCCAGCCTTCCCTCAGCTTCCATAAGCATGAGCTGATTGCACAGTCTTCGTTATTTTGAGTGCCTTATTAATGAAACATAAGAGCCTTATCTGATAACACTATTTCCCCAGCCACAGGAAGACTGGAATGGCTGATATCCTGCAAGAGGAAAAGCAGTGGAGAAACTGTCTTAGACAAGCACTTATCAAGACCTATATCTTCAAAGGTTTTAACCCAAAGAAGGACGTATCATCATCCATCCTCTTTTTATGAGTTCTTTCAGTCATCAAGCAACACAGAGGAGTTCTAGAGAGAAGTTATTCCAATCCATCGCACTGTTTGGAGCCATTCCTGAACAGAAGGCACAAAGTGAAAACAATAACATCACATTTTTCCAGTTTTCACATCTTTCAGCTCCTTGAACCAAAGCAGCTCAGAAAACAAATACAGAGGAGTATAGAAAAATATTCTGAGCTGGGTCTCAGTCTCCATTCAGGGACAAAGGCCTTTATATTTGAAAGAAGGAAATAAATGGTAATTACAAATGTTCCATCAAATCTTCACAAGAGGATTAACTGAGGATTTCTCCAAAAGGGAAAGAGCCAAGCAATTCTTTCCATAGGTAGAAAGGAAAGTGGCCCACTAAGACCTGCTGTTATTGGCTTCAAAATGCAAGCTTTGCTTTAAATCTCTTGCTAATTACAGAACTTTTTCCAATCCAGTATGACTTTCTGAACTAAACAAAGTGCTTAGGACAGTCACAAAAGTTTCCCATAGAGACTATACAAAATACTTGGCTTTCATTTTATTTCCTGAGATCTTCGTAAGTCTTACAGTCTTAGTCATTCTCTCACTTATTTCACCTGCCAAAAAAATCCATAGTTGCCAGTGTAGAAAATTCCTACATGCAGTATGACTTGTATTATTTGGGCTTTCCTGGTCTGAAGAGACCGTGTCAGAATTAATAACATAAAGTGAATGCTTCCATAGACTTCTTTTGGAATGCTGCCTGATGATGGACCTGCATTTCCAATTTGCACTAAAAATTGCCAATGGACCTGGATGGGCAAATCAATTAATGAATGAAACACCTGTTGATTCTTTTGACATGCTATCAAGCCAAAATCTCTGTCAGGGCAAAGATCAAAACAAACCATGAGTCAAAAGACGAATTTGAGAAAATAATTTCATATTCTCTGTTGTAGGCATTTTTCTGTGTTCTGTGAAAGAAATCCATTATTTTCGTGGAACTTCTTAGAATTAGCTATAAAAATAGCTGAATAAAAAAATCTCTGTAGTCATAAGGTAAGGTATGTGCAAGTTGATGCGGTTTTTGGTTAGCTGGAGGTTTTTCGGGGTGGAACATATTGTATAGACACATAGTAAGAAACCCAATATAAACTTTACAATGTTCATTTCTTTTTTACTTAGTTAAGTCGTTTTATATTCTGCTTTGTGGCGTAGTCATTCTTGTGTTATTTGAAAAAAAAAATGGAGAAATAAGAAAACATGCTATGAGAGATACTCCAGTAAATCCCAGTGCCTCAGCCTATTCCCTCTGCAGTTACTGAACTCCCTGATTTCATAAGGAGGTAGTTGGAGTCCCCAGACATCTAAGTAGACATAGAAGGGTCTGTATATATTGCTCACTGGGAATGTTATCTAAGCTAAGATGCCCAGAATTTGGCCATGAATTCTAACAAAACAAGTATACCCTCTTACCCCTGAAGCTACAGTGATCTTGTCTCCTAAATCAGTCTGGCTTTAATACTTTGCAGTATTGCTGTTCCAAGAAGTTGTGATCCCTTGTTTTCAATGTTATCTTGGAACATATATATGTATGTTATTTATCTTTAGGGGTAGGACTGGCAAGATGTGTGGCTGTCTGTGACTTATGTACTAACTAGTTAAACTGTGAAAATGGAGTAAACTTAAACTCTTCTAGCACCATAAATTGTTTAAGTGGAATGAGAACATTAACTCAAAAGGAAGACACATCAGAAATTTCCACTGAAGCTAAAAACATAAAAAACTGTTAGCTGCATCATTTAGATATTTAGAAATAGAAATTGAAGGAATGATAAAAGGAAAAGAAAACAGATAAACTGAATCACAACCTAATCTCAAATGAAAATTTCCCTGGCTGTTATACGAGAGTATCTGGGGAGCTGCAATATAATTTAATGTTGACAGATGGTAGGAGTAATTTTAAAATAGTCTGAGGAAGTGTGTAGGCCAGAGGAAGGAAGATGGAAAATTAAGGGAAGAAAGGATCTACATAAAGCATGGCTGTATTGTAAAATGCAAGGCAGTATGTCAAGATCACACCTTTATTTCTGTAGCACTTTTCAAACTCACTTTGATATATTAAAAGTAAAACATTTGTTTTCTGCCAGCCCTGCAAGTACTACCTCTAGCCTATAAAGTGGTCTGGATTCTTTCTGGCTTTGACATTGCCAGTTATAAAGACTGCATTTGGAACTCAGCTAAATCTTCTGCTGATGGCATGTGAGCTAGGAAAGTGACCAGCTCACTGCTAGAGAGCTGCCTTAGTTCTGAAGATGCAACAAGAATACAAGTACTAAAAACATATTACTTAGACAGCAACAGAAGCAGAGCCTGAGAGAAGCAGATAAAAAGTCATTTTCCCATGGTCATTTGGTCAGGACCAGGGTATAATACCCAATGTAACAGTTCTGTTTTGGGTGGAAGATAGCATATGTACAGTAATAAAAATCTCTAAATCTCTAGTTTTGTAGAAGTTTTCCAGTAATTCTGTCTGTGTAGTGTTTAGACACACTGGAAATTACAGATCACTAAACAAGATTGAATGTTATCTGTGGTGGTTGACAAAAAGGTGTGTTTTGACATGAGAATGGAACGCCTGCATTGTGTGGAAGCAGGGAAAAGAAGATCTTTTTGTGACAAATTGATCTGTCATTCTTGTAGAACTACTTGAGGGTTTGCAGGTTATAATGCTCAACTGAGTCCTTCCTAGGGAAATAGGTATGTTGCAGGACAACAGATGTGATTACACATGATAAATGGTAAATGGAGTTTCTACTATGGATATCACTCTCATATTACTAACAATTTTTAGGTACTATTGCAATTTTTTAAGTGTTGGTCTCTAAAATTATTTGTAAAACAGTGTAGATCACAACACCATGCTGAAAGCAATAAACCGGGGTAGGTATAGCGCTGGGATAAGGTGCACGCAGGGCCCAGGTAGGACCTTTTGTAAGGCTGGGTAACAGGCAGATGTGACACAGACATCATATATCTAACTCCATCCTGCAGCTGAAGTTTAGACCAATCCTTTCCTCTGGGCAGAGACTCCTCTCTGAGTTCATTTGCAAAAGAAAGGGAGAGAGCAGTTGCCTGAGCTGTTGCTCAGCTGATAAAGGCCATCCACCGAACGTAGGAAGTGACTGCTTAATCTGTGCGCTTTCTATTCTTTTCCACAAACAAGTAAGAAAAAAATGGCCCTAAGTTTACCATATTTTTGTGTCCATGAGTCTCTCAGTTTCAGTTCACTGCTGCTTATGATCACACACTTGTCCTTACATGAAATATAATAAATAATCTGACAAATGAGTTTCTCTCAGTTGTTCTTGTACAGTGATCACAAAAAGTCAGCAGAGATTCAGAGAAAAGTGCAAACTCTCTATGTTCTTATTTATAAGTTCTCCATTCACTACATAAAATACAGGTGAAGAGGACTTCTTTCTTTAATACAAAGTTGAAAAGGTAGTATCAGTTTTCCTGTAACTTACTCATGCAGTGACTTTTACAGTTTGAGGTAAACAGTCTTACATTTTCTTTCAGGCAGACTGTGGAACGTGTGACATTACAGAACCAACTCCAGCAGCTCTTAGAAGCCCAGCGGTTGGAGGGCAAGTCACTGCCCACATCCCCAAGGTAAGGTGACTGGAACTGTACTGCAGCCAGGATTTGCACACTTTCATAATATATTGGTTATCAGGAGAAGGTGTGGTCTGGCTAAATAGTAGATGTGTTGTGTAAAGAAAATGCAGGGATTTTACCTCATGGACTCGAAGCTGAGCTTCTAGAATTTGACAATGAGTAATGTTGATAAATGTTGGAAATTTCTGAGTACGAACCAAATAATCCCTGCTTCCCATAGAGTGAAAGCCAATTTTGTAGTAGAATGCAGGATATTTTGAATTAAATGAACAGGAGAAGATTCTAGAAACTCCTAGGGAAGTTGTAAAGTTTGACATTTTGGTGGTCTATCATACATTACTTTTAGCGGTAAGTTATAGAGCCAGTTACCAAAAAAACCTACTTTCATATTAATGAGGCTCCTTGTACTCATTAAATCTTTTACCTGCTGTAGCTTGCATAAAAAGTCAAAACTCTGGAAACTTTATGTGTTGTTTATGTATCCTGTCAGAAGTCAAAGAAAGAAACACAAGTTGAGTTTCAAACATTAAAGAGGAGGATGGTAAAGACTGAGGACTGGATCGGTCTGACAGGGTGAGGCATGGAAGCAGATGAAGCAAGCATGACTTCACTCTCACAGCAATCTGAAGATGACTTTGAAAGAAATAAAGTGACACATACAAATACAGCTCGGTTTATCCTTATTTTTTAATCCATTTTCTCCTGTGGAAGACATATTCAGTGCTTCTTCTTGTTTCAGAATTGTTAGAGAGATACATATAAGTGAAACTATAAAGCCAGTGTAAAAGCTTCTGCAGCCATTGATGATCAGAGCTTTGGGTCATCAAGTATGAACTTGTAGGGTCAATGACTGCTTTTTTTCAGTTCTCACAGAATCTCGAGCATTTTTCTGTACAAGTGCTCCATGGCCCTGAATTTCATGTGTCACTGTTTCAGAGAAGTGCAGACAGTTACAGCTGTAGATAACAAAGACATTGGGATTGGAGACACATTTGCATGAAGGAACTTCAGCTAGGAAAGGGCTGTAAACTCCAAACTCCTGCTGAAGTAGAAAACCACACTGGAAAGAGGGTTTTTTGCCTTTTTTTAGGAATCTTTGTCTTCCTTGTCTGCCAGCTCAACAGCAGCAATGGGACAAAAGCTTTCCAGCTCATTTGATTTCTATGATTTTTGCTGACTGATCTTTCCAAGTGGTCTCTTATCTGAGTTCTGGTAAGCACCAGGACTGTTTTACTTTCTGTATCAGCTAAGATCAGGTGAAAGCAGTTCCCTCATCATTCATTATTCCTGTAAAAGGATAGGCTTCAACATCATATTAGTTAAGTGAGCAAGTCTGAAAATTACACGCTGTTTATTTTATTTCATAGTTGGCTACTACTTTTCCTTCTAGTTGGAGCTCACTTGTAGATATTTTCATCATCCAAGGAGGCAGTAGCAGATCTAAGAGAACTTACCCCTGTTACTAGGAATATGTGCTGTAGATAAATGCGTGTTCTTAAGTGTCTGTTTATGTTTGCCACAGGAAAAAAAACCCCATAAAATTAATAGAAAATGAGGTGTTTAGTATAGGTATGTGAATTTTGTACACTATGAGAACTACAGACTCATCAGAGCAGCATGTACTTGCCTGCATCACACAAACCTAAATTTTGTCACCTTGTCCTTGCTTAGAGGAAAAGTGGTTTAAAGTAAGAATGTGAAGTGTTACGAGATCTAGCATATATCAACAGAAAAAGAAAAGGTCTCTGCAATTTACATTCTTCACAAATCAGGCATTGTTGAAATTGCTGTTTCCTTCTGTAAAACAGTCAGAGTTCTAAATTTAATTTATTATTCTATTAGTATTGAAATACATTCATGTCACCTTTCTCTTGCTTTTCAGTATTTCATATCTGAAAAGGTTTTAAGTGTAAATTGCCCTGACTTTTTACGAGGCCTTATATGGTTGTTATTATTAATACCAGCTGCAGTTTAGATTTATGAAATCATTGCTGTGCAGAGAGGTGGTACTTTCACAGGACTTAGAATAAGCTACTTTTGTATTATGATGTGACTTGAATAGTCAGCATTTAGCCTTGTGGGGCTTTTTAGCATGTCAACTCACACAAATAGGAGTAGTTTCTCTACAGTTTTCCTCATAAAGTCATATTTGGTGTTTGAATAACCCTTCTAAGTTTTGATTTTAAGGGGGATTTTTTTGTAAGAGAAAGTGAAGATATTCAAATTCTAAATAGGAGTGAAAGCAGGGTTACATCGTTCTCTATGTAATCTTTGCTGTGGCATCACAGTAATGAATTCCATGTGAATAGCAATGAAAAGGATAAGTAGCAATAGACTGAGACATATACACTGGAAATGGCAGTTTTGCATTTTAGATGTGCCTTAATTCTGCTGTGACATTTCGTCTTTTTTTCTTTAAGCTTGCCATCATCTCCTGCTTCTGGCAAACCCCAGTGGAAACCATCTGAAGCAGATGAATTGTCTCCACCAAAAAGTAAATTAAACAGCCAAGATGGTATTCAGATTCTTGGCAGCTTGGGAACATCTGGTCGTGCTCGAGCTAAGATAAAAGATGAGGACTCAGATAAAATCTTGCGCCAGTTGTTGGGGAAGGAAATCTCTGAAAATGTCTGTATGCAGGAAAAGCTGACTTTGGAATTTCAGGATGTTCATGCATCCTCCAAGAATGTGAAGAAGATTTTGCCAGAGAAAAGGGAGTTGAAGTTAGCTCGACTGAGGCAACTGATGCAGCGGTCTCTCAGTGAGTCTGATACAGATTCAGCTAATTCTGAGGACCACAAGAACACCTCGGTGAAAAGAACTGACAAACCAAGACCTCAGCCTATAGTGGAGAGTGTTGAGAGCACAGAGAGTTTGAACATGATGCTTAAGAAACACACTTCCACAGCAGGACGGCGCTTCCCTTTTGGTATCAGGGTCTCCAAGTCTGTGGACGGCCACAGTCCTTCCCCTACTTCGGAGAGCAGCGATGCAGATAATGAAGCCCCATATCAGTCTGGTACAGTACCTCAGAACCAGTTTTGTGAAGACAACCCTCCGTCCAGCACAGACAGTGCCACTGCCCAGAAGGTTGCCACCAGCCCTAAGAGTGCTCTCAAGTCTCCATCTTCAAAGCGCAGAACCTCTCAAAATTTGAAACTTCGGGTAACTTTCGAGGAGCCTGTGGTGCAGGTGGAACTAGCAGAGTCAGAACTAAATGAGGAAAAGGATAAAGACCGGAGCAAAGGACTCATGCGGGCTCCAGCCAGCTCTGGGGAGCATGCAGGGGACCAGCTGAAAAGGCCTTTTGGAACCTTTCGGTCCATAATGGAGACTCTGAGTGGCAACCAAAATAACAACAACAACTGTCAAACAGCAAACCTCATCAAAACCTCCTCAACGCTGCCTTTTACCTCACTAGGAAGGAAGACAACAGAAAGCAAGGGAAGTCCAGCAGTTGTCTCGAAAGGAAGAAACAAGCCAGTGAGTGCACTGAAAGGAGGGGCCTTTTTTTTCTTGTCTAATTAAGTAATGCATAAGTTTGACAGCTTCTTCTTTCTGCCTTTCTATAGCAAAAGGATGCAAACAAATACTTAATTGTATTTACCTATAGAAAGCCCATCCACTTTTTAGTTTTGGAAGAATTTTCCGAGGAGTGGCAGGTATTGCTTATGTACAGAGCCTGTACTCTCAGGACACATGATTCACATATTCTGTGTTGAAAGCTTTCCACAGAGATGTGATTCACATGTAAATGATGTTTGGTGTTGCACTGAGTGACAAAACATACAATGAGAATGTCAGTCTTGAGCCCTTGGGATTTCTGAGGAGTGAATAACTGAAGGACTAGCCCTGTCCTGTCCTATAAAGACTGGTGAGGCCAACAGAATAAGAAATATAACAAGGAAAAATTGCAGGAATTGTCCTTCCTGCTAGCTTAGGAGCTACAGTCAACCCTAGGTGTTGAAGCTGTCAGCAGCAAGTCCTTTGTGACCACCTTCTCCTCATAGCACAGTCTTCTTGTGTCAGAGCATATGGTTGGCCTGTCACAAAACATACTGGATCCAGATCTTCCCTGCTCTGCCATGAACAGAGTGCCTTTTCTGGAATCCCAAGGGAAGGAGGGGTGTATGCAGTTAAGAGGCTGGTCCTCTTGTTTTAAAAAAAGGAGAAAATACTTTGAACAAATGCATCTTTCAATGCATAGGTCATAGGTTGGACTCCATGATCTCAAAGGTCTTTTCCAACTTAGTTAATTCTGTGATTCTATGTTGAATAGAAGAGACAGATGTAGGAAATACTGTGGGTGCAGTATGTTTGTGGAGTGAAGAAGTGTGAGCATCTGGAGATACAGCAGAGGTGAGTGAGAGGGAATGGTAGATGATTTAATCCTCTGTGGAAGACAGGGAGGGAGGGAAGGAGTGGATAGAAAGACATGAGGCGAAAGAATAATTTCAAGATGAAAAAAAACCATAAAGCAGGCCAGCAGGAGGAGGAGCAGGAATAGTGAATTATATACTGTAAAAGGTATGACAAGGTAATGGGAGAAAAACACCAGAAAATCTTAGGCAAGGAGGAGGCAAAAGAAACAGTGGAAAGAGACAACTGAGAAATAGTGAATAGTCCATATTAGTGGGTGCTGTTATACCAGTAGTGCTACAGCAGACTGAAATGAAATCAAATTAAACTATATGAAAAATTCAAAGGAGATGTAAAGGGCTAAATTGAAGCGCGAGTGCATTTCTTGACATTTACTCAGAATCACAATATGAACTACTGATTTGAGTCCTTAAAGACATGCACCATGTAGTTGAACAGCCAATTTAACATAGAAGTATTTTTCTAACACAGTGCCTTTTTTTTTTTCAAATGAGTGATTCAGATTTCCTAGTGACAGGGAAAAGACAGTCTGTCTTCAAAGATGTTCTGATAGGTTGCAAGGCCATGATCACATTCTGTAGTTCCCTAAGAAATTTGAAGGATCGTATGAGGTAATTCTGATAGTATTTATGCTTGCACTGTAAAATGCTTGTTCTGGAAAAGGCTATGTTTGCATGTCACTGCTGCCAGCATCAGAACTGTGGAAAGAATAAATTTCATACCAACCCAAAGGACCACAGCACATATCACAAAGAGGTAACAGATTCAGGCGCGAAAAGAAATCGGCTAAAATGTTCCTGTGGCTATCTGACTGCATGTTTTAGTTGATTTCCATGTAATGCATGTGGGAAGCTCTGTGCATGCTCTTAACTGATATGATGTTGTACTTCCTTAGGATCCTTACTTCAGCTACACCAGTCTTTCTTCTTGCACGTTGAATGAGGAACTTCTGTGTAACTATGCTTGGTATGTGTTTATGCATGGTAATGTTTAGCATCTCTGTTACCTTCTTTTCTCAAATTGTATGTGTTTGTTAACATTGTTTGTAACTGAAACACTGGAATCAATTGATTCACAAGAAGGGAAGTAGATGAACATCTGAATTCCTAGAAAAGCAGAAATTCATAATGGATTTCTGCTGATGTCACCATTGAACTGGCTACAGGATTTCAGTTCCAAGCAAGTACAGAAAGTATTCATGCTCATAAATCCACCAGGGTGTATAGCAGAATTTGGCTGAGTATTCTGCCTCTGTTGAATAAAAGTCAAGTACCAGATGAGAATGGAAATTAAATTTCCTTTCATGAGAAGAGCAAAAAGACCACAGTTCATCTCGAAATAGAGAATACAGAGAACATGAAGCAGAATACTGTACTTTAAGTCTAAGTGGTCTTCTATTTTCACACATTTTTCTTACTCTCCCTCAGCCTTTGAAGTTAAATCTGTTTATTAAAAGTCTGATTAACTCTGACTGTATTCAAACTCCTTAATTTAGTCCTGTTCCATCAGGAATATTCAGGCAGATAGAGACCAGTCCATCAATTCCATTAAGATATGTTGGAAAAAACACTTGACAAAATGTTTGTTTATTTTATGAGAAAATTCTTTCTAAAAAATGACCTGTCATTTTTGCTTAACTCTTAACACTCACAAATTCCTTTTTTCTTTTTCTGTTAAACTGAGATATAAAGTTAGTTTGATGTTAATTATTCTGCAGTTCAAGAGCCTAAGTTACTTTCAAGTTAGTGTTGTCTAAATATCCAATACATGAAGGAAGAGGGGTCCGTTCACTAGTTTTCTATTGCCAGGACCTTCCCATACTTAAAAAATGAATTTCTGTAATGGAAATATCAGCCTTGTTCAGAAGCTATTGGCACAGAGTATGTGAAACCAGAAACGGTAATATTTCCAAGAGGTTTCATTTTCTTCTGAAAACAAAGAGGGAAACTCCTGTGCAGAAAACTGGATAGCAGCAGTTTGAGGGAGCATCAGCAGGCAGCTTCCAGTCAAAACACCCAGCTGCCTGTCCAGATCACAGAGTAATGCAAAACGATGAATTTCATCCTTATGTTAGAGCCCATGTCCCAGATGTAGGCAGTTGTATTAATTTGGCACTTGCCTTGTGTGACTGCTCTTGTGTGAGAAATGTGGCAATGTGGCATTTCCCCAGAAGTGAGAGACAGGGAAAGTCTGGCTGCCACTGCAGAGCTGTGGAGTCACCTGCTGAGAGGGTGATGGTTGGGCATGGACTCCTGGCTATCCCTCCAGGCACTGCTGGTCCAGACACCAAGTCCTAAATGACCATGGACACATGGAGAATCAGAGAGTAGGAAGCTAGGACCAGAGTGCATGGAGAGCACAGCTTGAGAACGCTGTTACAATACCCAGAAATTAGGAAGTGGGCAAATGTGCCAAAGTCTGTGGCATGAGATTTCCGAAAATCTCATAAGAACGGAAGTTGTATTGTGCTTTTCAGAAATCAGGACACAGACCTGAAGGTTCTCAGAGCTTGTAAGCCAGCCTTTGTAATGACCTTTAGCATCTGTTGTGATTTTTGAACAGCAAAATGGGTGCCTGTCAATAGTCAACTGCATGATGTCCAGTGGTTGCGACATTTAAATCTTAAAAGAACATCACCATTGTGTGCACTACAAGCTCCTGAACACTGTTTGAATTTTCCCTGGATAGTCTGGGGAGACTGTAATTACCGTTTCAGAACTATTTTGAAAAAAAAAAACTTCTTTGGAAAACAGTATGGTCTTTGGTGGCTTAAACCTTTATAGATTGTTATATTGGGCAGTTATATTTCTGAACACTGTCCCAAGCCCATTTCGACACTACACCCTTATAACAGGGGATTTTATTAGCATTTTCTGAAATCAGAAGTCATTATACAAAATCTACCTTCAGTGAGATGACATTCCTGTCAACTAGTTTCCAGCATCTTTTTCTTCAGCTTCTGTTCTTTTCATTTGTTTTTTTTCCTTTTCATTCAAAATACCCAAGTACATTAAGGCTTTGTAATTTACTTTTTCAAGTTGGTTATAGCTTAATAGTAGAGGACTGCAATAAATTTTTTAGTGGCCTTCTGAAATTTGATACACCCTATTTTTCTTAAAGTCTTAGAGGAAATTTGGATGTGCAAGATGGTTTGGGATATTTTTTCCTCTTTTGGAAGGATTAGCTGGTTTCTGCATATTGCGACTCCAAGCAAATACTTGTAGGTTTTTTCCTATCTTACATGTATGCCAGTGAACAGTTCTTTCCCACACTTTAAATCATCGAGAACTGCATTACATTAAAATAAGAGTAACTCACCCTATCAATATAAAACCCTGTATTAGGTACAGTTATCAACAGCAAAAATTGCTTCCTGCATGGGGGCACTCAGCAGAATCCACCATCAGATGTCTGTCAGATAGTAAACCGGGCGTGCTTCTAAAACAGCAAGGGGATCTAACCTAATCCATATCCCATTGCCAGGCCTAATGCTGGATAAATTACAACTTCAAATATATCCTCCAGAAAAAGAATGCTTATCTATATGTCTAACAAAATAGTAACAATTCGTACTAGTAGAGTATAACATCAATACGAAAGTAACTTTGTCTCAGAAAATTTACATTTGTTCTCTTGTGAACTGTTATGATCAGGCACCGCTGCTTGTTGCATGAGAGGATGTATTAATGGTAATACAGGCACTAGAAGATGTTAGAAATTTAATTAGGAATTTGGTTACTAATTAGCAATATTGGTAATACATTTTCTCCAGGTCAGGAGGCACAGTTGTAAAAGGTATGTCTGTTCAGTATTGTCACCTAGAGACATGCTAATTGCATTAGCTAAAAATTTTCCTCTTTGAGGTCTCATTGCAACTGTAGAGCTGCCAAAGGGAGTCTTTGGTGTGCCTAGTGAGCCTCTACATGGGGTCTCACCCACAGGATCTTCCAGCACTGCAAGCCTAAGCCAATGCAGCAGGTAAATCTTAGCCTTAGAAAGCATCCTTTAGTAAAGCTACATGGTTAGCACTATGATAACAGCAGTGCATGTTAAATGCCAAAATGTAGGTATAGCAAAGAGTTAAGTGCTTCTCTTTTACCTCATCAGGCTTGTTCCTGCAAAGTCTGTCTCACCTGGCTCAGTTCTGTGCCTTTTGTTCTTGCTTTGGATATGTGACAACTGTAATTTAGGTGAATGAAGAGGGTTTTGAAATAAAATGATCACTCGTTCTCTTCTTACTAGGACCCAAAACTATGGTCTGTGAGGCCAGCTTCTGTTAAACCCTGAAGTAACCACCAGCTTATCTAACCATCCTAAGTATAAACTTCTTGGGAATATTTGGTTCTTTGTGATGGTTGTAGACTGAAATGAAGCTATTCTGGCTTACAATAATCAGGCTCACTCATACGTGAATTAAAGGCAAACTTCTTCATACACATACTCTTGCTCTCACTCTAGCATCTGCCCTTTGCAGCAGCAAAACATCTAGTCGTGATTGGATTGTAGGAGTTTTGCTCTCCAGTAGTAATAACTAAAACTGAGGCTCTTAACTGGTTTGAAAACTGCTGTGGACTGGATGCTTAGTTGACGATCAGTTGGAAGGTAAATTGAAGAGAGGGGGAACAAACTGGGAATTCAGAACAAAAACATATGAAAGAAAGTGAAGAAAATGAGTGCTGCAAAAATGTTGTGCCTAATTTTTCTACTCAAATTGGCAAGCTGTCATTCAAATCTCCTGCACAATAGTCAGATAGATTCACTTCTCTCTGATGATTATTAATGGTGACAAGATAATTCTATTACAGGCAGAATCAGAAACCAACAGGATATGTCTAATGTTGATTGTAGTGGATCTTTCTGTCACCATGATACTTTTCTTTAAAGTACGAGGTATTTTTTTATATTCTTACCAGAACATTACAACAGCATACTATTTCGTGCTGTGACTTAAAAAGCTCTTCATCATCCCATTGGTTTCCAGGTTTGATTTCAAAATGGAAGTTACAACTCAAAAAAAATCTGCAATAATAAAAAGTATTTTGTGTACCACATGTCTGGAAAAATAAGCCAAGAGAGAAAGATGATTTCAGATTTCAATACACGCAAATGGAACAGAACAGGGTAAAGAAACACAGTGCCAAACCCTCTATATTTTTAGTGTTACCATTGAGTAATTTTCTTCCTTTTTTTTTTCTCCAGGCATGATGACATCAACTGGAAAATCCAGGAATCTGACAGTCAAAAGAGTGCTGAAGAGCCAGAGCTGCAGGAATTCTTCCTCTAAACCAGATCATGATGTCTCACTTATTTTGAAATACCTGAAATATAGCCTTTTGAAACACTAATATGAGACATACCCCTCACCAGCAAAACAGCAGCTGTTAGGATGCCTTAATTTGTATCAGTTAGACCATATACAAATCTTTTTTATGATATATGTGTATATGTAACTTGTTTGTAAGCTGTGCTGTGTAAAGGCATGAGTGAGCAGAAGTAACAGTTTGAAAATTGTTATGACACTTGCAACCTCCAAAATGTTTGTTAGGCCACAGAACACATTTTGTAGTTTGTGTCTTGCATGGATATATTGTCATATATCTTTGTTTCCCTTTGTAAACGGCGTATATTGTCAAAATTTCAGCCAGGACTCTGCCTGAGCAGCTCCTCAGTGAGACCAAGGCAAAAGCATTGATTTTTTTTTTTTTGAGTATGTTTTGTCTGTTATTTCTATTTTTTGTAAAAAGGAAATAAAGACAGTGTTAATAGGACATACTGAGTGCAGATACTTCCTATACTTCATTTCATCTTTTGAGCTCTTAAGTTTTTTATTGTTCTTTCTGGTGTTCATTTGATAATTAGACAACGTTGAGTTTCCGGATTTCAGTTCAGTCAATCAGTTGTGTCAGGAGTTGCTTCAATGATTAGTGGTCCTTTATCAGCTTTAAAATGTTTAGAAATAAAAAGTATAAATGCAGTTTTAAGTTACCAGTTACTGCTACTTGCCAAACACTGGCAGTGTGCTCAGCTTTGTAGAAATTACTGCATAATTTGCTGAAACTCTTGTCCACCTTCTCTCAAAGCCATCATGATCCCTTTATTGAATGTTCTTTTAACTTTTCAGAGAGAATGAATTAATTCACTTTGTTTCTGGTAAACTATGAGCACATTTTTCAAATGTGTCCTACAGCACGACATCCAAAAGCAGACTACTAGGCAGTCTTTACTTGTCACATTTATTTATAGCAAATATGTGTGTATATATTTGCTTTATTTTGATTATATTGATTTATTTCCATTTGAAGACTGCTACAGTTTGCTGAGAAAGATCCAAATTCATGAGGATTTATTTTGCTGACTGTTCTAATAGAACATAGGGAAGTCAAAGGAAGTTTGCCAAGGAAATTTTTTATTTGTCACAAAACAGTCATAGAATCATGAAGTGGTTTGGACTGGACAGGACCATTGAGTTCCAGCCTCCCTGTAGAGGGCAGGTAGATAAAAATTATGATATTGTGATAATTAAATTCCTGCAAATGCAGAGCTAGTAACTAAAAAAATGAGGATTTTTATTAACTACAATGGAGTTGCTTCCTGTGCAGTTTGTCTTGCCTTTTTTTTTTTTTTTTTTCTGTATTTATCTTGACTGTTGAGCTTCATTTACGGTCAGTGAGGAGAGAGAAACTTCCTGAATATCATTCCTTCTACCTATTAGATATGTCTTATTTGCCAGGAGAACCAGCTCATCCCTTCCTCATTACTACAGGGGAGCTGAGATAATGAAGCTATTGGAATAGTTACTTAGTATTTAGATGCCTTTAATTAGGTGAGATAAATGTCTTTGTTTATGTCAGTCTTCAGAGTGATGTCACATTTGGCCGCACAGCTTGCATGGACCAAGATGTCTGAATGCTCCAGGCATCCTGTAGGCTTTGGGTAAGCACAGAGTACTGCTGCATAATACAGGGCCAACTGAGACATCAGAAAAACAAAAAACCAAACAACAAAAACAAAACCAAACCAAACCAAAAACCAAACAAGAACAAAAACAAAGCAAAACAAACAAACAAACAAACAAAAAACCCCCACATACACACACATACACACAAAAAAATCCCACCCCAAAGCCCAAAAAACATTAAAAAATAAAAGCCTGTACTTGCAGAAATGAAATTCAGAAATTCTTTCCACAGTTCTTATCTGCCACTTGGCAACACTCTGATTTTTTAGCTAAAGTGATAAACCTAGCACTCCAGCTGACCTGTTTAAAGAAACAACCAAACCTCCAAAAATATGTGTGAGCCAGCAATACCTCTAACTGGGCCTCCTGTCATTTGTGTGCATATGAAAAATCTGAATGCAAAATGAGAAGAGACACATGTGCTGCAATTGCCAGAGTGGTGAAAGAGAGCTAAAAAGGAGAGATTCTGTGTCTGGTAGATGGGCTTGAAACAAACTGGCAATTGACATTATTGAGAATGTGAAGAGAGTTAACTGTGTTCATGTGAATGGCAGAAGCAGCAATCCTGCTGAGTGGTCTTGACTGACTGAAGATGTGTAAGGTCTGCCACAGTCTGTAGTATCTAGCTGAAGCAGGGGATAAAACGGAATTTCAGTGAGAGGATTTGAAGCAGACCAAGATGTAAATATTGTTAAACCCTGGAAGTAAGAAACTGCCTACTCTAAAAACTGAGGATTTAGAAGTTACATGCTTTCTGCAATGTAGCAATGTCCAAAGTATATTCTTATACAGTATGTGGAGAGTCAAATTTTGCAAGTATCCTTGGGAAATGCAGATTACTACATGAGATAAAATGTTGCCAGAAGATGTGTGACATCTGTGGTTAAAGATATCCATGGCTTCTGAGCACACTGCAACAGAAAGATATTTTGGGGCAAGCTGGTGCAGAAGAGAGGCCAGCTTGATGTAAGCATGAAAAATAGTGTCTGGAAGGCTTAAGGTGAACTCATGTTGTATAAACTGCTGATTTTATTGTTCCTAATTTGTAGTCTCTTTCCTATCTAGGGCCCCAAAGCCTGCACATGGTACACTCTGATGTCATGCCTACTAGAGAAATGCTGATTCTGTGATCTTCAGCTGGCTGATGCCTGTGTGGTCTACATATTTGTATCCTTAGTAGCTATAAAATCCAGGTGCCATTACTCCTTCTGTTTAGTTTATAATCCTCCAAGCAGATCCCTTCTGGCATGAGTCTAAGTCAGGCTTCTGTCAGCAAAGCACAAGCATTTCCCAGAGGCGGAAGAGATGATCAGGGATTTCCACCAAACATCTTCAGAAAATCACTAACCCTCAGCTTTCATCAGGAACATAGACCCTTTGTGATTACAGCTCTTGCATAAAAGATCCTCCTTCATCCACTCAGAAATTTTTGATCAAAGAAGTCAGTGATTTGCTAATGAACCAATATGTGCTCTAGTAAAACTGTATCTGTGGATACCACAGATACAAAGAATAATTTTTCATGATCTGTCACCCAGAAGATGTCAGAATAAGGCCTCTCTGTGTTTAGCCTGCAGTTCAGTACCAAAGGTGATAAACAAGGTGCCAGAGAGCAGTAATGAATTCCCAACTTCAGGTAATGTCTGACTCTCCTTTTCTGAAGAATGAAAATCATTTGCTAAGTAAAAGCCTTGTGGTTTTTTCATGGTAGACTGATTTATTTGGTTCTGGTATTTGAGACAAGCAGCATATGCATACACATGCAGCATCAAAATTGCAAGAATGGTGCTTTAATTTCATCAGCAGAATGGTGGGATGTGCTTTGCCCTCCATTAGTAGAGCAACATTTTCATAATATTCTATTTATCTGCCTTTCAGTCTCCGAATTAGAGGTCAAATACATTGGTTTAGTAAGGTATTAATGAATAAAATAACTATAGTCAGCATAGTTGTTGTATGAAGTGGATGAAAGAGACTAGTTAGACAAACAGTTTAGATTTAATACTCATTTCACTGTAGCTGCCTTTCAGAAACCTTTTTTTAACATCAAGCTGTCATAAGATCAATGGCATAACAAAATATGATTGACAGCATAACAGTAAAGAAAATACTCCAACATCCACTTATTTATTACAAAATGGTAACTGTCTCAGAATCATGCTCTCTGAGAGCTGATTTGTTGCATATTTCATCACCTACCATCACAAGCGATGTCAGAATATGGCCATGCAACACAGTCAAAACTAAAGTAAAAATGTCAGTACATCATATGCCAGGTATGAATTAATGGATTAGTGAATGGATCTCAAGGTGAGACAACTTTGTCTGCACATAGACTAAGATTCACCTCCTCATATGCTTGAAACATTTCCTAGCTTTTTGAAAACCTACTTGATGAAAAATCAACAGAAAGATTTGTTTAAAATGTAGCCCCTGCATTTGTAGCATCAAAGTGCAAAGCTTCATTGTCTGTCATGGAATGGTTTTTCAATGACATAGTAGGAATGATTTCTCAAAATATATTTCATTTCCTATCATAAGTTCTGAAAAGTCTTTCCAGCTGTACATCAGCTGTGCCCAATTATGGCCTGTTAGTTAGCTTTTGCATAACCTTGTTTCTCTGCATTTTGAGGCTGGAGGTAAGAAAACAATTGTGCAGGAGAAGTACAGCATGTGCCCTGCAACCACAATGTCTTTCTATGCTGAGCTATGCTGAGCACTGTATGCCCAAGTGTAAAAGCCCAGGCTGGGGATTACCCGCAGTTCATCTTCTGTCTCTGTAGAATATCACTGCCCTATCCCCTTGTGCGCACCAGGCATACTACTCACTATGTGTACCCATCTCTTCTTCATTATAATGGCCACTCAATATGTAACTTTGATCCAAGTATCAGAGACTTTAGACAGGAGAAATCACATAGGTTCTTAAAATGCCACACAACCTCTTCCAAGTAAAGAAGGGTGCTACGTAAACAGCATCAACCACCCATCCTCTGCACACGTTTAATAAGCATCATCAGTTTTCCAGATACTCCAGATTCTGTAGCATGGACTGCTTTTTTCTAACATACATGGTCAGCTGTAAATAATAGCTCTAGCCATCTGTTTCCTGGAGAACATTTCTTTGACAGCTGCAGACTCACTTCCTTTCCCACTGTAACAGTTAGGTGTTTTGCCAGTGTGCTTACTGGCAAGTAGTGTACAGGAAGAAGGAAAATTATTCAGGGTATATTTGGGAAACTGATAAGAAATGCTGATGCTGTTAGAACACAGCTAGCTTTTTATCTTTGTTTTCAGAAGGCAATACTGCTCCAAGAAAAGAAAAGAAAATCATGTGGGTCTGGAAGTAAAGGGAAAAGGCCTGAAAGGAATTTGCCCTCTTTCCTGTACAGACATGAACATAACCTTATGTGTAGATAGGGTATGGAAAAACTTCAGCTTAGGGACCAATTATGGGGCTTTGCAGTTCAAAAAGCTGTGGCCTGGCCATATACCTATGTGTTTGCATATGCATGTAAATGTTAAAGACAAGACAACTGTCTTCCAGTACACAGCTAAAAAGGAGGATAGAAATAACGCCCCTCCTTGTTGGTCTGCACATTTTCTACTAGGGGCAGAATAAGAAGCAGTAAATATAGAGCTGTAGCAAGGGTATGGAGGTCACGTGTCAGCAAAACTTTCCACAAGTAATGATAGCACTGGAAACAATAGCAAGGCAGAAGATGTGAGAGAGTTGTAATTGGAGGATTTTAAGAACAGGTGGGAGAAGCAACTGTCAGAAATGACATGCCAGCAACAGCTATCAGAAATGCCATGGGACAGGCAGTTGGACTTGGATGACCTCCTGGGATCCCTTTCAGGCAGTTCTCCTTTAATGAGTCTGTGATTCTATTGTAATAGAATCAACTTAAAAGGGAAAACTGTGAGGTCTTTACACCTTGTGGCTTTTGTAGCAGCATCAAGACAACCAACAATTCTGCCAGCAGTCCTTGATATGCCATTTATTTTCTTAGAACACTGGTCAAATAAGATTCACCTACAGGTTTGCTAAGGAATTAAATAAGTGACTTAATTTTAAGTTTTCTTGAAAATGTCTACCCGAATGTGACAGCTTCTAAAATATGTTTCTGGTCTTTCAAGATAAAATAATTTTGTTCAGTGCAATGCCAGTTTCCACTGGGTACCAGGAGCTATTAAGCAAAGATTTGTTTACAGGATTCTGAGGTTTCACTGTACAAGCAGTAGTGGCACAGGAGAAAATAGAGCCAAAGTGGCCAAGTAGGCCGAAGGTACCCTGGGCTGCATTCAGAAGAACATTGCCAGCAGGCCAAAGGAGGTGATCCTGCCCCTCTACTCAGCCCTGGTGAGGCCTCACCTGGAGTGCTCTGTCCAGTTCTGGGCTCCTCAGCACAAGACATGGAGTTCCATGGGTCCAGCAGAGGGCTACAGAAGGGAACTGACACACCTCTCGTATGAGGAAAGGCTGAGGGAGCTCTTTAGCCTGGAGAAGACACAACTGAGAGGCATTCTTATCAGTGTCTATGAGTATCTGAAGGGAGGATGTCTAGAGGATGGACCAGGCTCTTCTCAGTAATGCCAAGCAATAGGACAAGGGACATTGGGCAGGAACTGGAGCACAGGACGTTCTACCTGAATAATGTGGAATATCTTTGAGGATACTGTGAGCACTGGAACAGGCTGCTCAGAGAGGTTGTGGAGTCTCCTCTGTGGAGATCTTTGAAACACATCTGAACACAATCCTGAGTAATGCTCTCGAGGGACCCCTTCTTGAGCAGGGAGCTTGGACTATCTCACCGTTAATGATGCCTTCCAGACCTAAACATTGTCTGACTCTGTGATGGCTTACTGAGGGTAATTGAATAGTCCAGCTTTAATTAAAGGGAAGAATCTTCAGCAGCAACTAAAGGTACACCTTTTGGTGAAGAGAAGTTCACCACTGCCCAAGTGAGTTAGTAGAGCAAGTGTGGAATGAGAGAATGGAGATCCTGGGAGTGACCCTGTCCTGTACTTAGCACTCTTAGTTCCCTTCCCTGTTGTTCAAACATGGATTCTGTCATTCCCTTTGCTGGACATATGCATAAAAAAGCATCTTAGATATACCAACAAGAAGAATGTGTCTTCTTCTAGCAACACAGGAAAAAGATTTGCCATTCCACTAATAGAGTTCAGTTCTTTGGCATTAAAAGAGTATATTGCTGAAGGGCTCTTTAAGCCAGACTTGCTGCTGGTAATGGCATGTTCTGGGAGGAAAGGAGGACAGAAGAGCTGCATCTTCAACATCAGCTGCTTCCAGAAATACTCAAGCCTCCCACTGAGCAAGAGCCACCATGATTTGCACTGCCCTAATACCTACAAAATGGCAGGAGTGCTGGTGCCCCACAAACTGTCTGCTTTACTAGCAATGGGAGCAAGGCCTGTGCAGGAAAGAGCTGCACTGTAAAAGCACATGCGTAAAACAGGCTGTTGGGCAGCTTTTTCCTGGTTTTCAGAGGGAATTGTTTGTAATATGCCACTGGATGAATTTGCTACAGGTACTACTAGCTCTCTTGGGTACCTCATTCTGCAGTGCACTCACATGCTGCAGTGCTTGCTGTTTCCTGCTGGTGTCAGGGGCTGATTCGCTGATGTTGCTCGTGAAGAGCTCACTTGGCAATACATAATAGGATGCTGATTAGATCTGTGTTATTCCAGGTCCTTTATTTGCCAAGTAAAAAAGTAAATCAATCAGCTAAGCTCTTTTGTTTCCTGGAGCATAACATCTCTCAGCTCACCTAGAGGAGACAATGAACTTCCTCTTACTATGAAGATTTACATCCCAAAAACATGGCTGAGGCAGTTGCATTTGTGTGAACTACTTTCTGAGACACTCAATAACAAGAAAATCCTTTGTGCACCCCTTACAGATGATGTTACAGATCACAATTGTATTTGGATTTCCTAAAATCTTAACCGAAGAAGGAAATATCCTCAAAATCTAGAACCTATAATTTCCAGATCCACTGGGAATGCATTTGCAAGAAATAATTTTACATGCATTGCTTTTAAAATAGTTCAAACAGCACTGTGGGCAAAGTGTTGACTGGTCTCACCTGAAAGTCACTTGGATGTCTCACTGTCTTGAAGGTGTTTGCCTGATATGTTCCTGAGCATACTCTCCTAAGTGGCTTTTCTGAAGCTGTTTTCTCTCTGCAGTATGAAGTAGCTAGAAAGCAGTCAAACATATTCATGAGCAACTCTAATTCTGCAGTAGAAAATTGCCATCCAATGACATCCAGTGTCAGCACTGAGGATAATTTCTGCCAATTTTCAGTAAAATAGCAATGTGTCTTCACAAACTTTATGGTATGGAAGGTAAGTGCTTTAAAGTGTACTTCAAAGTATTAAAAGAAATTAAGAACAAAGATTACTACAAAGAAATCCCATTGCAGATATTCACATTGAAAGCCTTTTTCTGTCTTCATATGAACAGCCTAAGCATATGCTGAAACAGACCACAGTAAAAGAAACAGGGAGAAAAACTTCATAATGTTGTGGCAATAAAAACCCCAGGCATTCTCCTAGTTTACTTTTTATTATACTTTTCAAACAAATATTAAATAGGCACATATTTCATTAGGCAGTGTTAAATAGACAAAATATTCATCTGGACATCAAATGCATATATATGTTCCAATTTAATTTGAGGTTGTATTTGTGAAAGTCCTCTACTGGAAAAGTAGAGGACATGCTCTTTTGGAGTTTCTAGTTTTGTTGGGTAAAGAAATTTGCCACATGACAAATAGTAGACATCTACAGGGAGCTGTTTCAATGCCTATTTCAGCCTTTCTCCTGGAAGACAGGAGAGATTTGTACTTCCACGTGAAATTTTTAGACCAGAGTCTGTGTGTTTACCATGTCTGTTATCCGTTCTGAACAGCCTTTAAAACAAAGACTGGCCTGTATCCAGCAGAGACTAAGGAAAAAAGAGTTTGGTGTTGATTAAAACAAAAGCAGCTAAGCCACTTGGAGATTTCCATTGCTGTCTCTTAGATAAGTGCTTGGCAGTCAAGAGGCCACTTCATGCTTCTCCTGTAACTGCACCTTTTGAAGCACTTGGAAGTCACCATCCTTAGGACTATTAAGTCAGGTAGGGGGACAGAATGAATTTGTTCTGAAAGTAAAGAGAGTACAGAATTCCAGAAACAGGAGAAATCCATTTCCACGGAGATTGATTTTTCATTTCTACCCTTGTCCTCTAAGTATGTGGATGGATGTGGCTTTTTTATACATTCTTTTATATGTACACTTATATGTAAATGCATAGATACACATCAGAAGAATTTTAGATGTCACAGAGGTATAACACAAAACATAACTTGGCAGCTACTGTTAAACTAACAGGTTTTCTCTGGCATTTTACATTCTTCATCTAGATTTATGGAGCAGAATGTATGTCAAATACTGCCTATTCAGAATAATAGTAACTTCAAAGCACTGAAAGTAGGTTGTGCAAGGCAACAGGGAGCTATTTAAGAAATATTTCATGTAAAAGCCTCCTTAGGAGCCACAATTCTCCTAATGATATATTTAGAACTTGATTCAACATGTTTTGGAAAGATTTTACACACAAATTTTTAGAAGGCAAGTTCAAGCTATTTGCATTGGAATTCTATTTGAAACTCAGTAACTGCAAAATCATATGTCAGTAGTATGATTATCCAATTAGCAACTATCCTCAGAGTATTAGTTTCTGTATTCCAGATGCTTGTTTTGCAACGCTGAGTGCAGTGTTCTCCAGGTTTTAAAGCATAAGTCTCTAAAATTTTCTCTAGCTTCAGGCATCGAAGCATTACAGGAATATTTTTCAGCAAACTGTTGGCAAGATGCAGGGACTAAGCTGTTAAAATATAAGGTATGTGGGTAAGAATGCAGATATTGTTTGCATACAATCATTTGGATTTTGTGACAGAAATACATCGTGGGGATGCTGGCTGCCCTGTGGCCTTGCTTGATCACCAGAGGGAGACAGAGCGTGTAACATTTTAAGATAGTGCTGAAAATGGCAAGCAACGCTCAAGGTAAAGACAGAATTGAGCATGAGATTATGCAAGTTTCCAAAACAGTGACAGATATGAATAATAATGAGACTTCACTGCTCTCCTCTGTTTTCTTTTAGAGGGATGTGCATATCACAGGAGATAGATGAGTAACTTCATACCAGCACAGGACAAAATATTTCTGAATATTGACTGACTTACTAGTAATCATTTTTCTTTATTCTAAGTTAATGAAATACATATGTAAACACAAATGGTTTGATGAAATCAGCAGAGAAGCATGTGCATATGTGCTTTTTGGGGTGCTGCCTTGTTGAGTGAGAAAAAAAGGAGTGTTTGAGACCCTGTCTTCACACCAGAGGGAACCTATTTTTGTTAAAAAGTACATGTCTACAATGATATTTAATTATTTCAAAACTTCTCAATATGATGTAAATTTTTCGTGGTGAGAATACTAAGAAGAAAAGTACTTTCTCTTGTATAACCACAGTGCTTGTAATTAACCTGTGTTACAACAAGGCTGAAAAGACAACAGAGATGATCTCTGCCTGACACCTGCAGAGCAGTGAGATCATCCTGTGGATGATGAACTCAAGCCTTTACTGTTTCATCAGCCAAAATAATGATTTAGAAGTCTACAGTGGCTGTAGCAATGACTGTTGGAAAAAATCTAGCAGCCAAAAATCATGGTACTGCTCCAGGCAATAGACCAGCAGGTCTCAGAGGCCTCATAATTACCTGGATGAGATGGCTTCTCACAGGTCCCATAGCTAATCAACATCCTCTGCTCTCAAGAACTTGCATTTGCTAACTGCCTCTCTGGCTAAATGACTTTGTTCTGCTTTCTATCTTATTTTATTGATAGGAAAGGAAAAACTGGCAACTTAATGATTTGCAAGTAGTTGGGCTGTCAGACAGTTTTTCCCTGAAAGCCCATTCAGTGTCATTTCCCTGACATGTCTAGGAGCAAAACCATTCTATAACGGTCAGGATAACGTGGACTCTCAAGTATTCTGTATTCCAAAACACACACAGAAAATCTGCAGCTCTCATCTGTTCAAACATGGTGACATGAAAAGTTATTTAAAGTATAGGGGAGAAAAAAGAAAGATGCTGAAGCTTCCAAAGTATGGCAAGGCAAAAAATAATTATTTTAATCAGATAGATCATTTTGTATGTTCAAAATAGCACCTTCATATATGGCTCTGGCCTTGGCTCATTTTGGCTATTGCAAATTTAGTGTGGAAAAAGTGTTCCACATGCCAGTTCTTTTGCAGCACTGAAATAATGCCATTTCTTGATCAGTCAGGCCAACAGGATTACCTGGTTGTTAATTGTTTGGGTTTGGCTTAAATTAAAGTTTTTCACATTTAAAAATAAGCTCAAATAGATAAGCAGACACATACTGTTCTCTTACCCTATTTCCTCTCAGATTTGTCAAGTTTGTGCTGGTTCTCACTAGCAGAATGGATCCTACATAATGGGTAGACAAAAGAAGCCATATATATTTTGACAGGTAGGACATGTGCTCATGTAAGTATTACCTGAACTGGAATTTCCTCTGCTAGTGCGTGGTTTGCTTTAGGAAATCTCTCTGTTAGTGCAAACAGAAACTTAAAACAGGGGAAAGACTTTTCCAAGAAAGCAAAAGCCTAGAATTACATCTATTTTGAGCACCCATTTTAAGATCACTTTAGAAAATATATACTACTAATGTTTTTATTTCATCATGGCTTTTCCTCCTTTATTTAGTCATTTACACAGTATCCATCATGATAAAATTTAACCATCTGTTCTGTCACATGAGCCAAATATTCCTTCTAATGAAGTTCCTTGGGAATATTGTCATCAATTTCCAGCTATACTGGGAATTTTTCCCAGTGTTTAAAATTAAGTAGTGTCTTTCATCTCCAGAGATCCTCAGAACTTCTCACATGCTGTGGGCCTGCCCCCAGTCATACTTAATTCTTCAAAGAATTTGGCTGCAGTGATGGGATTTAGGTTTTAGTTCAGCACATGCAGTGTTGGGTGTGTATATATAGTGTTTTTATATCAAAAGCAAACACATTTTGTGTGAGTGCTTGAGCCTGTACACGCACAAAGGCAGGTTGTGTGTTTTTAAGAGCCATTGTTTCATTTACTGGCAGAGCGTAACACAGGAGAGGCTGACGGGAGGCAACGGAAATATTAACTATTTTGGCATGAGAGTCAGGAAGATAGTTGAGATCCAAAGAAGAAATCTGATGCTTTTTTACCATCTGCAAAAGGATTTTTCTCAGCTGGTTGGTACAGGCAGCTACAGACCGCGAGTGAGCTCATGCCTGTGTCTGTCTCATAGAGCTTCCTGCTGCAGTTACTGGAAAGCCCATTTTCTCTCTCTGCATTTTCAGGCAACTTTGCTAAGGAAGGACCATGACAGCATGAAAGTGGAACATTTAAGAGCTTCCTATGAGAGACCAGCTTCCAAAAAGTAGTTTTATTCCTTTTATTTAGTCCTTTGACTAAAGAAATAAGTTACAATTCAATTGTAATAGGAAACTACTAATAATCTTTCCTCAATATCCATTATTCTTGTTGGAATCTAAACTTCACCAGCCACTAATAGCTGCTCAAATTCTTCTTTACTTTCATCTGTGTTCTTTCTCCATTCTTCTTCTGGAGAGAAGGAAGGGTTAAGTCCACATCCTCACAGAGAAGTAATAGCTCTCCCCAAAAGACAAGTCACAACCAAACTATTTAATTGTAAACGTCTCACTGAAGAATTGGTACACGAATGAGACATGACTTCATCCTTTAACCTACATGCTTCACTGGTCTAGGGAACCCTGGTGGGTTTGGCCCATTTTAGTCATAATTGTCATGGGAGATCCTTAATGACTTAGTAAAGTAGCTTAAAAAAATCTCCATACAGAATCCAGCATATGGTATATTTATTGGCAAATGTTAATCCCCCTAGGAACAAGTTCTGTAGTAACAAATGATGAATTATGCGGCTTCATAAGCACTCATGTCATCAAATGCACCACTGACCTTTTTACATTTTCAGGGGGATTTTCTGCTGTGTGCAGTTTCTCTGGTTTGGAAGTGAAGCAGTTTAACACCGTGTCCTGAAGGAAACAGGTAATCAATAATTTCAGTTTTGGTTACTGTAAAAGGTAAATGAGGCCTGTATATTTGTTGGGCAAGTAAGCAATACAGGGTTTAGCAAAGCTTAAGCAGGGCCTAAGAGAGAACTTGAATACTCATAGTACAAGGATACAAAGTCTTTTATGGGAGAAAAGAAGTAAGAGTAGGCCAAAAAGGTCGTACACTTCCAGAGGAAAAAAACCCAACAATCTAGTTTCAAGCATGTTTTCTGGGGGCAAGAAGCAAAACCGGGAAAATACCTCACTCCACTGAACAACTCTGTTACGTATTTTAACAGCAGATGGCTACAAGGTAACCTGCAGTTAGAAACCAAGAGGTTGAGCGCCCATTGCAGTTAATCGGAGAGATGAGATGAATCTGTTGCCTTGAATCTGTGATTATAATTTTGGTCTTGGGCTTGTTTGGAGGTGGAAACTTTAGGAGTTGTTCTGAGAACAAAGGGGGGCTGCCTGAAATTACCAGATAGAGAAAGGGAGCTGAAGATCAGGATGTAGTCATGTCTGGACATTCCCATAACTTGAGACTAATCTGCACACAAGAGAAGTGTCTGAACTATCAGTTCAGCAAAGTAAGATTGCTGCTGAAATCAGAGCACCTTTTCCAGCAGAATGGTTTTCCAAAACTAACATTTTAGGATCTGATAGAAAGAAGCACCTATTACCGTGTGTATGTAACACACATAGCTCTGTGTATACAGCCCACAGTCAGTGCTGCACACAGGTAGCCACTGGCTGCAGTACAGAGCTTTGACAAAGAATGCTTTCTTTTTCTCGTTGGCCATAGACCATGTTAAATTCAAAACTAAATTCTGTGTTGAGCCTGATGTTGAGTTTGAGTTCTTCTGTTCTTGACTTAATCACTACTACGCTCTGCTTTACCCAGCAAGAGCGGGTATCAGGGAAGGCAGCCCCCATGGGAGAAATTGAACCTGTATTTCACAGGGTGCATCGGTGCATCAGTGCATCAGTGAAACAAAGGAATCCATAGCTGCAGTGATAATGTAGTTGATTTTGGTCCTGGCTTCTCCCTGTTGCTCTGCCCAACAGCTGAGAGGAGCTAACAGAACACAGGGTTGCAATGCATGTACCCTGCTGCGGGCAGACAGGTAGCTGTTGTAAACACCTTTTATCCCTGTGGCTGAATCTCTAGAAGGCATGCAAGTAAACATATAAGTAAGTTATCTTGATTGTAAGTCACTTGTGTAGTAGATATCAGCACAATTCTGAAGAACAGCTAATTTTTTTTTACCAAGCGTTGCACTACATGGCACTAAAATCTCTGCTAGGAATTGTTCAGTGAGTAGTCAGAGGAAAAGAGTGAGCTGCTGGCTGGACTGCCACCAGTGTTTCTTACTTTTAATGTAAATCTTATCAGGCTTTTCTCCATTACTTGTCTGGGCTGCTCCATGCTTCACTGTAGAAGCTGAACAGATTGCAGGTGAAGCTTAGCTAGAAGTACCATCTTCACCATTTTTCTGAAGACTGACCGCAACCACAGAAAGGTGTCCAGAAAGCCATATGCTTCTGCAGCTCCTCTCCTATCTTATGCCTTAGGATGCCCATACACATCCACAGGGGATGTTCACCAGAGATCTGACAACCACCTCTCTTATCCCTGTTGCTCACCCTCAGGCCCCAAGGTAAGTAGATGCTTTGTCAGCACCCCAGAAACAATCCTTGCGGTACCACTAACCTGAGAAGTATGAGGCAAACAAAGTAGACCAGCACAGGCACATTGGAAAACACAGTAATTTAAGGAGACTGAATCGCTTGGGGCTCAGGTTGCCAAGAGAATTTTTGGGCCATGAGAACATTTATACACCCTGGGCCTGGGCTGCCTTCTCCATCCCATTATGACTTCCAGCCCTAATTGATTGGAACTGCCAAGCCTGGCTGCCAAGCAGAATATTTTTACAATCCTGGTTCTATTTATGCACTGACAAATACAAAACTCAGAAAAGAAACTGTGAAGCAGAACTGCAGAAAAAGAAAGGAATCGGCAGAGATGACTATGAAATGATGAAAAAGGCACTGATGGGTGGTGCCACATGTTAGTACTGTGCCTGGTGTGAGCAAATGCTGAGAGCACATCTAGAAACATGCCTGTACAGGTCTCTGAAACACCCTTTGGCAAGATGCTTTATTTTGAAATATGCACTGGCCTCTGCTGGAGATGAACTTGCTTTTCTGCTTTCAGTCTGGGTCAGAGACAAATGACACTCAAATTTATCACCTTTATCAGAGCATTTTAAAGCATGGAACCAAATCTATTACAAAATGAAAACCACAAAGGATCCCAGTAGAAGCAGAATATTTTTATTGTCTATGACAAGGGGGAAAAAAAAAAAAGTACTTTGGAAAAAAATCCTCTTCTTTCTCAGTCAGCAAGACAGTCTTTTTAGCCATGGAGGAAAAGGCAGTGTCCTGGTTTGATTTCTTCCACTAGCCAGAAGAATTGGCGCATGTCCACTTGTTATAAGGGAATCACTGTGGAGGACCACGATATTCTTAAGGCTGTTTTTTACACCAGTACATGACCCAGGAATTTATTACAACTGACCCAATCTAAAACAACTTTTGTCTTTCATTGCTACCTAAAGAAGACAAAAGAATAGTAACACTTCCCTCACATCAGCTTCTCGGCTCTGCTTCTACTTATGCACTGACCACAAGCCTTCAGGAGCTTGTTTGTCCTACTTTTAGTCAGATGGGGCTGTCTCTCCAGTTACACTTGCTGTACTTTTATGTAGGCATCAAGCTTAAATGACACACTTGGTAAAATCCAGAGGATATCTTGAGTAGACCCTAGGAGGTAGAAAGGCGACGGTATTCTGTAATGTGATGATTTTTACTATATCTGCGTTTGAATTCTCTCTGCTTTTGCTCTTTTTGCTATTTGGTGTGATGAACTTTCAGTTCCTGTCAGTCTCTGAGCTTCCTACAGCACAGGCTGTCTGCAGCTGCTGATCAGGCTTCTAGATCAAAGAGTAAAAGTGAGAAGTGGGTGCATTTCCAATATTTGGTAAGAGCTTATATGAACACTTTCTGTTGGTTTCCTAACTGTAGCCATGAGCAATGAGATGCCCAGGCAGAGACTGGAAGCAGATAAACTCATCAAAGGACAGTAACAAAGCAAGGAGGTTCAATAAGAAGCTGTGTTACTCATTGAGTAAATACAGCTGCCATCACAACACTGAAGGCAGACTGGCCCATAATTGGTTTACTGTAGTAAGATCAGTGCCCCTTCTCATGCATTAAGTAGGTGACCTGATCTTTTATGTGAGCCACCAGGAGTGTTTTATAAGCAGAACTGCCACGTAGTCATTTGTCACTGCAGGACTGGGAAGATGACTGCTGAGTTGTGCCCTTCTGTCTCCCTCCAGTTATGAAAATTGATTGTGTATTGATTGTATGGTATATTGACTTACTGCTAACATCATAAAAAAGGGCTGTAAATCTGCCCACTTTTTCATAGCTAAGATAAGGCACTGCCTACACGTGAAGAGTGCCCTACGGTGTTTTCACATCCAGGCTTCTGTAGCAGCAGCTACGAAGGGACAGAAAAAATGCCCAGCCATCTCATATGACAGAGCATCAGACTGAGGCACGGCCAGGTAGGTAGCTGCGGGCACAGGAGGCGAAAATATCTTGTGAGGTAACCTAATCACCTCTTCCTTCGCACTCAGCCGCGCTGGAAAGAAGAGATGCCAAACCTTCCTTCGGGCATCCCCACAGGAGGTGAGACGCGAGGCTTCCGCCTCTGTCCTAGAGCAGCGCCGCCAGCCGTGCGCAGGAGGGATGATTTCCCGGAAAGCTCGTTTCCTCAAGGAAAGCAGCAGAGGGGGCCCTCGCCCCGCGGAGAAGCGAGGCGGCAGTGGCAGGCGGTGGCGGTGTCCCCGTCCCCCGGGAGCGTCCCGCTGTCCCGGAGCCGCAGGGAGCCCAGCCGCCCCTCGGCGCCTCGGCGCTGCCCCGAACCCTTCTCGCTCGTCGGCTTCTTTTGCCCGCCTGCCAGGGGGACGGAGCGAAGAGGAGGAAGGAAATAAAATTTTCAGGTGCAGCCCCCGAGTTAAAGGGTGCCCTGGAACGTTTCTGCCGTCGGAGGTAGCGTGCTCGCCCTCTGCAGAAATAAAATTAACCTTAGCAGCCCAGGAGATGCGTCACTGCGAGCAGCCGTCCTTTACCGGCTCTCCCCTCAATTCCCCTTCCCTGCTACAAGCAATCTGAGAAAACGCCTCTCCCCATCACGCCCCAGGGTCTTGTGCAAGCACATCTGGTGGTTTCCCCACGTTTACTAAGGCACAGTTTGGTCTTGCATGTTTTTGGAATGGGCAGGCCTCAAAGAGAAAACAAGAGAAATTCAGTGAGATTTAATTGCTTCCTCTGTATACAGGAAAATCATCCTCAAAAGGTGTAATTTTCTCAGTCTTGTCTGATTTTCCAGGAAAGTAACTTGTTTGCAACCATCATAAATCGAGAATCTGAAATGAGGACTCTCCAGAAGGTTTGTCCTTTGCTTATCAAGTGTATTGGATAAAAATGGTAAAAAAAGATACAGAAAGAGTTTTCTCTAACAAGGCAGCATTTTTTTTTTAATCATACATAGAATCAAAGGAAAGGTAGTGAAGAATTGATTTATCACTTATCACTATAATTCATTTTATCTCTGAGTCTGATTCTACAGCACAGCATTAATGCTAACAGGATTATTCAAGAGTATATGCACAGAAGTATTCGAGAGGAAACCACTATAATACCTAGTCTTAAAGTATGATCATGATTACAGCCATCACTGCAGAACAGTTTGTTTTAGTAATTATCGTTTCCTGAGATTTCGAGTTTCCTACTGGAATGAAAGAGTACAGGGTTGTTATGTATAATTCAAACTTGTCCTATTTGTATTTAAAGCAAGAACTATGTAACTGATCATAAAATAAAACCAATTCCTGATGCAACAGCCCTACTATTCAGGGACAAGACAGAAACAGAAAGGGAAGGAACAATGAATGGCAAATCCCCCTAGTTTTACTTACTTGTAATGTTTAACCTTTCCCTGGGTTTCTACCTTGTGGAACCATCTCACTTGTAGGGGCTGCCTTCAGATGCAATACATCATATTTGATTCTTCAAATGAGCCGAAAGTTTAATAATGACCTGGAAAATAATTTGTGTGGAAATTGCAAAGTACTTCCTTTTTACCTTTTTTAAAATTTTCAGGATAATAAATAGATGGAAAGAAAAAAAGAGATAAAAGCCCCAGGACATATCTAATCCTATTCAAATGATAATAAATTTTATGCATAAAGGAGCTAATATTGGTTTTGAGAGTTTTGAAGTAGTCATTGGATTATTTAAAAGCTATGTATAGTGTGCATTTCTGAAGAATTTTTTCCCTATAGGAAAATGTACAAGAAATGTCAAAGTTGGTGCCCAGCTGATCTTTGTGGAGTACATCTTTTTAAGTATAAGGGAAATATCTGTAAAATTTTAAAATAACTTTTTGTGTGAGTAATTTCATCTTTTGGGGATTAAAAGGTTTGGTTTCTTTGCCAAACACAGGGAGGACAGAGAGAATGATGTTGACTTTACGCTAATGATTCAAATGGACTCCTCAAACTGTCAGAATTGTTGTTTTGTCAGCACATCCTACTTTGGGTAAACAGGGAGAAGACAGTAAGAAGATGACTGCTAGGGAGGTAAAAATGAGGAAAAACACAACTCAGGAATCTGAGATCAAAGTTACCTATCCTCTCCAGAGTTGTGCAGCAAATCCATCTCTGGGAAAACACAAGAAGGTAGCACCAAGTTGAACTCGCTCGTGACCAGCTGGGGCAACAGTGTGCTGCACAGCAGAGCATGTATATACCCATGTGCCCCTACAACATTAGCTCCACAGAGACAGGGATCTGAAACGGGGTTTGTGGCTCCTTGCAGTTCAGGAACCTTTGCAGGTCCCTGCTTTTCACATGTTCCTCTATGGACTGTCAACTCCTTGTGTAAGCATGTTTGTCCACCTTCCTCTCCTTAGTCAGAGAGTGTCTGAGCAGTAGCGGCAGAAGTGGAGTCACAAGGAGACAGAGCAGCCATCAGGGAGGGAATGGACTACCTTTGGAAGAGCCATGCAAGCAGATTGTGAACATGGAGAGTGGAAGGTTCACTTTCTGGCTAGAAAGACAACAGGTGAAAAAAAGGAAAAGCCAGAAACCTAGACCATTTACTTGCATCCACGTCTCTGCGACATTTGGGTGACATCGTGTCACCCATCTGTCAGCCTGGAGCCATGGAACCATTTGAGGTGCCTCCTCATCACAAGGCACAAGGAGGCTGGGTCTGGGCTGGCAATTATCACCAGCGATGCTGAACACTGAACATGTTTCTAGTGACCTTCATGCTCAAACTTTCACTGAAACCAGTCAATGTTTCTAATGCTTCCCTAAACTGGGTAAGGAAGAAAAGCACTGCTGCTCTGAGTTTTCTGATAAAAGTACAGGGGCAGAGAAGGCATCTGACAGCCTTGAAACACCACATCAGCAATGTTCCTCCTCCCAGCTCCATGCTCAGTGCTGTACCAAGGTGTCACTTCTGTCACTTTCCCATGGGCTGAACACTAGAGATGCTATGGCTCTGTTACAGTGCATATCTGCCTGGAAATAGCTAAACCTTCTTTAATACTTTATGTGTTATCCATATAATCATGCGTTAGAGTTTTTACTTTTCAATGGGTTCTGGTTATACAATAAGCCCTGTGGTGGGGGGAAAAAGGTTGGAATAACAAATAAGCTTGAATAGGGTGCATGAATAATGATCTGAGATCTGGTCTTTCACACCATTCAGGGAAGCCATTCTTTTCTGGCTTGCATTATGCTGCTGAGATGCTGCTGCAAACCTGATACTATTTCTTGTCCATCTTAACTAAAAAGGTAGCATTTGATTTGGAAATAGTACATTTTTTATTTTAAATGGAATAGAAAAAAATTGATTTTAAGCCCTAATTGCATACATGTCAAATAACATGTCACATTTAAAGGCTGTTGTGGGAGCCAACTGGTGTAATTTTATATGGACAGTGTTATCTAATTTACCCTGCTTTATATGATTTACTGGTATGTTTTGCTGTGGGTTGCATTATTTAGTTGTTTGATAATCTCTTTTCTTTCTGTTTTGATTTATGACATGGCATTTCTACTTGTTTTATACCAGTGTGTTATTTTGTCAATCAAAATCTCTTTGTGCAACAGCAATATACAAAAAAGATAGTGGAGAACAGCCCATATAGTGTATCTAATGTTTGCTTTAAACAGATTATTTATGGCAAAATATATCAGAAGAACCAATTTGCAAAGCAATGGTTGGTTATACGTAAAGAACAAATGCTGCAATCAGCACTCTATGGGCTTGCTTGTGTATGTTTTGTGGATCTGTACTATTGTCTAAATGATTAATGGGGACAAAATGAAAACCCTTTTTTTCACTTTTGAGCCTTTGTACTTTTCCCTTCTTTTTCCTGATGGTGGAGTCATATCCTCTGTCTTTGCTGCATCACATCTCCTCACCTTTCCATCCTTCTCTGAGACCAAGCACAGAAAGAGTACGGGGCCTGACTGTTGCCCTTCACTGCTGAAGGCTGGGAAGGCACAGAGGGTTTTGTCTGGTTTGGTGGCTGTGTGCCCCTGAGGCACAGATGATGAGCAAAAAGAGGATGGAATATATCCTAAGGGTTCAAGGCTGTGTGCTCAAGAGGCTATGTATGCAAGCCAAAGTCTAGATGTAGAAGAATAAATTAACTGTGGTCCTTAATATCTCGTAGTGGGATGAGAATGCTGGTGCTCCTTTTGATTGCTTTCTACACAATTACCAAACTTTGCAGTCCACAATACATAATTTTGCAAGTTCTTTACTGATCACTTACTGAGTACTTTATTTGTGAGAAGTAACTGCAAGCATTAACTGAAATGAAATAAAATGCATTTTAGACTTGTGAAACACATGGTTTACTATGAACTTTCCACTAAATATGGCAGTGAAGTGACAGCAATACTAATGCTATCATACAAAATAGAAAGAGCAGTCTGCAAGCTAATGCTTAAAAGAAATTTTCAATTATAGTGTTTTCCATTTTATGAGAACCAGTTCTACTAAGACAGTCACTCGTTCAGAAAATTGGCTTGAGTACTAAGCAGTTGAATGATGATGCATAGTACATGCTAGCAGCCTTCTTAGATCACTGCAGAGAGCATAAAGTGTTAAATTAGTGCTGCTCAGGTTCGTACCTGTATGAATTCATGATCCTGCTCCCAGGAAATGCAAAAATCAAATTGGCTTCCGAAGAATCCAATTCACCCATGCTTTTAATTTACCAGTTTAAGCATTAAATCTCTGACTATGACCTCAGTTATTTACATATGATTTAGGCATCAGCATGGTATAATCAGGACTTTAGACGATTACAAAGAAGACAAAAAATAGATTGTATCTATTGAGAAGGAGAAAACATGCCTGAAGCAGCTTAGGAAGGTGGAGACTTTTTGTTGATTTCAGAGGGAATGTAAAAGAGTGCAATGTCGCATAAAGTGTACTTATATATTTAATACCTCTCACATATTTGTCATGGGGAAAAAGTGAATCTGTTTTTAGAAAGAAACCTTGTCAAGAAAAAAAAAAAAGAGAGCATGAGAAAGTGCAGTTCCCACCCCAGCTGCCGATTGGTATTTCCGGGTTAAGTGACCAGAAGGCTTTATGGCCCTTCTCAGAATTACAGGTTTACATGCTTTCTTTCTCTGTCTTTATCTCTGCATTCACAGTCTCAGTGGATGCTAGGTATTTAATGAAAAGATGACAATTTATTCACTTGAAACAAGAAAACTTGACAGGTCCAGATGACTTTAAAATTTACAACAGAAACAAAAGCAAGACAGAAAATGAATAAATACTTCGCATCAAAGCTGCTGCTGCTGAGAGTATCCTTGTTTTTATAAAATACTAGAAAGGGCATTTTTTAAGGAAATGAGAAGATAAGAGGGGTACTGGTTTAGATGGAGGAAATAAACAGGTACTGTACTTTGTTATCTTTCCAACAAAATGCAAAAATTCAAAAAATTAACTGTGGAGGCAGTGTTCAGAGTGTATATAAATCAAAGGCTTTCTTCTAATCCTTTACTAATCCCTTACTTATCTTGCCTACTGTACATGCATTGTTAACAAAGATACAAACAGAGAAAAGACACACAGACATGCTAAAGGAGTTAAATTCCAATATTTCAAATACAAAATGCAGAATGCCCACCACTGAAAATGTCTTTGTACTGACCCAGTCACAGTTAGTTTTTAAGATTAATAAAACACTCTCACAGTAGTTAACAGCTCATGTATTTTTGAATTATTGAACCACTTCTTCCTTTAATTATGATAAATACAAAATGTTTATAAAGATAATGTAATGATCACCTTTGGATTATACCAATGTACTAGATTCTTATTATAATTTAAGAATAAGTAAGAGAAGTGAAATTCAAAGGCTTTATTTTTATGTGTATTTTATGAGAGAAATTCAATTAATATATTTGTCTTTTGCCAGAAAAATACTTCTAATAGAAGAACAGAAGTTGGTCCCTAAGTAATATTCCAGTTCTTTTTTCAAATTCAGTTCAAGATGAAGGTTGTTGAAAATAATACAAATTATTGTCAGTGACACTGCTTATATCTGAAGAATAGACTATTCTTGGTGATAATGAATTTGACATTTGAGTGTTCCAGAGATCTGCAATATTTTCTTAAAGGATACAATGCAACTGGAATTTTCAATCTGCTGTGTTTCAGATAATTCAAAAGAGATATGACTCCAAAATTGAAGCATAACTTTGTATAGCTTAACCTTGTGTTTCGTTTTATTTTATAAATTACCCCAATCATCTTGATTTTAAAATTGAAGAGGAAAACCTTTCCAGATATGACTTGTATAATCAAGTGTTGTTGATTCCATATCCTTTAGTGCATATGTTAATGGTTAAATGTGAAGGATTATCAAGTCATTGAGTACAGAGGTGTCTGTGACTGTATTATTTAATGCTAGATATTTTTCTGAAAACTCTACACCACTGTTCATTGTGTATATGATGGGGCTGCTGGAGGAGGTATGAAGAAAAGTTAAAACAAAATAAACTAAAAATAACAACCAAACAACCAAAAACCCCAACCAAAAGAACCACAACTCTTTAGAGACTGGATAAATAGTAAGAAGCATGTTTAATACAACTAATTTATAGATGAATGTGGTGCCAAGCAAGAATACATTAACAAGGTAAGGCTGTAGGGTCTCTAGGTAAGATAATATATTGCTTTCATTAAAAAGCAATCTGCATGGACCATATCTACTAACACTGGAAACTCTGCAGCTGTCACCTTTATCAGGGGAACAAGAGCAAGCCACTACATTTTAATCACTGGAGTTTGTCAGGAACGAAAAACAGCCAGCTTCCCACAAATCAACAGACATGTATCCTGATAAGGAGAGTGAATTGGAAAAGGACAGCTACACCCCACACTACACCACCTATTCTGGAGTGATCAAAGCACTGTAATTGTAGCAGATAAATCTACTGAATTAGTCTCTGGGATGAAACACACGTCTTTTCACAAAACAAATGCAGGTTTACTTGAGTAATCTGTGACATATTTCATTTTTTAGTCTGAATATTCCCAGTACTTGCCTCAAAGGCAACAAGAAAGGAAAATAGGATGCCTGTGTCCAAAATTTAGTGGCATTTTTCCCAAAATCTCTTTTCCTGGCCATTACACAGTAACTAATATCTGAACTGCTGTTCCTGGGGCATTCTTCTGCATAGCTCTGACAATAAAATTAAACATGGTTATTTGTTAATACTCATAGCCTTTGAATTTGTCGTATCTGATATACATGAGAACAGACACTGTTTTTCTATGGTAGATAATTATTCTTCAAAGAGAAAGCACTAAGGAATTGAAAGGGGCAATGCATGGGGCAAGAAGAACTTGAATATTCTTGTAGAAGGCATATTATGAAAGTCAAATTTTAACCTCTAGTACAATCATAGTTATATGACAGCTTTATTTTAGGCACTGATAGCAGATGTGACCCCTGTAACTGATAATACAACAAGGATTTCCTGTAATGAAAGAAGTATTAAATAAAGACTTTCATGGAAAATGGTTTTGTCCAAAGAAAATAAGGAAATCTGCTTGTTTTTAGAGGGATGACTGTAACTTTTTAAGGCAGGGAGGGACTAATAGACAAGATTGTCTTTTTTTTTTTTTAATATGAACAAACACAGTAAAAGAAAATTACTTTTTGAGGGACAGTTATTTTGATTTCCAAGAGCTTGGGAGTACTGATTAAAATCAGTTTAATGTGACAGAGAGGTCTTTTAAAAAGGAGTTATTCTACTACTGTGCCTGGAAGGCTTGGAGGGAATGAGATCTATTCATTTCATAGGATTTACAGTTCTGAACTCCCCACCACATGCTAAATTTGGTAGAATTAGCCCTTTTCTATGAGCTTGTATGATCCTTCCTGGCAGTCCAGATGAGAGGGCTTAGCTAAACAGTTTATTGCCATTTGCACCTGAAGTTCAAGATCTTAATCAGCAGCAAGAGGGAAATAAAATAAATACTGCCTCAGTAGTAAGGTATCAGTATCAATTCTAATCTTGAAAAGTACAATGCACCAAGGATCATTACTGTGATCTGTTATTTGCTGCTCATGCTACATGTTTTCTTATTTATAGCATTTCAAAACTTTCCAGCACTCAGAAAATATTCCAAATAAATCAATTAAATATGTGTTATTGGAACCCTCCAAGGCAGTTTCATGAATGAGATCCATGCTCCTGTTGCATATTCGCATGCAGTTAACAATCACCAAATGTCAAAGCCACACATCGCAGAAATTATATTGTGCTCCTAACTAGAAAAGTTATTGTGAGGCTGTCCTACGAGCTGTGTCAGAGGGATCATCCCGTGGCATGTTCTCCGCGAGGACATACATCCCATCTGCAGCAATTCAGAAGGCATGTGGAGGCAGGCACCAGCAGTTACGGACAGGTCACTGCAGAGACTCCGGGAAGTGCCCGAGCAGTTGTGCGGGACACACATCCAAGCCTCCATCAGAAGCCTTGGACATGGACAGTCTGACTTCCATGGACACTCTGACAAGGCATGGGCTGTGGGTTTTCTTATCCCCATGCCCCAGGGTGACGTGGTTACGCCGTGCAATAAACCAGAGTTTGCAGGACTGTCTGCCGTATCTCTGTGCTGCTTGTAGGCCTGGCCAGCTATCCATGAGAACAGCGAGGGATGATTACAGCACTCACTGCCGAGCAGGTAGCTAAGAAATCCAGCCCCTGTCACTTTCTCTCTGTTTTTGTTCATGCTGAAAGCTCTGGTATCCAGGCGTCACCCCCAGTACTCATACACAGAGACAGCTACATGTACGAACACTTTTCCTGCATGCCCAGCTGCCCTGTGGAATCATTTCACAAACACATGATTTTCCTTGTTTTCACTGAGAGATTTAATTAATCAATTAATTAATTTCAATATCACAGTGGTTATACATGTCTTACTGTTACTGAGATGGGGATATCAGGATCTATAGTAAAGGGTGTAAGAAGCTCACCAGACAGCAAAGATGTACCTACCTCTGTTTTCAGGCAGTTTAATTCTATAACTGATCTCAAAGTATAAGAGGATGATGCTGATGAACACATCTTGAAAATAATAGGGAATTGTGTTTGCATTTTCTGAATTCTCCACATATTTATGTATGAGAGAGAAACAAAAAATCCAGGCTGGATTTTTTTTTTTACATACTTGAAACCAGTTGATTAGTTGAAAACCAGAAAACTAAACATGAAATCAGTTTATTCTGATGTTTCACTCCTCAAAATCAATTATTTTTATCTCCTCTGCATTTCAACAGCCCTTCTATGGGTAAAATTATATCTAGAATGGCAAGAGAAGCAAAGATTTGTTTTTGGCTATCATTTGCTTCTGAAATAAAAATTTGGGTCTTCCATCATCTGGAGAGCTGCTAGAATAAAATCACCAATATTCTGTCAACACTATGAAGGAAGTCCCATTGTCTTTCTGTTTTCTTGTACTTTACAAGAGAAGATCTGAGTATTTCATGTTGATTGCTTGATTGGCTGCACTGGGACTCTTTAAAAATACTAAAAAAATCAACAGTCTGGTACAAATCAAACACAGGCTTCTATCAGTCATGAGCCTAGGGTATTATCTGAGGTTTTTACACAGAAACATGTCATTAAAAGTTGCAGAAATTAATTGGTGCCATTGGCTGTAATGGCCTTTCCTGACACAGTTTCTCAAATGTAAAGAAAAATTATGGATAAGGCAAATTCCTCATGGGATTTTTATAGATGTCTGCTTTGTTCTGTTATTGTTTATTGCAAATGTTATTACTGTGATCTATTGCCCCATCATGCTTTGTCTATACTGCTTATACCATTTTGCAGCCCGCAACACAACTGAGGGCTTCTGTCACTGACCAAGGTAGCACTTATTTTTAAATCCTATGTTTTATATATTCCTGCAGTGATCTCTAGGTGTTAATTTTGTGAGTTTAAAATTTCATACTTAAACAGATCTTGCTCTGATTGAATAAATATTGCCAGTGATGTGCCTAGAAGAATTGTGAATCTTGTCTCAGTCTGTGCATCTGCTTTTGTTAGTTGGAAGCTGTACAAAGCTGCAGGAATTGCTAATTTATTTCAATTGTTCTGATTTGCCTATCTATGAAGTGGGCCTGCTGGATGACAGCTATCACTCTCTTTCTTTTTAAATTTATTGCTTACAAAACCGTCTTCTTAATTACAAGTTATTTTACCCTGAAAGCTGACGTTCCAGAAAGGTAAATATTTTAGGAGCAGAAAACTAAGAAATGCAGCCTATGCCTTACAGCAGTGCAAAAACAGTAGCAAATTAATCCCCCCAAATTAGATTTGAGATTCACAAAAGGTTTCACGCTTAATATGACCAGCTTAATACCAGCTGGTCATCTTAATACCATCACTGAAGTAAGACTATACAATTACATGCATTTCCAATTAAGCAGTTATATTGCATTTTCCATTCTGAGGCTTGAATGATCTGCCTATAGGCATTTGGGACTGTAAGTCTCTCTTAAAAAACAAACAAACAAACCAACCAATGAACTGTTGTGAATTAAACTTTAAAGTATATTTTTCTTCATTAAACCCACTCAGAATATACTGTATATAATTTATTGGACCTTTATGTCAACCTGTTCAGTGTTTTCTGTAAAATGCTAATGGTTGTATGTGATACTCTCTGTCAATATAACCAAAACCCAACAAGCATGGGCAAAGAGGAAACCTTATTGTTATATGACAATCTCAGCAATGTAGGGGTGCTTCCTTTCTCCCCTAGGCTTCCCCCTTATATGCATGTGGGAAGTGAGGTAAAAGGATCAGCATCATTAACCACCTGCACAGCCTTCAGTCTGTAAAACAGTGAGGTTTAGCCTGTCATCTTTCAGTTTTAATCTCTTTCTGCTGTGCACATTAGTAGTCTGTCTTCTGCCCATACACTTTGATTCTGCCTGGTGACGTAACGCTACTACACTCTCTAGTTCTGGTAATGTCAGTATGCAGCTTCCAAACACACACTTTATTTCTTTGTCACTGTCAGTTTGGTTTTGATTGGATAGTTTCAGAGCTGTGCTTTCAGAGTATTTGAATTGATTATCCTGTGCTAAAGTTTTAAATCCTTACAGAGCCCCAGCAAGAGTTCAGTGAAACAGAAACCATGGGCTGTGCAGTCTCACGGGAGCAGTAACAGAAACACAGATTTTCTTTCATAAGGGTTTTTTGTGGCGTGCCTGCTCTTGCCACTGATAGTCTTATTCTACAAAATCAAGGTTTATGCAGTGATGCGCACCGAAGGGTAGGTTTTTGGTGACCTATTTTACATGTCATTATAATGGCATCCTCATTGTAATAGTCAATCATCCCTATGGCAGAAGTATGACCATTTTTATTTAGACTTTTGCTTCATTCTCAGGAAAATGAAGTCTGCATTTTAATAACTCTACAGGTTATGGCCTTTCTTACAAAGGCTGTTCCTGCAGGACAGCATTGTTATGCTGGAGATGTTGACAAGCCCCATTCTGTGATTCTTGCATCAAGGGGAAAGGCTTTCTCTACCCTTCTTTTGTGATTTTCAAGACCACTACTCTACCATCTTTCTTTCTTCATGTTTATTGTTTCATCCTCATCTCTCCATTATGGGTCATATATCCCTTATCTTTTAATGACCCCCACCGAAGAACTGCTAAAAACAGCTTATTATTTGATGTCACACCATGTCTTAAAAGACCACATCAAAGGGGTCTAAGCTGGAGCTCCCAGTGACATTGTTCCCATCTAAAATTATTTCTTTTAGCACCACAAGCACTGCCATCCATTTAGCTAGGTACTTGTGGCACAACATCTCTTAACACTAAAGCAGACAGTGTACACGTATTTTTGCAGTGCCTGGAAGTTAAAGCAGTTCCTAAATCAAGAGATCTTGCCTGCTCTTGTCTGATTACCTTCCAATTCCTCGTGATTTTTTAGGTGCTCATTATGAGTACGATGCTGAAGCCATTCAGTGAAGGTGTCACACAGCATGTCAAGTGATGTGACATTTACAGTAAAAGCTGTAAGTAGGCAATATGTACTTTTATTTTAAATCAACTGAATTAATTATTCATCACACAATTTAAATTACTTATTATTTTGCAAAATTGTGATCTATTCTTCAACATCTCACAAAAACACTACATTTGTTAGATTGTTTTCAGCACTCAGTTTAATTCTCTGTAATTCACACCTAGAAATCTAAAATGATGTCTGAGGTCTCATAACCAGTGTGTGTCTTTGTACTGAAAATAGAAAAGAACTGCATGTCAAGTGCCTCACTCATATTTGTTTAATTTCATTGTAAGAAGAACTCTTGAACAGTAAAGTTTCTTCTTTCTTATTCAAATAAACTTGCACATAGATGCTCAGAAGCAATGTATTAGAAAGTTTCTGAGTGTCCATGTGAACTCCCTGTATCTAGCACACTCCCTTGGCTGCCAGCTCCCAAGGTGAGCCCCTGAGGAGATGTGAGGAGCAATCCAGAGAGGGTGGACAGTTGTCTGCTACAGTAATTTCTACCATTCCATGTTACTTTTTCTGTGCCTTACAGGGTAAGGCAGCAGGATGCCCTTACTCAACTCCCATTTCCCCCAGCAGCTGATCAAAAGATGTGTAAGATAGATACAAGGACACAACTTGCTGAAGCTCAGCCAGTTCCTCTGCTTCCCACCAGCTTCCAGTAGCTACAACCAACAGGTTTCAGACTGGTATTTCCTAATTATACTCTGGGCACTGCTCTTCTGACAGTCATTCTTACAAAGAACAGCTATAAAAATCAGCTTGTCAGTGGGCTCAGGGAGTGGAGTTAGATTTTCTTAGGTAATATGGTTCTGATTTATCGAGCCTGCTGATCACTTGACAAAGTTAACAGAGAAGAAACCTTTATTTCTCTCTGGTCATCTATGTAGCCAGGCTATGAGCCTCTGCGTGAAGATTGTGCAGCACACACGGAAAAGGGCTGTTGTGGTTCCACATACAGGACTGCTGAGGTGATGTGGAGAGGACCTGCTCCTACTTTATCACTGGTATAGTTGTGCTGTTCCCAGAGTGTGGTCAGGTTCCCTTAAAGCCTTAGAACAACAGGACCCAGACCAGACCATTTTTCAGAAATGAGCATGGGTTTGATCCTTAGTTTGTGTAAACTGGCACAGCTGCAACTTGCTTTTGTAGGGAACTTACTGGCAATTTAAAACATTTGAGAGGCTAGCTTACCAAGCAAAGCAATGAAAACAGAGACACAGACCATTAAAATATGTTGATAGTAGAGTTTTATATATATATTCTGCAGGCTTGTCTTTAATCTTTAAAATTTACATAATTTGCTGTCTCTGAGACAGAACATTAAGTGTTTTTGATATATTTTCAAAGGTCAGGCACAAAGTCATGCTCCTTTAGGGGTCTTATGGCTGTTTGTGCTTTTTTGATGTTTGTACCATCGTGCAGACCTGATAAGTAGATGAATGACCATGATAAATGTGCATAATGAGAAAGTGATAAGAATTGCAGCATCTGACATGAGTTATGTCTCTGTTGTCCAGAAATGGAGATGCTCTACTTTTATCTTTTCTCTCTAATTTCTTAATTAGGAAGAAAGCATATTTTCCACCCAGTGCATATATATTTGGCAAGGTTGCTGTCTAATAACAAGATATGTCAGCCAATTACCTTATTATAGATACTGCTGTACTCTTTTTGCTTAAAAACATCTCTCCTCCTTGTAGAGCAGGAGACACAGGATCAAGGTTTATGCAGTGATATACACCAAAAATTTCTAGACATAAAAGAAAAGAATGATTAGTGCCCAACCCATCAAGTATTTGAAAACAACGTGCTCATTTTCTCACATATAAGGTCTGATTCAAGTTACTGGGATTAGTTTTATGAGTAATGACACACAGATGTATTTTGAAAAACCTAGCTATTGAGATCAGATTCTAATCTGAGTTGCCAAGGTCTGGATCCTGGAAGCCTTATAAGGGCAAAATTCCTTTAATGAGATTTCTCCAACTGATAGGCCTCTTTAGAAAAACAGCCAAAGTAAAATAGTCCTCTAAAACTGAGCCACTGCATGCTGTTGGAGAATAAGACCTGTGGATTTTTTATGAAAGTGCAGTCTGCATTCAAGGACCTTAACTTTGCAGAAATGAGCTGAGTGGTCTGAATTAATTTATTCTCGGGATGCTTTAAAGCCAGTGATTGTTCATTGTCTTATGTCTCTACTCTGCAAAGATTCTCACAGTTGCATTTGTGTTCATGCCAAGCACTTCCGCATTTGTGGAAGCAGATCTTCATGGATTGAACTTACTTCTCTCAAAGTGAGTGGCAAAACTGTTCTCTTGAGTGAGAGGAAGATAAGATTAACAGCAATAAAGCTATACCAAGCTAAGAAATTCTGCATGCTATGAGCTGCAAAACTGTATTGATTTCAAAACCATAGCAAGGGAAATTAAAATTAATCTCTTCTGATTATATACTGCACAGTTGTTGTAATATAGTATTTCATTCTGCCATGTAATTATTTGCATTAATTTTTTGTAATAATATGAAATTATTCGTGCTTAAAAGCTATCATGAATATTTGAAAGCAACTGCCCGACATAACCACAAAAGCACATAGTGCATATGTTTTTGTTTTGCTTGCATCAAAAGCCAAAGTTTATAAAATATCAGCAATACTACACGTAACAAAGAGGAGAGAAACATTTTGTGGAGGGTGTTTATTTAGATTTCTTGGTTTCCTTTCAAGCCAAGATTTGTTTACTAGAGGCATTACAATTTAGTGAGACAAATTAGGCTAAACTTTTTATCTCTGGTGGTTTGCACATGCACTGATTAAACTAGTATTTCTTCTAAAGATTGCCTAGGAAGATAAATGAACAAGAGGAGCAATTAGAGTAAGGAAAAACTAAAGATTGGCTGACATGATTTAAGTTTACCTCTAAGGCAGTTTGTCATTTTGTCTCTATAATCTCTATCAGAATTGACTAAAACCGTAAACATAAATCATTATACTAATTTATTTCACCACACTGTGGTCTGGGAGAAGAAGATTTCATTTTTTTTCAACAGACTTTGGGGGATTCAAACATTTTCAGAACTTTTTTAATGTAGTATAAAAACAAGCCAGCCTAAAGCATCATTGATTAGTATTTCAGATTCTTAAAATCTGATTTTTTGGGTGTTAAGCCAAGAAATGTTCCTGTTACTATTGGCAAAATATCTATTAAGAATTCAGAATACATGTGCATGGATTTGATTTTTTAAGTGACTGGATAAAGCTTAATGCATGACAAAACGTAACGCAAGTCCATCAGTTAATACTTCACACCAGATGAGTTAATAAGCAGCCTTCTCTCCTGAGAAGCATCAGAACGAAGTCTATAGAACCATGGAATACCTTTGCGGGAGGGAAACCAGTAGATGCCTGAGGACATCCTGCAGTATAAATCTCCATGAGCTGTCACAAGACCTGTTATAGGCTCTCCAAAAATAGAGTCTGTATATCTTAATTAGGAACTGTGCTAACAACAGTGTCGGCCTGCAATTTTATTCAGATGCCACAGTAAAGCAAGGATTGTATTATGTTGCTCTTGTCAAGTGAAGTATTCCTTATCAGCGACTTTAAGGAACAGATATTCCAATGCCATTTAGACATCCACGTCCTGCTGCCTATTTGTGAATGGTCTGATTTGGTTCAGTGGAGTTGCTTGTGTGTGCTGATGGCAGCAGGGTCACTGCCTAAATTGTTCCTCCAGAGGAAATCTCATCAGAGATTTTGCCTCCCTCATGCCTGCACTCCCACAGACCCTTGATGGCACAGGCTGAGAGTTGCCTAATTTCACCATCTGCCAACCCTACCAAAACAAAGGAAATGAAAGGTTCTTTCTGGCAGAAAATGAGGAGAGGGAACATATCTTCAAGCCTGGGTGGGTAGTCTGCAGTATGGTTAATCACATTGTAAATACTCTGAAATTATTTCTAAACCTGAGCTAGGGGTGGCACTTTCCTACCAAACCTTAATTTAAAAATAGCTAATTTCAGGGTGACCAGAATGCCAGGGGTCTGATTTCCTACAGATTTGTGTTTCCTGGTTAATTTTTTTAGTAGTCCAAGAAAGAAAGCATCTGGCACAGTCACTACCCCTGTCAGACTATTTATGGTCTCCATGCCCTGTCTTGCCACCTGTTTTCATGAAACCCTAAGGAATTTAACTGAACTTCATACTGCTCTCTCTGCATCTCCCATAATTCCATGCAATTAAGGGTTCAAATGCTGTTAAAATGGAATACACAGATGAACAGTAACATGCCAACATGATTCTATAAGACATAGAAAAAGATAAGTGAAATCCCATTATTTCTTGAATCTGTATTTCTAGACCAGAGCTTTTACTAATTAAGTTGTGTGAACAACTCTGAGCACAAACAAAAACCTCTGTGGCTCTGTGCAGTCAAATTTACACAGAATGCAATAGCACATCAAGGGCTTTCAATTTTAATTTCATACATTATTTCTTAAAATCATGCTTCGAAAGCATAGGTGATTTCTTATCTTCACACATACACACAAAAAAACTCCTGCTGTGATGACTGGGATTGGCTATTAAGGCTGGAACAGTAATTTCCATAATTAATGGCAATGTGTGGGAAAAAGAAACCACTCATGCCCAAAAATGTCAAAGACTACTAAACTTCTTTAAAACAGTTCTAAAGTTGAGATAAGCATTAATGATGTAATTAATGATCAGCTCTGCCCTGGCTTGACCCCAAAGAAAAAGAAGAAAATGTCGTTCCAGGAAGCAAATATTTCAGTGCTGTCTATGCAGGTAAACTAGGCTGAGTGAAAGCCAGAAAAATTCCTGCTTGGTTGTAAACTCACTCAGCCAAGGGAAAAGAGGCAAACAGTGAAAAATCTGCTGTCTGAACAGGAAAGACACGTTGAGAAAAAGCTCATCCCAGCTTTGAACTCCAGAGGGCAATAGTCCACAGTACGACGGGTATGTAGTTATGTGTTTGTTAAAAAAAGAAAGAAGGAAAAAAAAGGTCATTTCCAATAGCTTCCTAGATGTAGAAAGACTTGCTGAGATTTCATGGGGGTGTATGAGGCATGTGAAATTTTAGTGTCTGTTAAACATAAATGAAGTCTGAAGGTGTTAAGAAAGAAGTTCAGGTAAACGTAGTAGATTACAAAGTCATTCCACTCTATTCTTGTCCCTTCAGTGTCTCTTAGAGGTGAAGAGAGCTCCTATTGGCTCATTCAGATGTTACAGAGGGTAACTCTTTACACGTGGATTTGTGATTCTCATTAATTTTGTAACTTTCATACTTTTCTTTCACTTTCATTCATTGTCTCTCCTTCTTGACAGTTTTTTTGTGGGTGAGGCTTTCAAAGCTTAATTCCAATGGTGTCTTCTTTCTGAATGGGGAAATGCAGAGCCTTCTGACTTTTGCCAGACTGATTCTTCTTGTCTTGTTTACCATCTTAGAGTCTAAAATGTTTCCCTAGTGCCACACTAATATCAGTGGCATTATGAATGTCAATGTTAAATTAAGGTTCTTACATTGTATGAGAGGACGGTTTCAGGTTAGGAGAAGTGTGTTGCAGGTACCTTTGGATCGAAACAGAGGCTAGCAAGTTGAGAAAGTTACACAGAAAATGTATTACACCTCATCTGACGGTGTGACAATGTAGTATGTGTCAGGTTTTTGTTCATGAGCAAGATATCTTTTCCATAGATTTCAACTCCTGTATTGAGTAGGATTGAATAAAAAAAAGAAAAGGATTGAAGTAGCAGCTCACATGAGAATGTCTTTGCATGACTGAGAAACTTGGCTTCTATATTAAAATAAACCCTAAAACACATAGAAGTATCACTTCAGTTTTACTTACATATGCAATTAATGCTGCCCTGTGTTACCAGAATTTCCATTACTACTGATGTATATTAATGCTGACACATGTGAAAGCAAAAGTTTTGTTCCTAGCACAAGCTTTGTCTATAGTGAAAGATTATTTTACTTTTTAATGCCAGAAAACCACTAGTTTTCTGGCATTAAAATTTTGCTCCCTGTATATTTTATCTCCTCAGTTTTTATCCTGCCTTTCTGTCCTTTTGAGAGTGTGCCTGATACTTTTGGAGTGCTGGTTGTAAGCCACCTTGCACCTTATTTTTGAAAAGTGTATCCTGCGAAAGAACATCTCCTGTGATGGCCACAGAATTCCTGCACCTCAACACAGTTTCCATTGTTTCTGCACAGGGTCAATGAAAAAGCATTGCAGGAAAGTAACGAGGGGCTGTGTTTTAAGGTGTGATCTAATCCTCCTATACCAAAACCAGCAATGACCTGTGTTTAAGTCCTTTTATTCATTTTTCATAGGATGGTTTATTGGGATACCATACTGCACAAGTCCACGCCACCCAAGTATATTTTATTCAAATGCGTCTTTCAAATTGGGAGAAAACGCATGACAGACAAAACATGTGACTGCTAACATGAGCTCATCCAACTTTCAAAATGCGATGTGGCAGGCATCTCTTCACACTCTGGGCAAATGGCACATGGTACCAGGAGACATTAGGTTTTTAAAAGTGAAGTTAAACTGATAAATTAGACCTCATTTATTGAACAGCAGTTACAGCCAATTGCCCAGGGAGTCATTTGACACCTTTGAAGACCCTGCTAACTTAATTGGTGATAGTTTGGGGGCTGAAGGAAACATTTAAGCCCGTAGCAGCAGGACACCGTGCAGCATGAAAATGGAGAAGACAGGCATTCTCACTGACAAGGGGAGTCATATATAGATTTTTGTGTCCATTGTTTTTGCTTATTTGTGTGTGTGCTTTACTCAGTCAATCAAATATAATTGACACCACTGGGTTCTGTTGTTTTGTGGATGACAGGAGCTAATGCAAGGGAAAAAAGCTGGGAGTAAACTTCCCCCTGAAAGGCTGTGTAAAGGTTTTTCCACTGGGCTTGTGACATTTTTTGCTCAATTGTATTAATTGATGTAGTGACAAGGCAGTTGGAAAGATGATGGATACTGATCACTACACTTTTCTTTTTTTTTTCTTTTAAGTATCTGGGCATTAACATAAACTCTGCTTTTGTGCAAGCAGTAGGAATGCAGCCAGTAAGAATGTAAGATGAAGATTTTAGCATCGGCAGATCAAGTTTATAGGACTCAACCATCACAGCTGGATATTACTATGGAATGAAAAAAGGATGTTGCTTTGGGACAGATATTACTCAGGACACCCATGTTCCCACCTTGATTTTTTTCCCCTTGTGTTAGAAACTTTGATATTTACTGTCTCCTTCCACCAGTCCAAGGGGTATATTTAATTAAAACTGATCTGGCCCTTTCCTGGATTTAAAGTATCTCCAAACTCAGGAGATACTTATTGCCTGACTGAAGTGATCAGGGAGACCAGGTTTCCACAGACAGTCACCACAGCTGGGTGACTGGCTCCCAGCTCTGCACGGACAAGGGTAGGTGGTCCCTGGATTCAAGTCACTGCAGTGTAGCAACTATCCTGAGCATTTCTGTGGGGCTGCTGACATAATCACACATACACACATTTAGTATTCTGCCTTCCAGCTTTCCACAGAGGACACTGTAGCTCCAGCACAAAGGAGATGCCCTTGTGTGCATGTGACTGAGTGCAGAGTGCACAAAAAAATGTGGTAACGCAAGCATAGCTTTGCCTTTGAAGACAGATGTTTGATCTGAGTTAACACAGACATCAATCAGTTAGTTTCCTGAAGGATATCATCTCTGGAATTGTGTCAGTATGCAAATTGCATAATCGTAAAAGCAGTTTTTCTGAAAAGACCTCTAAGTCAGTCTGTTCCTTGCTTCAGGACTACATTCAAAGGAGGTGGATGAAAAGGAAGTTTGTAAGAATACAGACTTCTAAAGAAGAAAATCTGAGGCCTTGACACAAAAATGTAAATACACCTGTGAATCGACATTAGGGGGAGCATAGGCATCATCTATGAACATATGGGTTGAATGAATATTGAACCAGTCATATTCTTCCATTTATTCATTTTCTGTGATTATGGTTACTAGGCTGGGATGATAATAACATTTTCTGTGTTAATCTCCTAATTAGAAACTTGGTTTTAAATGTCCCACCATCTTCTTCTGATTTAAGACCTACAGGTAAGAGGGGTCACTGCCTAGAGAAAGCTATTCCCTAAGATCTCATGCAGATCCAGAAGTTCATGAAGGAAATTCAGGCAAATCCAAGAAAACCAAAGAATTTTTTTCACAACTAAATATTCCCATGACTGCCTCTGTCCCACAAATATTTCCTTAGTAAATTGATACAAAAGACCTGTGCCCACAGATTAAGTGATCTGAATTCACTTCGTCCTCTACCAGAGACACTGTTTATGGTGGCGACAATTTAGGGTGAGAGGCACAAAGGAAATGAAGTATGTGGAATGGGGAGACTCAGCTCTGCTCTGAGAGGCATCTCTTTTAGACAGACTTGTAGCCAGGGGCAACCTCTTTTCTCTAGATTTTTGAGCTGGTTCTTCTCACACAGCATGCGTCAGTGCTACAGTGGATCACAACGAATGGTGTCTGGTTATGGGGTCATGGCTTCTGTGCCCTTCTCTGTCTGATATGGGGCAATATTTGGTATCTGGGAAAGCGTCACAACACCAGATGTCTGTAGGACACCAGATGGAGGTGATTCCATTGGCTTGGTTAACATGAAGCTGTTATAGGACAGGTAGATTCAGCCAGCATGAAGCCTGACTTTTATCGGTAATGGCTGTGAGAACCTCTCTGAACTAGGAACAGTTTGGTGTCAGGGCTTGTCTGGTTGTGCAGCAGCACAACAGCTTTACAACAGCATGGTGGACACGTAAGAATCTGGAGACTGTCTCTATTTGCATTTAAAAACTGCAAAATTATTTTACCCTATTTCCACAAATCCCCAGTAAAAGTGCAACAAAGAAAGTCCATTGTTTGCCTCTGATTTCAAGCTTCACAACTTTCCCCTTTGGATGGCTTGGTGTGCTGACCATAATGCATGGTGTGCAATATGTGAAACTGTTGGGTCTCCTGCAAGGGCAGATACCTCTAGAAAAAAAGTGTAAACATTTGCAATTTACGTGGTAGCTAATCAAATGCAGGTACTGAAACAAAGTAAACTATGTAAGTGTAGAATTATCTTCATTGTAGAGTTAAAGAGTAATAAATTCTTTCTTATTATTGCTTTGGTACATATTGATACAGCTTCCTTATTTGGAAAATGGAGATTCATCAACACAAACCTGTGATCATTTCAAAGTATTGGGCTGTTACCATTTCTGGTCTCAGTCAGAAACCAGTAATAAGCTGCATCCAATTAGACTGTATAGATGTTTGCATTGTCTACTTTTATAGCACAAGCTGACAGGAAACAGAAAGCTGGTCAGAGATGCATTCCTGCTTGAAGAAAACCAAGCAGCTACAAAGGCAGAGCCATGAGTTTCACACTTTATTGAAGAATGGGGTTCTCTACCTACCAGAGTAGACTCCTGATATAAAAATTGGTATGTCTGTATACCTGTGGAAGGGAAAAAAAATTTATTAGGAGGACTAAGGTCACATATGATCATTAGAGGACACTTCCTTGATGCAACCTTAGCATAAAGAGATTAATTGTTGTTGTTGTGGATTCTTAAGTTTTGTCTATTGTATTTATAATATTTCTGGTTTTTTATTTTATGGACAATTACTAAACTTAGGCTGCTTAGATTAGAGGGTTAAATGAACTAGAAGACAACATGATACTGCTCACCTAAGGATGTGGTGAGGCTATAAAAAGGGCCCAGGGACACCCGAAATTTTTCATCTCCTCAGCACATCCTCCACACTCTGGGCAAAGGATCTCAGACCCCTCTTTGAGCTGGATGGGCCAGGGGAGAGTGAGCATCACCAGGATCAAGGGAGACATGTTTCAGCAGTGACTGTTGATGGCACTGAATGTTCTCTGCAGGCAGTAAAATACTAGGATATAAATCTAAGCCTGTAGGCACACAAAAAATATGTCACATTTGAGAAGAAGAGGTTTTCCAGCTTGTGTAGAAACTTGTGAATGATGAGGAAGAAAAAACTCAGTATCTTAAAAGAAGGCATGAGTGTTGGTCTCCTGATCAAACAGAAACTGCCTGATGATACTTTCAATTTTGATGTCAAATTCATATAAACTACTGGAATTCCATTTATTTCATTAAACTTTCAATCATACCCCTGTAATATTTAAGAATATAAAAATGTCCTCAATGTTCATGTGGAGTATGACACAGGTGATTTCCCTGGGATGAAACACACAGCGAACTGCTGAACCAAATCTGGGACACTGTTCTGAAACCAGTGTAAAACCTTGTCCTTTGAAAAGGGACTGTTACTTCAAGTGACTGATCCCACCAGGGAAATAGCATATTACTGTCCTTGTAATTTATCAGATTGTTTCTAAAATGTGTAAATGGAACCAGCCATTTTCTGCTGCCAGAGGAAGCATGGCATGCTTGGAATCGTGGATTTCTTGCAAGGTGCCAAGAAACTAATAACATATGCTGTGAACTCCCTTGCAGGTCCATCAACACAGGTCTGCCAAAGACAAGGACCTACACAGAAGGGGTGATTTGGAGACAGTCAGGTGAAAGACAGTTTAGAATACTTTCTATAATCTTTACTTTTTCCCCTCTCCATCACTTCTGGATAATTCAGGGAGTATGGGTGTCAACTGGAGTCAATCTTAAAATTAATCATTCAGAAGTTTGATCATACACATATCAATTTATATTTCTCTCATGTGTTGTGTCATTATACAAAGTAAAAGCATGGCGTGGAATCACTGAAAAAATCTGTCAGTAAATGTTTCATTCCATTTCTGTAGAATCATCTATACAGCTCTCATAGGAGCAGAGAGGGAGTTATTTTCAGACATTCCTGAAACTGAAATAACTCCACAGTCTTAGTACAAACAGTATCAAACAAATGTATAGAGTCTTCTCCCTGCAGATGTGTCTGGATTCTTTTCTCATTAATTCTCCCAGTGCAATTATGGTAGCTTGAAAAACGTTGGCAACACTTGTGAGCCTGTAATCAATGTATTTTTTGTGTTACATTATGAAATTGGAATACCCCTCTGTGCTAGGAAGATAGAATTCAGCAGAGCTTGAGAACTGTGGCTCTAGAATCCGCTATGTCTTCAGAGTGGAATGAGTTCTACTTTCAGTCAAAAACCAAGAAAAAAAAAGGCAATTGGTATTTCTTCTTGAGGTGGTGAACTTCCTAACTTCATTACTACATTTTTTTTTTCAGTTATTCTTTGCTTGCTTGTATGGTCATTAATTAAGTTCATAAGAAAAATGACAAGTGGAAATCATTATGCTAAAAATTGTGAAGAAGAGTGAATTCATTCAAAGCAAGATGTTTCCTAAAATAGTCCATAACCTGTCATTTGTGGAAACTATGATGCTGTTGGGAAAGCTCACTAATGCATGGAACAGCTCATCATTCAATTCACTACACACTGAAAAAAATCCATGCATTTTTATTTATTATTCTTCTTGATGTAAACTGATTACTTCACAGAAGACATGGGAAAATGTGCAATTTATTTGTGGACTTTTCAGCGTATGCTTCAGCTGTATGACAGTAATAGTGACAAAAATAGAGGCTGCAATGGATGTACCCCAGTATAAACAAATGCATATGTGATTCTTCACAGTAGTATTGAGGAATGCAGTCTCATGCTGCTGTTGGTCTCTTCATGCTTAGTAATTTACACTGAAGTTTCTGATCAAAACCATTTTTTATATCCAATCCACCAGCTGCATACTCCTCGGTAGTATATTTTGGATGCATATAATGTGTATGCCATACCAGTGTGCAGATGGATGCTGGTGCATGGCAGATAACCCTAGATGTCTCGACAATTGTATTTCAGTTTTGCTTTATCTGTAAGTGCGCGTTTGGTTTTTGTGCCAAGCCAGAATTGTCCATTTATCCTCTAGCCAGATCTACAGGAATGAAAAAGTTGCAATTCTCTTTTAGACAGATTTGATGAGGTTATACTGTGTGTGGCACATGAAGAGACCAGATCCTCCATGGGCAAAAGTGAACCTGATCAATGTACACATGCTAAATTGACTCACAGTACTTTGTGCTACTTCTTTAAGGTCTTCAATACGTAAATGTCATCTTAAGATACAATGTGATCCTAAGTAATGTCCACTGAAATTGTGGACGTAGAACAAGTGTTTATGTCCAGACAGAGACGGATGGAGCAGCTGAGTCGTGTCTGCCCATCAGATCTTCAACACCTTGTGGTATACCCAGGTTATGGCATGAAGCCACCACAGCATCACTTGTTCAGTTTCCCATTCATAGGTCCTAGACTCAACTCTGTTGCAGTAAACAGTATGGGAGTTGGCTTTTTAAATACACCCACTACTGAGATTCCTGTGCATTGAGGCTTTTCTAATAGACTTGATCAGCAAGCAGCTCCCCTTCCTACTTCATAATTAGCATCTACATTATGTCAATTAGCTCAAATTTTTAATAAGGCTTCAAAACATCTAGGTCTGGAGAGTGTATCAAGGAAGTATATAAATATTTTAAAGGGCGGCATGTGTAAAACATTATGTGCACGTAGAGAACATAATTAAAGTGTGTTACTTCTGATAATGTCTTGAGTTAAATATTCTAAGATCAGCATACCTCCAGTATAAAATTCTTTGGTTCATGGAATTTAAATACTGAAATCCATCAAAACATTTTAAATTTCTCATTTTTAACTCCGAGCCAAGTCAGGGGCTTGGATGTATATACAAATACGTTAATATGGCTTATATGAATGCAGGCAGTTGCCAAAATCCATTGTAAAACCAAAGCCTTCTTTAGCAAATAAATTAAAGACCAGCTTTTTTATAAATATCTTTACACTTCTTTGCTAAACTTAGTCTAAAAAAAACCTCATTAGTGCAGAAATATGAAATGTAGTGGTATCACAGAAACAGAGAAAGGTCAGGAAACACACAATGAAATTGAGACTTTCAGTGGGTTGTCTTACCTTTCTGTTTTTGCTGAAGATACACCAATGCCATGTAAGTCTAAATTTTGTTTAATCATCATGTTCAGGTGTATACTTGCATTTGCCAAGCTGGATGACTTTTTCATCTGATTTAAGCTAGCATATTGGATCAATGCTATTAATGTTTTACATCAGTGGAGAATGATGTCAGTACTACACAGCTGGCATGCTAAAAGAAAAAAAAGCCAGGGTTTTCTTCAACTTCCTGCCTTCCTTGCCACAGTGAGAAGCAGAAATGTAGGGTACATCCACCTTAACACAGTCATAGCTGAAAGTTTGTTGTGCAAGAAATACTTGAAACAGATGTGTTTGGAGTCATGTAATACACAATATTTGTAAGGGTTCATGGACACCTGCTCTTCACCTATCAAATGTTATCATGCTTCCATGATGGAATGAAGCTGACAGCATTCTTGCAGGCCCCCCAGGGGCTTGTGCTTTTACTTTACACAGTAATAGGTGAAAAACAAGCAACTCAAACTGTTGGTATGGTTATCCAAAGTTCATTTTCTCTTTCTCTTTATTGTCCTGCAATAATTTCTTAATCTCTTTCTATTGATCTAGAGAGGGGAAGCTTTAGTACTGTGCCAAATCACCTATTCCTCGGGGAAAGAATAAACAATCCCAGAAAAAGAAGGGGAAGGTGAAAAAAAGCCCTGAAGATTGACTGAGGGCCCTGGTGGATTCCTTCTTATACCAGAGCATCATTTAAGTCTATGTTCTTCCATCTACCTTGTTTGCAGTAAATAGCTGCCCATTATGTCAGGTCAGGCAAGCGCTGTGGCGTCACAGCCCAGCAGCCGTGATCCGCTTGCCAAGCTGCAGGGACAGCCCCCAGGGAGCAGGCGCATGTGTCAGGCTCTTGAGCTGTCAAGGCTCAAAGTGACGGTTTATCTGGAGGCTTTAAAACATCCTTTCAAAATTTCCCCTCCTTCCCTTCCCCCTGCCTCTTGTTGACAATCCGCTTGAAAGAAGACAGATGCTGGAGTAGTTTTCTTTAGAATTGTGTAATTCCACAAGGCCCAATGCACCAAATACAATTCCACCCATCTTTCAAGAGGCCAAGCTGAGGAGGCAGACATGTTGTTGCAGGGAGGACAAGGGGTCCTTTTTGCTAACACAAATATTTCCAGATGAATTTGATGCTGTCAGTGCGCCTTTCTTATGTTCTTTGCCCACAATAAACAAACTACTTTACAAGTTCCTAGAGAAACCAAGGAATCGTGTCTGGGGTCACATTTTTCAAGACACTTTTCAACTGTGTTTAGTTGAATATTTTATAGTCTTTTAAGAGAGCACAGACTTACCAAAACGACACACACCCTTGCGTCGCTTTAGCCTTAGAACACAATAGGGTTCTCTGCAGATTTGTTTGCATGAAAATAAGATTTATCTTGTAAACAGAACTACATGACTTGTGAGGACATATCTCAAAATGCCAGTTTTATGTCACTTCCACCTTTGCAGGCTGATTCTATTCATGGTGCGAATTCAGAGCCATTTCTGTTGGATATTATGTCCAATAGAGTATATTTTAAAAATATAACCTCTAAAAACCCCATAAATTATGATGTACTCTCTGTGTAGTCTGTCATCCTGCAACCACAAGGAAGCATATTTTCACTCAGGGCCAACCTTTCTCTGATCCTGAGTGCCTTTTGCCACAAATGACAGATAATTTCTGTATTCATTTCCTAAATTGCACCTGCACCAGAAGAAAGGAAGATACTCCTTCAAGACATCACCTCTCTTTCTGCTGCTCTTACTTTCTGTCTTTTACAAATGTAGTCCAGGCACTCAATAATAGAAAATCTTCCTTTGAGATGATCCGGCCCTTGCCCCTCTCCATAGGAAAAAAAAAAGTGATAAAAGTAGTGAAGAAGAGCAGAAATTTTCCTCCCTCACCAACACTTTTGCCATGCCTGATCTCCTCGAATAATTGCCTTTCTTCATCAGAAGTTACAGAATTTAGAAGAGTTTGCAATGGGGAGAGACAGATTTTAACCACTGAGTTGGCAGAAAATTGCATCAGGTTTATTCTTATGCTTTCTTTATTCTTCAGACCAGTCAGGAAGGGCCCTTGAGCTGTCTGCATACACAGGTAATCAAATGCTTTGGAGTTCACCTGTGTATCCTCAAGCTGGCCTGCATGGCATTCTCCCTTCTCCGTATGGAGAATGTGTTGCTGTATGGTTATACATATACATACAGCATACACATACATGTGCTGCATGGTTTCCAGCATGCTCACAGTACGGACCTCATCCTCGCTTTGAGAGGTAACCAGCCAGGTTTGGAGTTATCACGACAGCACTCTGGATGTTCTGTTTGATTTGCACCTTCCAAAGGCATGTCTGAAAAGCCTCTTCTTACAGAAACCATCTGGCTAACCAGCGAGCTTCATTATAGCATCCATCCATCCTTTGGTGTCTGTTTCTTCAGAAAGGCAGTGCTCACAATAAGCACATTTGCAAAAGACATCAGCTAATGACTGAACCTATACTTAGATGCTCGTTGCTAAATGTCTTTAGGTGGTCATGGTATTGTCAACTGATTCCTGTTATTTAATTCTGATTTCCACACAAATTCAGGTAAATGAAATATCTACTGACCCTCACAGCACTAGCAACAGCATCAAGTCTGTTTCTCTGGTCTAGACAGTTTCCTGTGCTTGTCCCAAATTTCTTAAACATCTCACATTAGACATTGCATCCAAACCCGAACTGACAAGTCAGTTACTGCCAGTAGGACACACTGAATCTTATCCAGATACATCACAGAATTATTTACAGTAGCACTAAACACATGGCCCGCACCCTGCTAAACTCAGCATGCACAGCTAGAAATCAAGAAAAGGAAACTCTGTCACTATGGTACGAGTGATTTTTCTTTTCCCACACTATGAACACACTGTTCAGGTAATTTTTTGACCAAAAAAAAAATTGTCATGGGTTATTTATTTCTTTATTGCTCTGCAAATCAAATCCTTTTGAGTCACCCCTTCTTTTGCCTGGCTGCAGACCATCCAGTGGGTGAGCATTATGGGATCTTTCAGGTCTGTAAACTAAGCCTGGATATCATGGTACAGAGATGCCACAATATAAGGTCTCTGAGTTAGTTTCCACAATTCTAAAAAAAGTGAGCTTTTCTACCAGCAAAATTTTATTAGCAGTCCATGTACATAAAGTAACCTTTAGGCTCCTCAAGCCTATGCTTAGCACAGCCCAGGCTCAGTGGAGTACTTCTTCATGAAGTGAAGATTTGAAGTTACCTGTGGGTATGGGATATCCAGATTATGCTCTGTGCTGCTTGAGCAACCTCATTCCTCTGTGGGACTACTTCACAAGAACAGCACAAGCTGGCTTTCCAGAGCTAAACCTACATTATTTTCAGCCCCAGCCACTGCCTCTCTTATCTGTGCATAACGAAGTGTCAATGATTGGTGTTCTTCCTGTTGGTTGAATCCAGCACCATTCATCTTTTCTTCCACTGAGTGACTGCACACTGTATGAGGAAGACTGAAATAATAGGAGTAAATGTAACACTTCTGTCAGTTTCTTTACATCCTTTACATAATCTGGTAAATGGCATAGAAATATTTATGAGGCAATTAACCTTTTTTTAAAGCAATAGAGGGTGTAAGAAAAGTATGCTAAGCACAGGGCTATGCTCTGAATAATGAAGAGAAAATAAAATATTGAAGATGCTTTGTTTCTCTGTACTGAACCTATGAAATGAACCTATGAAAAATATTTGATCATAATTCATGTGAATGGTTGCACAACCTCGTGGTTAGCGTAATTTGACTTTTGAAGGTGTGATGCACCAACAAACACATAATTTCAACAAAGTTGAAAGTCTGTAAAGTCTTCAATACAGAAACTGAGCAGATGGTTAGTAGACACGATATTTTTTCCTTGAATAGCTTTCACATACATCTCCATGGAGAGCAATGTTTGTTCATATCATATAGGAAAGCATAAGTTAGATCATAGAAAAGTACTACAGTGACTTATTAATGTATATTTTGAAATTATTTTTTACTGTTGCATTGAATTTGTAGCCTCAGCATACCAGGACTAACACGATTCCAAAATCACAGGTTTTGTGTCTCTTCTGTGTCCTTCAATAAATTGAAAAAGTTACAAGCTTAACAACTTTACGTGGCATTTGGATTTGGTTTTGACAGTGGGATGTGAACATTAACTGTGTTCACAGCAACCCATGCCATGCCTTTTGAAAGAACTCTTTGATGCTGTTTTGTGACCACTTAAAAAAATATAATACCATTGACAAAAAGCCTTCCTGAACTTTGAAGAATGTTTTTTTAAAAGATGTACTTGAACTTTATTAGCAGAATTTATGAATTTGGCTTTCTCTACTAAATTTAAGATTTCTCCTGGTAAGAGAATCCAGAATACCACTGTAAGGTTTCTGTTAGTGTTCTACTGGTTATACAGTGCAGTGGAAACTTGCTGAGCTATCCTTTAAGAAACCAAGTCTCTATCCACTTCAGGAATGCTCAGAATTATAAAAAAGGAGCACTTCAATTCATAAAAACCTGGCTGGATTGCTCAGAATGAAGCCTTTCAGTGCTTTTTTTCCTGCTAAAACACATCAGACTGAATAACTGAGCTGTATTATTGCTATTCAAGGAAAATCTACCTAGTGACTAGAAAATGTCATTAAAAGCAAAATGATTGTCTGTAAAAGTCTTTCCCTGATAAAATGTGCTGACCTAAATGATATTCCTCAAAGGTAAGTCAGAGTGTCATGTGATGTTCTCTTATCGATTGTTGATTCTATGTGTACCTCTGGGAACATAAACCACAAAGAAATGTTTTGAAAGGAAAAAGAGTGACCTTTTATACGTAAGCATTTTAATACTATGTGATGATGAAATAAATAAGTACAACAAAGGGAGGGAAAAATCTTTGTGAAAACGTGGGTATTTTTGTTTATTCGGGATGAAATCAGAGTTGTAATACAGCACCTGCCATCTACATTGAAATCTATAACTTCAAGCCAGCCCTTTATATTCATGCAGTTATTATTGGAGAGGTAAAGTAAAGTAGCAATCTTTTGCACAGAAAGCATGGAAGTCCCATCTGGGATGATAAATAAAGTGTTGCATCATTGACATTGTTAAGAAATATAATTTCGACAGTGATTTTTTTGCAATCCTTCCATGTATATCAAAAAAAAAGGAAAAAAATTCTGGGTTTCTTTTGTTTGTGCAATGTTTGATAAAACAGTGGTATTGTTTATTAGCCAAACCAACTCTCATATCCCTAAAAGAAGAGGCTTTGTAGATGCTGTGACAGTAGAAGGAAATTGAATTACTTTTATGCAACTGAAATAACTTGAAGATCATGATTACTTTAAGCGCAATATTTGAGTCATGTTACTGGAAAGCTTATTTCTAGCCATCTGTCAGACTGACTTATATATGCTCAGTTATATACAAGCCTTACAGGGAGCACCATGTGACTGATTCTTCATCAGTTTCTTTATGGTCTAAAGAGAACTAAACAATCCATCCTAAGCCTAATGTATTCCAAATCCCAAGAGGAGGAAGGAGGGTAAGTGTGGATCTATAGAGGGTCATGACCTTTAAGAGAACTCCAATTACAGGTATGGTAGGTAATTTCTCCTGGATCTTTACACTCCTCAAGACTAAGTGGTTAGTATTCCTGTGTTCAAGATACGGCCATATAAACTAACATATATCATGGAAGTGTACCTAAATATTTTAGCTGGAATATATTTTGGACATGGTATTAATGAATCACAGAAACAGTTTAACGCTGAAAATCAAACACAGCAGAATGGAAATAACAAGGCATTTATATTAGAAGGACTTTTTGTAGCATAGTGCAAATATCAATATATTTTGTTTAGACAGGATATTCCATTTATGTTTTGTAACTTGTTATGGCTAAATTATGGTAGTCATAAAACTGAATAAACTCAGATGAGTAACTAGTGTTACAAAGAACTAAATCTAATGACTGGATTCAAAGTCTTGACAAGGGTATGGAGTAGAGACTTAAATCCTCACCTTTCCTTCCAACAAAAAATAACATTTTTTTCCCTTAGAAATAAAAATACTTGGTTATTTCCAAGTAGCTAAGTTTTTCTGCATTTTTAAAATCCTAGCTAGAATTAGAAATAAAGTACAGAAAAAATACAGTACACAATATTGACAATCTGTTCTTGGACAGGAAAGAAGGCAAAGAAGAGCAAGTAAGCACAGGCTTCCTAAAATTTAGCCAGAGCTTTGTGGCTTCCTTACCGCGGCATCAAAGATAGAAACAAGTACATAGAGTTTCTACCCTCCAGATCTGGACAACAGAATTTGCTCACTTCTATAATCATCACTTGTGTGAATTAACCCAGTATTTACCTCTGCTTATTCTTATGAGCATCCGAAGCCAGGGAAAAGATGTCACTCTGCCATGACGTGGAATAATGTCTTTTCTGTATGGGGCAAATTATTTCCAAACTCAGAAGCTACATGATGATAATTTATGCGATTCTATTTAGTGACAAAATATAATTGATTTCCCTGTGACTTAAGATTTGAACGTGCAGAGGTTGGAACTAAAGAAATATTGCACACCAGTGTGTTGCAGTCAAGCAACAGAAGAGGAGGGAAGGACCAGAAGTGCCCACAGCAGAAGCTGGGGTGGACTTATGTCTATCCAGAAGATCCGTCTGGGCCACAAGTTGAGAGTAAGCCAGGGCATACTAGAACTCAGCAAGGCAAGTGCTTCAACAGAGGATGAGGTGGGACAAGAGATGTTCTCATGGCCTATTGGAGAAGGTGGCTAGAAGGAAGGAGGAACAACAAAAATGCTTAGCACAGGAGAGCACTGCAGAAAAAATGTGGTGTTTTGATACTAGTCAAAAATTCTCCCAGCATCTCCAGGAGATGTTCTTGCATTGAAGAGATGGATCATGCCAGCAATATGACACCTAGCCAACTCTCCTTCCTCTATTTCACCAGCTGTATGCCTGCTCTGTTGCAAGAGTGTCCCCTCCAGATGGCTACCCAGGTTAGCTGACTTTTCATTTAGGCACTCAGCTCCAGCACTTGCCTCTTCTCTGCATAGCAGTAACACCTGCACATCTCCCACCCTTTATCACATCCCAGCAGCCAGAGCCACCTGAGCAAGAGGTCTTTTGAGACTCTGCCTGCTCTGGAGGCTGTAGCAGCCACTTCCAGGCACATACCTTTGTGCCACCCTCCAGCCCTTGTACCTTGCCCTCAGACCCCTCTGCTCTTAGTGGAGCAGTAGTTTTCCACAGAATTAGTTTCAGGGGCTGTTGCCACGTGCAGTGGTGGTCACTATTTCAAGTCTTGACACAAGTTTCTATCATTTTCACCCTTTGGTTTATTTCTTAAGTTTTATCTTCCTTTTATGGTACCATGGATGTTGTCACCTGAGCTTTCTCAACAGTACAGAGTATTTGCACTATAAGAATTATCCCTGCCTAGATACGGTTGCTTATTTTTCACTTTATTTGTGCTTTATTACATTTTTCAACATTTTTATGCACCTTTGCTGATGTTATTTCCCTTTAATGTTTGTGCTTTTTTAATTTATACTACCTTCTTTTTATTTATACTGCTGACTTAGTTTACTTTTCCAGTTTGCTCAAGAAATCTGTTTGCATTTGATTTCTATTCTTATCTCTCTTTGCATTTGATACCATTGTTGGCACAATTAATTCCAGCTGAATGTTTCTGCATCACTGCACTCTTTGCACAAGCAGCCTGCCTTCCAGGTGAGAGGGCAAAGGACTAGGATAGCACTAAGATCTCTAAGAGGTTTTTGCCTTCCATACACAATGACATTGGAAGAGAGAAGGTGGAGGTGGAAAAATGACCAAAGAATAAGACAAGAGCAAACGGGAGATGGCACTGTGGGAAACACTTGCAGAAAGAAAAGATCTACAAACTTAGAAAACAGGATATGTCAAATATTTCAGGTGCCATACAAAACAGTGATTCAGACTTCTGTTACTCTCATAAGTTGCAAAAGAGAAAAATTGATCCTATCATTCCCTTTGAGTGGGTAATCCCACCCTCCATTTGTAAAAAATAGCAAAAAAATTATTTCATTGACTGATTCAGCAACTGAATGCAATCAAAAAATGTTTCTGCCTTTCCTTTTACTTGTTTTGTATATGAAAATCATTGTGAAGGTCCTGGAGGGACAAGCCATTTGAGGAGTGGCTGAGGTCACTTGGTCTGTTCAGCCTGGAGAAGAGGAAACTGAGAGGAGACCTCACTGCAGTTACAACTTCTTGTGAGGGGATGAGGAGGGGCAGACACTGATCTCTTCTCTGTGGTGACCAGTGATAGGACACAAGAGAGCGGCCTGAAGCTGCGTCAGAGGAGGTTTAGGTTAAATATCAGGAAAAGATTCTTCATCCAGAGGGTGGTTGGGTACTGAGCAGGCCCCCCAGCTCAGAGCATCAACCTGACAGAGCTCAAGAAGCTTTTGGACAATGCTCTCAAGCACATGGTGTGATTTACAGGATTGGCCTATGTAGGCCTAGGAGCTGGACTTCGATGATTCTTTTGGGGCCCTTCTAACTCAGAATATTCTGTGATTCTATGATTTTATTTTTTTTGTAATAATTGTAATTATTGCTTTGCTTTTCTGTCCTATTACACTGTCTTTATCTCAACCCACAAGTTTTACCTTTTTCCGGTTCTGTCCCCCATTCCTCTGGAGGGCAGTGAGTGAACAGCTCTGTAGTGCTAAGCTGCCTGCTGGGTTAAACCACAATACTTGTCAATGGCTTTCGAAGCAGGGGGCACACAGAGGTATTGCCACTCACAGCTGTCACCACTCTGCTAAATTCCAGGGCTCCTGTGGCTGTTACAAAGAGGTCACACTGAGCTTGGCCCAGCTAGAGTTGTGGGACACACTGGTGTCATGCAGCTGCCCACGCTGCCTGCCACTGAGCATGGTTACGTACACAGCCAACATCTACCATGGTCTGAAAACATACACAGCACCTTTCATGGCTGAAGCCCAGTACAGCCCACAGGAGAGCAAACAGAGATTAGCATCCTGTCCGTACCTCTGGTGCACTCTTTAGAGACTATGCAGGGTTCCTTGCTTCAGTACCTGCACCACAACAAGCCTGTGAATTGCAAACCAGCAATGTATTCTCACAGGCTACTGTGAGGACTGATGACCTCGCTGCTCCAAATAGGTCAGGAGGAAAGCTGGAGCTGTCAGAAGCAGTTGATAAAATACTAGGATAGCTTGTTTTTCCTTGCAGGTAAGGGAAGAGTGTATTCAGTCACCGATGCAATAGACAAAGGCCAAGCTCAGAAGAAAGCCCAGGGAATAGTGTCTCTCTGCCTGTAAGCATGAATACCTTTTCGTGATCCTCCCCATTTTGTTGCCTGCTGAAGGTGGTGATGCTTGCAATCCTCTGGCAGCAGCATTGTGAGCAGAATACAAACACAGACTGAGAGAAAACATATCTGATCAAATAACTCCGTAGAGAGCAAATAGGCTCCAAGCATGCCAGTACAGGGCTATGAGCAAGGGACCATACCAACCAGCCAGACCACTTTCTCCAGCTTCCTTGGGGAATGATTAACAATGGCTCAAAAACTACTCTGTGCTTCTTCTAATTTCACAGAATCACAGAATGGTTTGGATGGAAGGTAGCTCTAGAGATCATCTTGTCCAATTCCCCTGCTGAAGCAGGTTCACCTACAGCAGATGGCACAGAATTATGTCCAGACAGCTTTTGAAAATCTCCAGAGAAGGAGCTTCCACCATGTCTCCTCACAGCCTGTTTCAGTACTCTCCCACACTTACAGTAAACAAGTTTAACCCCATATTCAGATGAAACTTCCGTTATTCCAGTTTGTGCCTGTTGACCCTTGTGCTGACACTGGGCACCAGAGAGAACAGTCTGGACGCATCCTCTTGAAACTCACCTTTAAACTACTTGTAATAAATATTTAGGTAATATTAATAATGTGTTTAAAGTAGGTGTCACAAACTAAAAGTTTAGAGGGAATAAATACTTTTTGATGGACCAAGAATTCTACCAAGTTATAGTGAAGACTTGGCAGCTTTGTGCGAGTGTTCTACAGTATATGTATTCACATATGATACTGTCACTGGATCAGTTTGATGCCTTTTTACAAACCAGTACAACAGGTTTGTGCTCAGACTCAGCTAGAAAACAACAGTGAACAAAGTTGTTGGTGTTTGAACCTTGTACGTACAGAATTCAGAGATCTGTTGGTAAAAGAGATGGTTCCCTCCAACATTTTGTCCAAGTTCACCTTTTGTTTAAGTTCCTTGCATTTGCATAATCCCAATTTTTTAAACTAAAATAAAAATGTTAGCATGGGTTGAAAGCTTATTTATCCATTCTTGATCTCTAAATAACACCAGGGGTAATAACATCCCAAAGGGAGCGGACTAGCATATGATTCTTATCAGATACATTGAGCTGTAGGATAGTTTCTAGATAAAGATTCTTAAAAAAAAATATTTTACAAATATACTGATCATGCTGTTTCTTTCACGTTATGTAGCCTGGATATTTTCAAAATTCTTTCTTTACTTATCTACCAGGATTTAATATATTTCAAAATTTGGTATTTTCCTATGCAACTGTTGAACATTTGTAGTGATAGGTGCTCCATTAGCCTCCCCTTTTGACATTTGTTCTAATCTAAGAAGCAAGTTTCAGAGTTACCTTACACCAAATTAAACTGAGTCTCTATAATGCAGTGGAGTTACAGAGACGTTTAATACAAAGGAATCTGTCTGCAGGTGGCTGTAAATATTTTTTTAGTTAATATATTAATTAGATTGTTTTCACAAAAAAAGCCCCGAGGTAGGGGGAGAGTAGGCTGGTGGAAACCTGCTGAGTACGGTATTTTTCAGTCACAGCAGAGAACACAGTCTCATGTTGGGTAATATTCTTTAAGCCTATAAGCCAGGCAATAGTCTAGAGTCCATGCCTTGAAGAAGATAAACACAGTTTAGTGCTGTCATACAGATCTCTCATTCTCTCTCTCTCCCCCATCTCTCTTCCTCTCTCTCCCTCTTTTTTTTTTTTTTTGAATTATAACTAATGTTTGGATCCATTCTGATAACATCTCTTCTATGTAAGTTCCAGATTGCACAAGATCAGGGTATTTTTCAGAGTCACATTTTTGCCTTACAGCAAAATGTTGATACAATCAAGACTGGCTAGATTACAAACAATCACAATTTTTTAAAGTCATGTTTTGTATTAACACAATAAATCTATCATCTGAGCAGATAAAATTATACAATGGATAAAATCTTACAGTTTATCTGTTTACAAAACTGCCAGGATGATTTTTAGGATCTTATTTCATGGTGTCCACATAGACACAGTTGATATAAGCACTGGATAAGATTACAGTGTTTTTTCTGCCTCCAAGAAAACATGTAGTATTCTTCCTTTGTTGGACAAAGTTGCTGTGCCTTGGTTTTTCTGTTCATGTCTCCAGACTGGTGACTGGACACTCTTTTAGGGCACTGGAAGCAACTATAAAACTGTTTAAATGTTGTGCTCATTCTTTTCAAGGTGTAGGTACCCAGCCCGCACTGAGGTGGGTGAGTGGCAGTTTTACCTGTGGGACATCCAAAACTGTTGTGTGAGCCAGATAGGAAGAACATCCTCTCACCCCAAGTTGTGCTTGCTTTCACAGTGGCTGGCAGTAGATGGGTCAGTGAGGGCTTCTCATTGCAGTGCCTCTCAGGGAGAGAAGGCCAGGTCCTACACTTCGGTTACAACAGCCCTAGGCAGCTCCACAGGTTGGGGCAGAGTGTCTGTAAAGCTGCCCAGAGGAAAAGTACCTGGGGGTTGACAGTGGCTGAACATGAGCCAGCCGTGCCCAGGTGTCCAAGAAGGCCAGTGGCAACCTCGCCTGTATCAGCAATAGTGTGGCCAGCAGGACCAGGGCAGGGATCCTTCCCCTGTACTTGTAAATAGATATTTATTTAGCATTTGCTTTCATTGTAGATCTACATGAAATATATCTTTGGGATTTTTAATTGAAAGTGCTACCAGGTGATCTGTTTTGTAGTTGTTCATTACAACACTGAAAAGAAAAGACTTTGTGATTGGATTTGTACTCTTCTGTTCTTAGTGTGTTTACATTCCTATTGATTCAGTTAATGCATCCATCAGGGAAATAAAAATGTTAGGCCTCATTTAATTAAACCAAATTACTTCTGTGGCTTTTACATAGTTTTGCTTGATTTTTTTTCTCTTATGGGAGTCCCATTAACATGTGTTGAGCTTTGCATTTTGTTTATAACCAAAAAATAAGTGCAGGACATAACTTCTGTGAATTAAAGTCCTATGCAACTTACCAGACAATACAAATCAAAGAGCACAAAGGGAACATCCTTTCAAGTAACATTTGATTTTAGAAAAGAATCAGAAAGCTGGAGGATCTAAAATTACTTGGTTTGAATGTCTGCTGCTGTATTTCTTTTTTGCCAACCTCTTCGTACTTTTAGAACTGTATCTGACTGCAAAGTAAGTTCCAGATATAAAAAGGTGTTAACTGTAGATAAGGACCAGGTAAATATCTGTAGGTAAATATCTATACAATATAGCCATCAGTAGTAGAATAATCTCACATTACATGCAATCTGTGGGGGTAGAAGAAGGTTTTCTGGAACATGTATTCCAGAAGACCCAGACTTGCCCCCTGTAAAGGTAATCTTAATCCATAAAATTATGGAATTACCTCGTGCATCCATAATCTAGACTTTTTGCAAATCTATTAGGAATTTTGTGAAAATTGTTTGCTTTAATATGCATTTCTCTATGCACCTATGTGTTTATATATAGTTGAAAATAAGTGGCAAACCTCGGTATTTCTTGATTATTCCCATTCTGCCATGGTCTCAGCATTTCGGTGTGCTAGATTTGCCTGAAACTGTCACAAGCAGAAATCACTCTAAATGAACAGTAACATTAAAGAAAACAAGTACTCCACTCTATTAAGCAGTTTTTATAATGTTCATAATTAGATTCTCAGCTAAGATAAACTTTCACAAATCCTGTCTAAATTAGTTTTCTTTCTTCTATAAATCTTCTAAACTATGCAAGAAGAGTAGCCTATTTTTGCAATGAATCTATCCTGAAACACAGTTTTTCAAAGGGAAAAAAATTAAAAGGGAATATCAAATATACAAAGAAGTGAATAATTTATAATAGTGGGCAACCCTTTGACTTCTGCTTGTTTTTATTTTCATAGTAACTTATAATGCATATACCAGTAACTCAGGAAGACAGCAATTACCTCAATGCACTAATTTGTTTTCAGTAAGAATGTATCTGTAAATACCAAGATGAGTAGAGTGAAAATTTTACCAGCAGTCATCATGCAGCATCTTCCTGAGCATCCTGGGAACATTGCAGTCTCTTTCTGATTACAGAGGGCTTTCGTTTTCTTACTCATAAATTTAGTATCACACAGAATTTCTGAACTAAGTAAATAGTTTTCCACACTATTTGTGGGAGCCATGAAAGAGTCCCCTCCCTGGCTGGCCAGTTAATTCCCTGCCCCTTTCCCACTGTGTGCCAGGGCCCCGCCTATGTCCCGCCCCCCTGCCCAGAATGCTCTGCCCCACTCCCCACTCCTGTATAAAGGCTTGGATTTTCTCCTGTCCAACCCTTTTCGTCATAGATTTTCCGCATGGCATAAAGGTCTGCTGTTGGAAATCTACGGGAGCCCTTCCCGTTTATACCGCCAGGGTGTCGGGACAGCCTGCCGGTGCCAAAACCCCGGCATGGTCCTCGACAACTATTAACTGCATGATATAACACTGAAAAACAAGCTGGGTCTCTGGACGTAAAAATACAGATTCATTCACCCTATCGAGTCTTTTTTTCCCATATGCAATATGTATGCAGTTAAAACATGTTGTTCACAGACATCACTGTGTCTCACTGACTAACCTAAGTGAGCAAAAAATACTAATAGAGGCTTTAAAAATAGAAGTATATTCCGAGAAATTGTCCCCTATTAACACTGCAAGAACAGGAAATCTGTCCCCATAGATAATAAGAAAAACCAGTAGCTCTAGCTCTGACTGTTGGAGAGAAACTTATGTGTTCCCTGGAACGATTAATGCTCCTCATGAGTGAAAAAGCTTTTTCTTTTTGCCCAGATACCTGTTAAGACTTTTTCAACCCTTAGCACTTTTAAAGAGTATCAATAGCTGTAAGTGAGCAGGAGAGGGTGAGACATCCATGCAAGTCACAGAAGAGCATGACAGAAAAAGAAAAGTGGTTCAGCCACAGCTGTTAGGAGTGTGCCAGCACCACAGCTAACCCAAAGAGATTGTAGCCCCAGTTTGGCTTAGTGCAGTAATGGAAAACCATCAGATTCATTCAGTATTCAAGGTAAGCAGCTGTATAACAATTTGTTTCACAACAAAAAGTTGACAGAACAAATCCAAAACAACTCTGTGTGCATGTTTACATGGGAAGCTATTGGCATCAGCAGTGCATTTGAAGGTGTGCTTCAAGTCCCTTATGCTTTTTGTAACATTTTCAAATTCATTGCTGTCTTCAAGATGACAGGAAATCCAGGTCTGCCTTCCTCCTGGGAGATCTTTATTCACAGACAAGTCAAAAACCCTTGACAAAAGGCAACCAAGGGAACTTGCTGACCTTTTAGCTGCCTGTCTAACATCAGTGCAAGTATTGCTTCCTGATAAAATGAGAAATTCAATTTAAGGGGAAACATAGCAGGTATTTGAGTAGGCTCTCATTTTATTTTACTTCTTGGGCTGTCTCTCAAGCAGAAAACAAATGTAAATAAACAGGATTTCATTCCTCATTCCTGTGCAGTTACCAGAGCTAACAATATTGCACACCAGGGTAACATCATTCTTGCACCACGGTCCACCTTCTCTCTGCTCTCTTGTTCACTAATTGATGTTTATCCCCCAAAATAAAACTGTCATTTAGAAATCCTAGCTTTGTTGTATCCCATTACTTTTGTCCCTAATTTTAGGAAGACAGGACCCCTTCCTTGAAAACCCATAATTAATCCCACAGTTCTTTGGAAATTAGCTGATTCCTCAACCATGGTTAACCGTAGTAAGTTCCAGTTTGGATGTTAGATATAATGCCAGCATGCACAAAGCTTGCAGAGTTATTGAGGTAGTCTAGGTTAGTTCCCAACACAGCCAGTACCTTTCCTGTATGAACCTTTTTTCATCTTCCATACTTGTCTCAACAGAACCATTTGCTCCTTACATGACCTGTCTGAAAGACGAGTTTTCACATGGAAAGTCTTGACTGAAGAATGCACCAGAGACTATGACTCCTATGACTACCTATCCTATGAGGAAGGGCTGAGAGAGCGGGGACTGTTCAGCCGGAGAAAGGAAGGCAGCTCGGGGGAATTTTATTAATGTATATAAACATTTGAATGGAGAGTGCAAAGATAATGGAGCCGGGATCTTTCCAGTGGTCCCCGGTGACAGAACCAATGGCTACGGGCACAAACTGAAACACAGGTGGTTTCCTCTGATGGTAAGAAAACTTACTGCTAGGGATGACCAGGTGCCGGCACAGGTTTCCTGAGGAGGTGGCTGAGTCTCCATCCATGGAGATATTCCATACCCCAGTAACCGGCTGTGAGTGGCCCTGCTTGAGCAATCAAGCTGGACCAGATGACCTCTGGAGGTCTCTTCTAAACTCACTTCTTCTGTGATTATGTGATGCATGCAGGTTGTTTGAAGCCAGTAGATAACCTGGGTTTCTCTAAGGAGAAGAGATGTCACTTTATACATAGGGAGAAAATTATTAGAGAATGAGTCTCCAATTTTGAGGAAGACTGAGAATAACATTAAAGATGCTTGGATTCAAACACAGTAATTTGGAAATATCTCCCTGTTGCGTTCTGCCAGTATTTTTTTAGTTGGTTGGTTGGTTGGTTGGTTGGTTGGTTGGTTGGATGGGGTTTTTTGGTTTTTTTGTGGTTTCTTTTTCTTTAGTGTATTAACAATTAAAACCACTCCAGAGAAGTTACCTTCACTGATAGAGTGTGTACATAAGCATGTATTATTTTATGTGTATGTGGGATACAAACTATACGGAAGTTTCTAAACTAAAATCTCTGATATTTGTAGAGAATAACATATGGATATAATTAAGTTATGGTCTGTTTTGAAAACTAACACCAAGATATGGAAATGTTCAAGTAAAAAAGTTAGTCTTAGAGATTTACACATCAGGCTTGATTTGCACATATTTTATTGCTTATCTAACAATTTAGTAATATGTTTCTTCAAGCATTAGCAATACTAATATCTGCTGTAAAGATGCATATAGAAATTGAGGTAACCAACAGTCAGTGGTCAAAGTCAACAAAAGAGCTGAAATCTATGTTCTTCTTCTTCTTTTCATTCTACCCTCTCAGTAAAACAGCAGTGAATGTTGATGCATGAGTCCCAGAACTGCTCCCTGTGACACCACCAGTAAAATTAAAAATATTAGGAGTTATTTTTGCTTCACTCATGTCCACAGTAACAAACATTATCATACATGTTCTGTATGTGCAGTCCTACAATGCTGAGTCCCTATGCTTCTGACTGAGCAGTGAAGATATTCTTTCCTTGGTATTTTAGCTATGTATTTCTGCCTTTTCTGCTTGGGCAGTAGGATCAGAAAGGGTTTATTTGAAGGGACTTTATAAGAGGCAGGAGAAGGACAAGAAATTTTGAAGAATGATGTCTGTTCTGCCTTGCTTCATTGGTGATGTATCTTTGTCTGATTGGTTGAGTTTTTGTTTGTGTTTTTTTAAAAGGGACTGTATCAGTATACTGAAGATACCCCAAGGACATAAACCTATCAGATCTTACCAGCTGCTTCATATTCAGGCCACACATCCTACAAGGAATGAAACCTGTCCTCTCAGAATGGCCTTAGCTTCTGTGTGAAAAAAGAGAAGGAATAACAAATTGTCGTAACAGAGGAAAATGAGCCAGCTGCCTTTCCAGGGAAATTTGCCTCTTCCATTTACATTTGCTTAAATGGTCCACTCTGTAGGGACCACTGCAGGGCATCCTCCTTCATTCACATATGTGTTCTGGTACTGTCCATTAGTATGCTTAAACTTCATTGCAGTTCTGTGTACAGAAAGCAGGGACTTTACCAGTAGGAAGCTAGAATGGAATGCAAATAGGTTATTTATTCAGGCGTTCACATAATCTTTCAATAGGTTCATATGTGCAGATTAGTCTCTTAAGTACTCAGTGGCAAGATTTTACACTAACCAGCATGAATTCCTGCACAGAATTGCTTTTGGCTGCCTGTGGTTGTGCTGCTTCTCCACTGGATCATCTGAAGGAATTTATGTCTTTCCCAAGCATGAGCTGAAGGAACTCCCCTCAAAGTTGCAATGGTTGCTACCACTGCAGTGTTCTTGAGTTCTGAATCAATGATGTGGGAGCAGTTCAGTGGCCATCAAAAAGAGAGTATTTTGTACTGTCTGGGGGAGCAACAGGTCATAGCAGTGCCTGCAGTTCTGTGAAGAAGAATAATTATTGCCCTATTCCAAAACAACATAGACATTTCCATGTGACGTAAATATGTACTGCATAGCAAAGTTCCCTTGATGCTGCAAATCTTATTCTTCCTATGTCTCATTCTGCAAAAATTTCAAATTTTAAGGTACAGTAGCAGTGCCACTGAAAAAATCTAAATTAAACCAATATAAACTGTTTTCTAAACCTGACTGTGGTTTTCGCCATCTGTGAGTTCAGAGGTAAAATGTGGTCTCAGAGAAAGATGTCACACAGCAGTTTCTTCATGTCATTAACCTCCAAGGATTCTAGGACATGGATGCATGAACTGGAATGAGGACAGTATAGCAAGAACTGAGAAAAGAGGGAAGAACTAGTGACTGCACAATATTCAGTATTCTGAATTTACAGGAGCGGGTGAGATGTCCTTAATCACAGTGAATGGTGGCAAAGCTGGCATTCACCTGTATGTTGCACCTTTGTTGCTGAACATAGAAAATGCTGGCTTATTCTGCTTTTTTAAAAAAGGCTTATTTTGGGCTGCTCTATCTTCTTTCTTAACTACAGGTGCCACAATGCCACTTTGGTCCCGGTTGACTTCCAGGTGTCCAACAAATATAATCACCCCACAGCCAGATTCTCTTTTTTTCACATTTGCTTCACCTGCCTGGAGGGAATTGCAAAGACACTGACCAGATGAGACATGTAACACTAGGAGGAGACCTTGAAGTGAACCTGCAAAAGGATTTTTTCAGCACAGCCTGTCTGAAGTGAGTTGCCAGATCCATCAGAGGTGTCATCTTTGTCTAGGAGGTGACCTCTATAAGGTATGAAATACTTAAGTATGGCAATATGGGTGAGAAGGAACTTAAGCAAATGGGCCTGTTTGTTATGGCTTTAGAAAGGAAATTTTGCTTGTGTATTCCTACAGCCACCAAGTGATGAGTAGTAACAGGCAAGGAGATATGCAGGGCTTATCCCTTTAAAGCAAAGAGCACTGCTCTGTGGCATCAGAACAGAAAGAAAATGCACATTCCTAGCTTCCTGTCCCACGCATCTCCCATGCCCTCCTAGTGCTTGTACGAAGGGGCAGGAGCTGCCGCCACGCTGCCACAAGGAATGTCTGGCTTTGCAGAGAAAAAAAGTGATTTTCAGCATATCTGTGCCAGCAGATGCAATGCATCTGGCAGGTCTCCTTCTGTAAAGGGTGTGTTGAGTTGGGTGCGGATTGAAATGGAAATCTGTTCAGGAAGCTTTCAGCTTGTAGCTGATCCAGAGACCACTTTATTTTCAGTCTGGGGCAATGCTGAGAGTGCTGGGTCTTAAAACCAGGGAGGCAAAGCAGATCCCTCAGGCTTCAGTTCTTCCCCGAACCCTCCCTCTCCCTGCTCTTTGTAAAAAGCATGAGAGAATACCCTGGAGACAATTTACAGTCCAGTCATCTATGCAACCCACAGGATTCAAACTAAATTTAGAGATAAATCAAGGGTAATCCAGTTGGTTTTTCGCAGTTCATCCCTGCAAAGACTGTCATTTCTTCAATATATTTATTGCTACTGAGTCTACTTTTGACAAAGGATATCAATAAAGTGGACAGATTTATTATTTAACTTTAAATCATATTTGATACAATTTGGTGGTTAATATTTTATTTTGTACCAACATCTAGAAACACTACTTTTTCCTAATTTTTGCTTACACTTTGAAAATCTCTGCATCCAGCATGAAGAAAACGAACCATCTGTGTACCTGCATGAAATCCTCTCTCTGGCAGATCCCCTGGCTGAAGTGAAGGTTCTCCGAGAAGGAGACCCAGACAGCTACAGAGTATTGATCACAGATGAGCAGACTACAGTAACAAATCCTAGGGATAGCTCACCATTTTTTTTCTGAAGACCTTTTCAAACCTTTCTCTAATCACTGGGTAGAAAGCTGTAAATTAAAGGAGCCAGTTCAGGCTTTGGAAATGCTTAGCAGGCAGGGTGCAGCAGGAGAACATATAAGAGTTTGAATTATTGCATGCTGCAACCTTCCACATTTACATTCAAGTCATAATTTCTGGAAGAAAGCATAAATAAGAACTAAATATCTGCTAAGTCTTTTTTCTTCTGTCCTTTGATTACAGTTCTGTTTTATTTATGACTCCCAAAAGAGACCCAAACTTCTATTATGTGACATTTCTTCTGTAAATTGTTGAAGAATCACAAAAATTAAATACTTCACAACAAGTTTTTCCTCTATTGCTACCTGCATGTGGTATTAGCTTGGTCCCTTTCCCAAACCACTCTTTAGTAGGTGATTTTTTTTTTTCTGGTAGGGAAGCATCTTATTATAGTTTGTCTGCCTCTTTCTGTGATTTTCTCTGAAGACAGGTGATTTAGCTGTACCAGGTATTTGATGCTTCTGCCACTTTCTGTGTTGCAACAGTTTCATTGTTAGTATCTGAAATATATTTAAAAAAATTAAATCGTTTATTTTAAAAACCACACCCAAACTTTGTATGAGACTATGGCAAGTTGTGTATTGAATACTGTTGAAGGCTACATAGGATTTCATGCTATTGGTCAAAGCAGCATTTTCTTGCCCCCACTACACATCTGAACCTTTTTCCAGACTTCTCAGCTCTGACAGAAATGTTCCTCTGAATCCCACTCTCTGTATATCTTTTGCCAGGTCATATTTATTTTTCCTTGTATCAACACTCTCCTTAGATAGCTGGTCTCACTCACAAGGCATTTATACCTAGCTGTATTTACAGAAGAGTCTTTTGTAACCTTGGCTTTTGTTTTGGTAAATAATCCTAAAGATCTAAGAAATGGTGCCATAGAGGGCATAAATCTGAGAGGGTGATACCTAAAACTTTATAGGCCACTGTCTTCTCCAGCATTTATAATTATTTATTTAATCTTTCCCAAAGCTGAGCACCCCTTTAAATATTGCAAGCTTGGCTGCTAGTCCAGCCCATTTCTCTTATTTCTGTTATTTCACCTCTTGCACTGGTAATGGTTGTTCTTGCAGCACATTGTGTAAGCTTCTTGCACCAGTATAAAAATATTTCAGTAATTTCTCTTCAGCCACACTCGAATTCTTCAATGAACTATATACACCCCTTTAGTTGGTGCTTTTATCTTCAAGACTTCTGCTATTTTCTTGGTATTCTCCATTTTCCTTATCATCCTTCTTTCTCTTCTTCTTTTTCATCTCCTGTTCTGTGATTTTATACCTGAGGGTTTTTTCATTAAAACTAGGTTTGGAAAATACAATACCGTTTCCCATTGGTTTAAAGTTCCTCTCAGTCATGGTAGTATCCATACTGAAAAGACAATGCCTCGGGGCTCAAGGACAGTCTGTCTGCCAAACAGGGGCACTTCTCTAGCAAGCAATTGAGCGGCTGACTTCCTTCCTCATTGTGTCATCCTTTCCTCTAGAAGATGTAATTTTGAGCATCTTTCCTTTTCATCCCTGATCTTTTCCCAGGATATCTCATACTGTCATTTGACCTGGTGGGAAAGCTAACATTAGATCAGGACTATCTCCTTATTTTGTCTGTGCTCCTACATCCCATCCATGCTCCTGGTGGTCAGTGACTCTTACCTGGCACTTCCCAGGTGCCAGTCCAACCCTTTCTTCCTCTGAAGGAGACAGTGCCTGCTAGTGCAGGGATAGCATTTCTGTTCCATCCTTGCAAAGTTTGTCACAGCCCAGAGACCAATGCTCTTCTTTGCCACAGCATTAAACCCTTTGGCCATTGTTGTTGTCCTGCATTTCCTAGGCACAGCAAAGGGTTACTCCCTGTTCTGTTCTCTTTTGCTGGGAGGCAGGAGCTCAGGAGTGCAGGCACCAAGCAGTCACACAGAGCAGGGCACCATGGGCAGTTCCCACAGAGTAGTGCTGGCTGCTGGTGGGTGTGAGCCACGTACTTGTCAGACATTTCCTGCAAAGGTAAAATGAGAACAGTAAAATCTATACAGGAAGATTTTGTGTTTCATCCCCAGAACGAACCTCAGATTTGCAGCACAGCAACTGGGCGGGCATGGGTTTTATTTTTAAGAATTCCTTACAAGTCTCTGTTTAAAACACTATTCACTCTTCTGACAGCAATGACTTTGGTGAGTATCTGAGTAGAAGCATCTAACTTTTTATAATTCTACTTACTTAGTTCAGTCAGCCAAGTATAGTGACTCAATGACCAGCTTTAGTAATTTTTTTTTAATGGCTCATATAAAAAATTAATTTTTATTATTTGCATGTTTATTGTTTCAGTATTTTTTTGAGAAGGACTTATCCAGTAAGTAGAGAAAAAACATTCTTTGGAAGTATTCCCAAAACCCAAACAAAAAATAACTTTTCTGTTATCTTGAAAATACAAACCCCAAACCAACCAAATAAACAACAAACAAACAAACAAACAAACAAACAGCAACAACAACAAACAAAACCCCACCAGATAGGAATTTTATAAAGCCTTTATTTTATTATTTCCTACTTCCTGCCTGTTTCTGACATAATTTTGTTCTGACCTGTGTAATAACGAGCTATTAATAACCAGGACAAGGTTAATTTTGCACAGGCTTATTTTGCAGATCTGGCCAGGCTGCAATGTCAAAAGGCAAATTTGTGCTTGAGCTTTTAGTTGCATCTATTAATTGCTCTTTCTTTTGTGGTAAGTCTTGTATATAGCATTACATTTAAAAAAAATTACTTAGTAACGTACACCTATGCAGACAACACGTTTTGTTAAGCACTGCTGTCCTCAGCATATGGCATTGACAGGAGACGGCAGAGAAGGTAAGTTGCCCTCTAACAGCTTATATCCTTATTCTGAGTCCATTATCCTAAATGCTGGAAAAATCCAAACTGAGACCTCTTCGCCATATGGCTGTCTTTCAATGTTTTCTCCTACAACACCTATCTCCATTCTATTTCTGGACTGAAGGGCATGTATGGAGCTGGCTCATCACTTCACAAACCTCTCCTCTATCTGTGGAAGTAGCAGCCTTCTGAGCATAGACTCTGTGTACTTGCAACAGAAGTAATTGTAGCAATACATTTAATACGTATTTACAAAGAAAAGTGAAACCTAGAGAGATCCCTTCAATCTAGGGCACCTGTTCACAAATTCAAAAAAACACCTGCAGCAGAGAACAGTTCAAACGTAAGTCCAAACAGTAAAGGCAAAAGATATCCTAGTGATTAGACACAGATCAACCTAAGTTGCACACAATGGAGTTATTTCTACTTTTTTTTCCTTTAGTAGGATGTTATCAATAAACCCACAAATAAAAGTGTATCAGATTGTCATCTGCCTTTTCTTAACTCAGTTTGAAAATATTCATCATCAAAATCTGTTTCTCGCTCAAGCCCAGCTCTGGAAGTGATTCAAAAAGATTAAACAGAGTTCTCCCAGCTCAGGCTTTATCATAGCAGACTGGCAGTGACACTCCCTGTTTTTCCTGTCTCTTGCTCTTAAATGTTTTCATAAATTAGTTTACTGCTCTAAGTTCTCATTAGTACTGCCAATTTGGGGAAACACATTACTTCTATTAAGGTGCAGGCTGTACACATGTTCCTTTTGGGGGCTGGTGTAACAGCTTTTGTAAGGATTGTGTCAGCGTAAGGAAAAGAGTATTAACATTCCTCTTTTCTTAGCCAAGAGATTTCCTCAAGATTTCTTCAGTGTGCTATTTGCAAAAAATGGCTCTAATGCAGCTGTTTCATCAGCCAAGCATTGTCTTCTTAAAATGGGTACTTTTTGTCTAGATATTCTGTGCTTTCTTGTCTCTGACTTTTGTTTTGGCTGTCCTTCCTTTTCCCTTTTCCTTGCCTGGAAATCAAAAAGGGTATTTAGTTACCAAACCCTCTTCCTGCTTTCATGTAATCTAAAAACTGCCCCTCTAAGGATTTAAACCATACTCGTAGTTCCTGGCTTAAGACAGTAGCAGAGTTGAATCTGAAATCTGAAAAGCACTGTCCCTTCCCAGGTTTTTCTCCCTATTTGAGCAACATCAAGAACTTTTCATTGTTTCTCTCTGTTGAGTGGTGTGAATGCCTTAAGAGCAAATTGCTCCATCCCCAGTGGTGCAGTGAAGCTCTTATAAAGAGATACTGTAATATCAGCCCATGAAGATGATGAGAAGGCTGGCATTCTTAGTGCTTTTAACATCTCTGCTCTGACACGAGGTGATGTACTAGCCGGCAAGCCTTTGGCTGCTGGGGGAAAATGTGCAGACGTCCTGAGAGATTAGATATGCCCATCTGAGCTTCAAAGAAATGGAAACTAAATGTGATTGAAGCATGTCAAAGTCCTCAGCTACTGCCTCTTTTCAGGAGACCTTGTCCTGTATTGACATTTCAGCCAGCTCAGGACACAGGGATGGGACGAGAGGGAGCAGCCCCCAGCGCTCCTTCCCCCCCTGCCCCACGCGGCACTGCCGACCTGGAGCCCTGGCAGCATCGGCATCGGCGGGGGCGCGAGGCAGTGCTGGGCCCACTGGGAGATAAGGGCTGATGGATGGCGTGGATGGCCTGGGGGATGAGATAACACTGAGACCTACCCAGCAAGTATGCAGTGGGAGGAGATGTTCCCTGCTACTGCCACAGCCCTGTCTCCCACTGCTGTTTGGGAAAAGGTGAGAGCCTGACCCTGTGTTTTTTGGTTTTTTACAGGAACATTTTCACCCTCTTCAAGAGAAAAATCCTACCTGGGAAAAAGGTTGGAAAGTGAGTTCATACCTTCAAAAGCCTTCCTGGCCTTCCTGACACACACATGTACACCTTTATCACACTCCTCTGATTCCTTGTCTTCCTGCTTGCTTGAGCATAAGGTTCCCAATGACCACAAGTGTTTGGTAGGTTCACTACCACTTCTCACATGACTGATTTTACCTTTACTTGGTAATATGAAAACCTTCCATCCCTGGTCTGGTGTTCTAACATCTTCAAGAGAAGACATAGGCTCTCAGTGTTTTATATCTAAGTCATTGCTACAACTGGTAAAATTCAGTATAACCCAGCAGAAGAAGACATGCCCTGTACTTCTTCTGAAAAAACAGTGCAAAATGAGATTTTTGAAGTTGTGTTTTCACCCTTTTTCCTCACACATTCCTGTTATATTAATAAAACCCCAAACCAAACTGGTGAGTAATCCTTTGGATATTACTAGCATGGCAGTGATAATGCTGCTGCCACAAATATGAGGGCATGGAATGTGGGAAATAAGAGCAGACTAAATTTATTGTCTTTTGAAGAGATTTTTAATATTATCAAAAAAAGCCTGTTGATGATGTCTTTTCGGGAGTGAAGTCTCTTCAGCAAATGAGTGTTTAATAATCCTCATGCTCTCATTTTTGTAATAATTTCAGTCTGATATTAAATATGACTTGTTCAGATGTCTCTCTGATACAAGGTATATGTGTCAGTGTTTGGACAGGGAAAAATTGGATTCATATCTCTGTTATGCTTTCAAATTGCTAGGTCAGATTTGGGTCTCTGGCTGTAAATTCTTCAATTCCATTCTAAGTCAAAGGAATGTGACATATTTAATACCTAGAATAAGTTATTAACTGCAATGATGCATAAACCAGTGGCACTTTCCAAAAAAGTAGTCTTTACTGCTTCTGCTTTCTAAAGAAAAATTAACATATAATCCTATTTCCTTGTTTCTTACAGTTCTTGCAAAAATTTTTCTTGATTAATCAATCAAGAACTTGAAACTGCTGTGCCCATAAATACAATCTTCTGAGGTTTTTTATTGCAGTAATATTTCTGTCAGGATTAGTTACCCTTCCAAAATTTTAAAAGCGAGAGGAATTCATACATGCACAAAGTATTGAAGAATCACTAGCTATAAACAGAAAGTGCCTGTATCTACCATGAACTGTTTATAGAAGACTAATATGGAATTACAGACTGTGTGGAAAGAAATCAAGAAAGATTGGGCGAGTAGGGAACTTTGCCAGCCTATGCATGTGCTCAGCTGAAAAATAGATAGAGTGACCTGATGACTTTGTAAGACTGAAAACACTTGGATTTGCTGCTCCTACGGGCTAGCGATGGTGGGTTCCTTGTATGGGTCATCAAGGTGGAAGCTGAGGTTCCTACATACAGTTTTGCACTTGAGGGATATATTTTTCTAATTTTGCTCACTGACTAGCACTGTTCACGAGGAGAGGCTGTTACATTTCCCTCTTTAGGTATTGGATGATAATTTTTGGTGATAACTAAGGGCTTGGAGAAGGCAACCTACAATGCTTGTCAAGAAATAAGTTTTGTTTTTAAGGTATTAGAGAATTTGTCCCTGAGCAGCAGTCTAAAGAATCACTGGACTACTGTGAATGTCTGTACTTAGAGAAAGGTCTGTGGGAAAAACATATTAATTTTTATTACAAAAGCTAAACCAATAAGAAGAAAAACCAAACAAACAGGGTAGAAGTTCAGTACACAAACCATATTTGGGAATTTTGATACCTGAAATGAAGCCATATCTCTCCACAGTTGGTATTTGGTTAGTGTAAGCTAAAAAACAACTTCCATACCTCACATTTCACATCCTGATACCCTCAATAATTGGCTAGAGCATTGTGCATATCATTATTGCCTGGTATTTTATTCTCTTCTCAGCTGTTTGCGTGACTAACTTCAGAAATGAGCACATTTTATATTTTTAATGAATAATATATTTTTTCAACCATTAGATTACCTTCCTTTGTTGTTAGAAGGGTGGAACTGTGCTGCTAAGTTACTGCAAGAGAAAAAATGTGGAGTGTGGACTTGAACGGAGGGCTCCTATGTCCCAGATGAGCAACATAGTTTCAGAATTTTTCTCTCATTTTGACTGCAAAATTTATCCTAAATCTGAAAAACAAATCATGTTTTTGTAAAAAGGTTGCATCTCTGTATTTGCTTTCAGAAAAAACTTAAACAGAAATGTTGTCATTTAGCCCTAACTAGATACAGATTGTAGTATATAGCACTGAGCAATTCTACAAGAAAGGAATTTTAATGAGTAGTATATCCTTCCTGCTACAACTGTGGTGTTTTGGGAAAACTACCTACTAGGCTAGAGACTAGAGAATTTAAAAAGTTGTCATGAAAGCCTATAAGAATGAGCCTGGCTTGTCTGCAAAGCACAGTTTTGCTTTTTAAGCAGAAGAATAATCACAGGACAGGGTTACAGTGTGTTATCCTCCTAGGAGTACTCTCATGATAGTCTTCACTGTGCCCATTCAGAAGCCATGTTTTATAAGTATTAAATATTTATCGTGAGGTAAGATCTAGCAGGTCTTGGCTGCTACCCCACTAAGCACTAGTGATGAAGGCAAATGATTGGAAGATACTACTTTATATTTTTATTATCATCTTAATATGTTTATATCATTTTAAACTTGCTTTTCAGGTTTTTTTTCAATATTATGCAAAGTAATTTAATATACATATATATATATATGACTTCATCAAGGCTAAGTGCTTTGGCCAAAGTGATAAATTATCAGAAATCTTGAAGCTGAGACTGCTGTGCTACCTGTAACTCACCATGTTGTGTCTAGTTGAAGCTGGGATCCTAAATCAGTGGGAACATTCTGTGCCTGTAAATCACTACTGGTCATGAGCACACTTAGGTCCTCACTCTTATTTTTTTATGAGGAAAAAATGAGAAATCACTTTCTATTGTTTTAGGTGCCCTTGGCCTTTCTGATGGCTTATGAATAGTTACTCTTATACCAAATGATATGTTCTCTGTGACAGAGTGATCAGACACATTTTGTCTTTCACGCATTATGCCAGGTTGTTGCATAGGGCACCATTTATTACTGATGTCAATAGCACCCTATCTCCAGCAGCCAGCATGAAAGTAGGAAATACACAGGGTGGTGAAACAATTGCAAAGGTGTTTATTAGCATTGCTTTAATGTTTTGCATAACCAGAAATTGTAGCTGCTGTAGGGAGTTAATAGGTGGTCTGCAGTTTGTAAGGTGTGATAGAGATCTAGCAGGCAGTTGACTTAGATGTAAAAGTCCACGAAATCCAAGAATGAGAATCACCATCCTGCTCATGGCAGCAGGGTTGGAACTAGATGGTCTTCCAGGTGCCTTCCAGCCCGGCCAATTCTGTGATTCTGTGATGTAAAAGGGAGTGCACAGGTCAGAAAATTGCTGCTAGGATCCTTCAAGTGCTACTTCACACTGTGTACAAAGCTACTGTGATAAACTTGATAGTTTAAAAGTTGTGGTTATTTTTTTAAAGAGTAGGAGAAAATCCAATTATTCAGGAAGTAGGGCCAATTGAATAGAAATTAATTCTGTAAGCACTGAGGTTCCAAATTCTGTTTTTTAGCAAAAATGTTGCATAACACAAGTCATATCTTTGAAAAAATGTTAAAATTGGCTTTCATTTCATGCTTTTTTTTTAATGTATTGAAGGTAGTTTTCATGATGTCATCCAGATAGTTTAAATAAACTGTTTGCATATAAGGTTAACAAGCTGTAGTGGTAGCAGGGTCTGTGTGGGATTATATGAGAATTAATTTGATCAATTGCTTTTAGTTCCAGAGGTCTCCAGATGAGCCAGAAGCCAGCATATGCAGTTTGGCAGATGAAGAATCAGTGCAGTCAACACATGCCGTGAAGGTAATGAACATTCTTTCAAACTTCATTTTTCATCCTGAGCAGAGAAGACAAGTAAGTCAAGACACTGCTGCTCAGAGCAGCCAAAATGATAACCATAAATAATAATAATAGAAAGCCCATGTCTTAAATGAAATGGGGAAGGATAAAATAAGTATTTTGCCATTAAAATGATGTTTCTAAATCTAGAATTTTCATTATGATTTGCCCTGGAGTGCATGAAGTTTCCTCAACCTTGAGATGCAGCTTTCAAATTAAAAGATTGCTGAATATTTTCTTTTGATAAACTGCTCACAAGAAGAGGCTAGTATAATCAACATTTAGTCAAATCAGGGGAATGATAATGTATTTCATTTCCACTGCTGAACTGAAACCCAGGAGGATCAATTCTACTGGCCAGCTGTCATGGAAGAGAGTGGGAGGCACATCTGAGAAAGGATGCCATGGGCTGTCTTGAGCTTGTACTCCTATCCACACAAAACTTCTGATGACTTATTAGACACTTTTAACCAGGCCAGATCTAAAAAATAGGATCACAGATTTGAAATGCTCAACAAGAGCACATTGCTCAGAAGCTGCCTGCTGTCCATGTCCCTAATCTGTTTCTTGCTGCTGAGAGAAATTTGTTGTTGGCTTGAAATTTGTTAGTATCCAAGCATAATTGAAGTGACACCTTAGTGGAAATTGAAAAATTTGTCAACGAATGAAAGAAAAGTAATCATCGCATTGTATTATAAGTATAGTCATGCATTGCATTATACATATACACTCTATTTTCTATCAGCTATGTTTTCTTTTTTTTCCTGTCTCTCACTAATAGCTTACCTGTATGAGCAAGCTTGATGTACTTAAAACAAATTATCCATAGGCCCGTGGATACCAAACATTTTGATTTTTTATTAACAAATATAATAATGTTGCTCTTCTAAAAGAAGAGTGTTTTATATTTAATTGTCTAAGTGTGGATTTACAATATTATGTTTTATTAATGCGGTAACCTGCTATAAATTTTCATTTAACCATAGGTGCAGAGTTTAATGTTAAGTTGAAATTGTCAGATAGTTTGTAGGCATTAAAAATATAAAGATTGGGATATGTGTTTCATATTATGCAAGATTAAGACAGAAGCTAATACAGTTTAAAAAATCTCTCCTCATCTGATGCATCTGCTGGAAAGAATTTAGTTTGACTATTTCCATACAATTTTTTTAAATGACAACCTTTAAAAGTAAGATGATGCCAAAATGAAGCAGATTAGCTCTGCTAAAAACATTTTAATCAGAATTGCCTATACCTTCAATTTCTTTCAAAAAAATCTGTGACAGCACTGTTTGCAACTCAGTAATTTTTTCTTTAACAGTATTTTGATAACTTTTCCTCTTATTGAAATAGCAAAGATAGTTAAATTCACTGCAAGCCACCCTGTTTTAATTTTTAAATTTTAGATTCACAGTGTTACAGTATTTTTTATTCACATGCATAAAAGCAGATTTCAATGAACCAAGCTCTGATGGCCAGACATCTGGTTTCTCTCACTGCTCCGAACAGTCTGTTATCCATATACAGTTGCTGCCAAGTGATTTGCTTCATGTTCATACCTTGGCATTTCTCAGTCATGCAGCCACTGCATTTTGTTACCTCTGAACAGAGATTCTGGGCAGAAATTCTGTAGTTCATTTGGCACATGGATTATTGTCTTGTAAGTTTTAATCTGCACTGTAGAAGAGAAGATGGGGCCTATTAGAGACTGTATCCTACAGTCCCTGTCTATTCCCCTGTCTTCTTCCTTCACATCTCCTACTTGTTTTTCAACAGCTCAAATAAATGCTCTTTTAGACTTTTCCATTTGCAGCTCCTGAAAGGAGCAAGCTGCACATAGTGCAGACACAGCCGGCAGCAGGTGGCCATCAGGTTTACAGCAAACCAGGTCATTAGGACTTGCAGTTCGCAGGGAAAGCAGGAAATTTGGCATATGCAGTCAACACTCACGGTACATTAAATGCCTCTCAGTTGTCATAGGTGATGTTGCCTGACAAGGGGGAGCAACCTACTGCAGTCAATTTTGATAACATTATTTCCCTATCAAAATTTTGGCTATCACAACTACAATGAAATGTTGACAGTAGGCGATTTTAAATGTTTTCAGTGTTCAGGTAGTGGATCATACTGCTCAGAAGACACAGTTACTTTCACCATGGCTTTTACTAGATCGGAAACTCTACCTTCACCCGGCATCTACAGCATTATTGGCTGTCAGGACATGTTCCTTTAGACTGTCTTGCTTGCTCTATCTGGATACGTAACAATGCACATCTGACGAAATGTTTATTGACTTCAGTGAGATTTAGAGTTTATATGTCTGGGAACACTCAAGAAAACTAATACAAATTAACTAAAGGTGTGAATTTAAAGTTGTGTTTACTTTAACTGCATTATGTGCACATTCTCATTCAAAATTGAAGTGGCCCTAATTCAATTTAATTACATTTACTTCCAAAGTAAATTAATATATTCTAAATGAGAGTTGGCTACACAGAAATTTAAAGTGGTTTAGCCAATCTATTTTAAAAGTTAATTCAGATTGATTTTTCTGCATGTTCTAGACAAAACCATCAAGTCGTAAATGGAATGTGAAATCCTATTTCATTTAGGTGTGTAGTCTAAAATGCTACTTGCTGGTTCCTCTAAGGATTATTCTGCATGTCTGCAGCCTATGCATTATAACTTGAGATATTTTTTAAGGATCAAAATACTACTTTTGTCATAAGTTTCTACATTACTATTCCTTTGCAAGAGAGGATTCCTAGAGATATGTCACTCAACCACTCTGGACGTTAGATCAGCAGTATCTGAGTGTTTTTAAAATAAATGCTTTTATGTCAGGCTTTGAAAGCTGTCGCAAGTCTTCAGAAGGAAGAGAAATTAACATATTATATCTTGAACCAGCATAAAACAGAACTCAGGGCCATAAAGAATATATAAGTAAAAGAAGGCATACCGGGCTGGCTTAGAGAAGTTATTGTGAACTTAATACAGTATACATACATGCATACAGATCCAAGCTCACGTAGATTAAAAAATAATGGCTATGGACTATAATGTGTAACAGCAGAGATCCATGTTAACTGCTGGACTGCTCTTAAATGTCACACACTTATTTACTAGCTCTTATAGCAGCAGAATAAAATGCTGCAAGAAAGGTGATTGCAGATGATTCTTGTTAACAACCACCCCTATCAATATAGAAGTAGTTAATGGTATTTTCTTATTGCGTGATATCATGTAATATGTTCTGCCTACTTATCAAATTCAGAGCAAGGGAAGAACAATTATTTTTACAAAGCTGAAGCATGCTGTACTCTTCCAGAGAGAACCATTAGTATATCATTAGTTCACCATTAGCTCAAGCAACCTAATTTGCTGATTGATTGATAGATGGACAGAAGAACAATATTTATGGTATGTATATCCGGCAAAGATAAGTTAGAGGAAGACTTATGAAGTGCCTCAATGAGTTAGTATAACAAATTTTACTGGTGGTCAATAAAGATTTCTGCTCCTAACCTTCTTGGTGGTTTTGATGAGAAAGGAATGATATGCCTGCCTATTAAAGCGCAGCTGTACCATATCCTAGTATACTGCTTTTAATTTAACTAAGGGTCCCTGGAGAGCTTCTTTTCTGATAGCACACACTAAGACTGCACTGGTGCAATGGCTGTTATTGTTATCAGTGTTTGTTCAATAAGGTTCGTGTGGAAAATCTACCACGTATTGCAGCCATACCTTCATTTGATTGCGTAGTTGTACATGAAGAGAACAGTGTCTTTGAGAAATAGATTATTATTTAAATTAGGTTAAAAAACCATTTTGGGCTGTGAAAGTTAAGGGTAGGAAGAACTTTAGGATTTTTAAAATTTGAATTATGGAAGATTGGATAAGAATTCTTGAATTAATTTGCAACTGGAACAATTTGAATGCCTAATTTCAGTCTACATGCATGAGTTTATTCACGCTTAATATGTCACCATTTTAACATCTGGCCTTTTATCTTTTTCTTTTGGATCAGCTGGTATTTCAAAGAGCTAAATGTACTAAATCTTCCAAAATCAAATACAGAATGCCCAGCAATGTGTCACATGTTTAGATCTAAAGCAAGCTAAATCTTATCTTTCAATACAAGCCTGTCTAGAAGCCACACACGAATTTAAGCTCTCAGCGTGTTCAAGCTGCATTTTGAATCCAAAGCCAGTTTTTGTTGTTCAGAACTGCTTTTTCATGCTTACTTGTGGCTATTTATGGAAAGGATATTCAATATTTAAGGAACTTCCTACAACCCCTTTCTAAGTCTCATGAGAATAGAAAAAATGAAACTATCTTTGGAAAAATGTAAAGATGACAAACCTGTTATTCACATTCATGTCATATTTTGTGTGCTACCCCAAAGCACTTCATGTTATGTGTTCCTTCTCCAGAATCTGTTCCTATGTTGATGAGGATAGTTTGATGCACAATAAAACACTCTGAACAAATGAAAAAGCTTTAATCAACTATGGAATGAATTGATTCAATTTTCTATTTGGTAAAGCCTATATAATATTTCTACCTGAATGTAAAAAGATTTCTCTAGGACTGCTGAATTGAAATAGTAATAAGAAGGGCATATTCACTGTAAATTTTAAACAGCAGTACCAACTCCATGATATAGAAAGTTTACTTAAAGTAATGTTGGTTACTTGATCTACTGAGGGTACAGTTGATCAGTCAGCGTGGTCTTGTATTGAACATATACCGTGTGTGTGCAAGGTGTAGTTAAGTTGGAATAAAGCTGTCCAAAAAGAGGCTAAGGTTAGAGCTGTTTGCGAAACGAGCCTACAGCTCTGACTATGAGAGTGCAAACAGGTTGGGGCTGGCTAACCTCCAGCAGGTTGCAATCCTTTGCACAGGTGCCTGGCAGTTCAGCAGTGGCAAAAAGGGCTCCCTGAGCTCTCCCTGAACAGTGCCTTACTGTCTTAGTGTAAGGACCTGGCTTCAGTGCAAGGGTGTTAGTTCAAACCACTGCCACATACAGTGATTTATCAGATAAGCATATCTCGTGGGACTGGGCTTGAGCTTATGTTGCAGCTGCAGAGCTAGTGCTGTCCCTGAGGGACAGGAATGAACGCTACCTCTACTGCAATGTCGGCACAAAGTAATATTATCTGATGTCACATGTGAAGTCCAGCTACAGAGCAAGTAATTAAAGATAACTAAATCAAGAATGAGGAACTCATTCTGATTAGGCTCAGGGGAAAATCTGTAAAGCTACTAAATTTTGAACATCTAGATTTTGCTCTTTGTCCTACTGTAACAAAGGAAATGAAGACATTTTAATTCCTCCTATCTCTGTCATCTATGAATAAAATTTAGGCCTAATTGCTATTATTCTATGACAAGAATTTATCATTGACATAGAGATTCCTTATGTCAGTAGTATGAGAGGAATCACTTGCTCCATTTGGGGCATCTTTAACACTGAATTTCCTTCTTGAGCGAGTTTTGTAATCTTTAATCATAAATGGATTTGGTGAGAACTCCTTGAAACAAGCAATTCTTTCAAGGTTACTTAGTCACCTGGGAGGCATGCATGTACATTGCACCACCAAGGAGTGTGTCCTTGTTTTGGTGTGGATTAAGTTAATTTCCATCCTAGTAGCTGGTACAGTGCTGTGTTTTGGATTTAGCATGAGAATAGTATTAATAATGTCATTGGTAAGTAGTGCTTACCCTAAATTAAGGACTTTTCAGTGTCCCCTGCTTTGGTGTTGAGCTGGTGCACAAGAAGCTGGGAGGGAGCATAACCAGGACAGCTGATCTGAACTGGCCAAAAGGATATTCCATACCACTGAATGTTATGTCCAGTATACAAACTGGGGAGAATTGGCCAGGAGCCACTGAATTTAAGGTCAGCAGTCTTAAGCTGTGCCAGGGGAAGTTTAGGCTAGATATTTGAAAAAAATTGTCTACAGAAATCATGGTTAAGCACTGTAATGGGCTGCCCAGGGAGGTGGTGGAGTCACTGGAGTGTCCCTGGAGGTGTTTAAAAGAAGACTGGATGTGGCACTCAGTGCCATGGTTTTGTTGATAAAGGGGTGTTAGGTCATAGGTTGGACTTGATGATCTCCAATGTCTTTTCCAACCTAGCTGATTCTGCAATTCTATGGCTCAGGTGTGGTCTGGGCATCAGTCAGCAAGTGGTGAGCATTTTATTGTGCAACACTTCTTTCTCTTGAATTTTATTCCTCTTCTCTCTCCTTTTCTTCACTACTATTACTACTACTATCATTAGTATTATATTGTATTTTATTTCAATTATTAAACTGTTTTTATCTTAACACGCAATCAAAGTGCAACTATAGCATGGTCAGTTCTTCTCCTACAGCAGAAATCACAGCACCTGTTTAAGTTTTCTTGCAGGGTTTCAAGCTCTTTTTTTCAAGTTTTAAAATTGGTGGCAGATAAGTTTTGATTATCCTTTTAAGAATTTCAGGATGGAATGAGTAATTCCCACAGTGTAGTACAGAAGGTCTTCTGATAGCAGCTTCTGTGACAACCAGGTACCTTCTTAATTGGTCACAGCAAATCTTCCATATAGGTACCTTTAGTACCTGTAGTACTTTGGGTGCCCAGTAACAACTCACAGCTCTTTTGGCCCTTGATGGGTACAGCACAGAAGGACATCCACTGCCTCAAGACATTTACAGTTCAGGACAGGAAACAATAGGCACTATAAGCAAATGGAAGAGGTTGACAAAACGGTACAGTAGACCTGCTATGCAAGAAACAGTAGTAGAAACATTAAAAGTCTGTATTTCTAAAGGACTTAGTGAGATCAAAAAAACTCTGGATGGTGTCAAGGGGCCAGTGCTGCAGTGTACAGGATTCCTGGCCAAAAAAAGGGTAAAGGGTTAGCTCTGAGAAAGACCAGACTTTATTAAACCTGTGTCTTTGTTTGAGGTATTGTAGTACCACTCTCCATCTTCCATTCTGTTAAAAATCCTGATTTATTCTTTATATCCCTTCAGTCATTCACACAGATAAAAGTTCTTACACACAGAGAATCAAAACTTCCGTGTATTGATTTTTGATATGATTTAAAACTCATTCAACGTATCTATACAAACAAGCACCACTAGAAAAACAGAATTAAATAATAGTCCCTAGCAGCTGTGTTTCACATAAACACAGAATTGTTTAATATGACAACCCTATTGATCAAAACAGGATCTTATCTTAGCATTGAAAGTGACTACGGGAATTTCAAAGATATTCTTAATCCAGATGTACACTTTCTGACTTTTTAGGCTTCAGTATTAAAAAGGGTAAGAAAGAACAATCCCATGTTTTTCTTTTTTCTTTAGCAGCAGACATGCAATTTTACTTTATTCTTCTTAAAAAATGTAGGTTGATTTTGTTCAACTTTTAAAGAAAAATTGACTACTCCTAGGAAAACAGCATATTCCAGCCTAAAAGATAAGAATTTGATAGGGAAAAATACACCTCAAATTAAAGGCTGCTAAGTAATTCATTTGACCTAGAAAAATTCCCACTTCAAGATGTTCACAGGCAAGGGAATAAAAATTTGCATCTGCTAAATACAGAACAGGCTTGGAAGGTTACCCATATTATTTCAAGGACTAGATAGTCAGTTCTAAATCCTTGACTGTGTCTGAAGAACACTTTTGTGTTTCAAAGGAGCTGGTAGTCTCATTAAAGTGGTACCTGAATTTTGGTGGTTTGGATCAGGCACTTAATCACGCCTTCTTTTCTGATATTTTCTGAGGCTGACTCAGCTTTTAGCGGATCTAAGGAATGAAGGTGGTAGTCAAAGACAGTGAGCACAAACAGTGGCCATCCTTGTGTACCCTCAACCAAATAGAGGCCAACACCAGAGTTACTCCACTGGCTCTGTGCTGCCAGATGCTGCTTATACAGGGGCACTCCGCCTGTGCCTTTAGGAAGCCGCTTGCACTGGGCTGGAGCAATAAAGACAATTACTGTAAAGGAGACACGTTCTCTCAGGCTTAGTCTTGCTCACTTGACTGTAAGGCATTTTAGATGGAGCCAAAACAAATGGTGTTTGTATGTGACCTAACGCAGTGGGCTCCCAGTGGATGTCATGGGCTCATATTTGTTATTGTGGTACAAAATATCAAGAAGTTATTGCACTATGTGATTATTATTCAGTGCATGCCAGAAAGTGCAAACAGTGTTTTTGAAAAGCCTCCAGAAAAAGTTAATCTAGGTCTGTAGTTTTGCAGTGTAATGAATAGTCACTTTCCAGCCAGCCAGAATTCTAATTACAGCTCACTGCAAAGAGACAAATGAATTTATCTGCAGTCTCAGTTTGCAGTGCAGGCACACACATGCACAATGAAGTGCATGATGAATGATGATTAATCCATGATTCCTTCTATATTCCTTTCTCAAAGCACAGGATTTGATATCTGTTGAAAGCACAAAAGAAAGGATAAACAATCATCAGTCATTTTTAACAAGAGAAGTTTAGTAAAGGGAAGCAAACAAAATCTGTCTTCAGTTTATGTTACCTATAAAAGAAACAAATTCAAGTGTTGAGCCTTTGAGGGAAAGCAATGAGAAAAAACAACCCTTAGGTAAAAAACTCAAACCAAAACATAACAAAAAATCACCCCCCTATGAGAAAAACCCAAACCTAAAACCAAAAATAAGAGAACCAAAACAAAGAAACAAACAAATGCCCTCCACACCTTCTCTGAGTAATTTTGAAGTGGGAAAAATGGAAAAATAGATAAAAGAGACAATCACTTTGTTGCATTCTCCATGGACCAGAGATCTGGACAAAATAATCTGTTAGTTCCTAAACCACCACTTCCTGTGTTTGAGAAGGACATCCTAAAGATATCAGAATGACTCCTGTGAATATGGATGGAGCGACCTCTCCACCCACTGACTTCACCACTGTGAGCATTCCAGCAGTGGCTGCCTTCCACCAGGATTACTCCTCACTTGGTAGCAGTCAGTGCATTCAGACTGAAGTATTTTGACAGGTAGGAGGATACCATGGCGCAAAGCCATAGTACCGATGCTGAAGAGAGAGGGGAGAGGCTTTGCCAAAATATACTCCCTCAAAAGTAGCTGCTTGCTGTAATCACACATCATTTATTGAGTATGAAAGACAGTCTGATACAGGCAGGGTGCAATGACCTTGCAATTCATTCACTTTTCTTTGTCACAGACAAGACACAGCTGGGTCAGACTGATGTTCTTACCTGCTATCTGACCAATATGTTCTTTTTTCCCCCCTGCCTGGCATTAGTTTTCCTTATACAAACCAATTAGAAGAAATTCCTCTTCAGAAGTTAGCAGTTCAGATAGAGTGCAGGTGTTTACACTGACCCAACCCAACTGCTCACTGCTGAATCTGTCCAGGGCACTATCCAGCATGAAGGTGGTCTCCAGACACCACAGGGACCTTGCAGACCTTGCCCGTGCTTGCCCAGAGTGGAAGGGGAGACCACCAGGACTTCTCCTGGAGCTGTTCCAAATATTGTTTGTCCTTGCATGGTGCATCATGGCATTTATCAGCCTGGTCGGGCAGAAAAATAGTGTTGAGGTTTTTTTCAGAGAGCATTTTGGGAACATCTTAGTGAATTAGTCCAAGTTTCTCATCACTGGAATGCACAGGCATTATTAAATACGTCTGTGCAATTCCATGTATCACATGGTTTTCCTGAGTTTCAACAGCTTCATTAGTTTTGTGACAAATATCATTACCACATATAAGATATTTATACAGAGTAAGATGGAACACATATAAAAATATTAACCTTGTAAGGCAGCTCCATGTTTTAGATACTGCCCAGTGTCTGAGTTCTTCTCTTATCTGCAGGTCCTTTTGTTTAAGTAATTAGGGTATTTTGTTGACATTAAAAGGCTTGAAGTCTTGAATGCCTTAGAAAGTTTAAAATTATACATTCACTTCCTTTCACTGCACCCAAATTCCCTTTCAGTCTTCACATAGCATACAAACTGTGCCATACTCCCTGGAAACTTGACTGATTTCATTGAACTCTAGACAACCAGGATAAGTGTATTGTTGACACATAAGCAGATAAGAGGATGTGGGCAAATTTTGGCAGGTGACTATCTAGTGACATGACAAATGTGGTACTTTCAAGCCATGTGCCATAAACCAGGATGAATGCACTGCCTTTTTTTTAATCCATAGCACACATTGCATAGATGAGGCAGTTAATAGATCTGTTCGTATAAAATAGATATGCTGTAGGTAGTAAACACGGATTTCTTTTGTTAATGGGTTTACCTGCAGAAAGTTGCTAAGTCTTAGTGCACATAATTGCTGAGGATTGGAATGTGTATTCATTCAGTAGACTCTGAGTACTCCTGTGACAAATATCCCTTTGTTTCAGCTATACTGTAACTTTTTTCTTTTTGCTTTATTTCTCCTAATTAATATTCACACAGTGGTCACTGTTATTTTCACAGGAAAGCAGTGCATTATTTCATTTTGGCTAATCAGATCTCCATTTGTTACTCTTTTCTCTTTGTGTTTTATAGAGGAACAACATGTTTTACATGTGCTTGCCTGATCTCTTTCCTCAAGGTAAAAAAAAATCATAGTGCAAAATGCAGACCAAGAATTTTTCCTCACAAATGAAATGAAAACAAAATATTCACTGCTGTAGTATTTTTACAAACCGAAGGGTAGGAGAAGGATTTAGGATTCAATCTGATGGAAAAAAGAAAAAATGCTATAGAGAGCACTAAGAGTCCTGGATACAGCTGCAGAAGGCAAAGGCAAACAAGGTAAGAAAAATGTTGTGTATGTCCCCAGTCTTTGCAACATTTACTCCCAGGCACTTGGGATGTTGTTAAACAATCACACCTTATAATGGTTTTACAAGAGCAAAAGGAGACAACCTTCAATACTAGTAGAGCCATCCAAGCACTTCTGAACTCCCCGCCAAGCTGGGATCCAGCCACTTCAAGAAAGGGTTCTCACAGGCACCACTTGGTGGATGTAGCAGAACCCAGCCTATAGGTTCCTCCTAAGTCCCTTCTGTATTTCTTAACACTTGAAGTCATGTGAAGAGATATCGTGCACAAGGAGCTGGAAAAACAAATTCAAATTGATATATGTCTGGGGAAAATCAGCTCATGAAACCCATTCCCATTACTCTGGGAGTTATAATGTGACAGTTTTCTTCATAGTCTTTAGGACATCAGTTAAGGAAGTCTTTGAGATTGTTACTATTTGCACAACATGAAACATATGAAGTTTCTCTATTTTCCCATTGTGTCCAATGAGAAAATTTTGACGCTGATCTCCAAACTGAAATTTAATATCAACAAACTAAATCCTGATTCACAGGCACTGCTGGTGTAAATGTCCTGAAGTACAGTCCATGTCAACTCATAGTGCTTCTTAGAGAAAAACTCATTAAAAATTTGATTTCTACCTGCTTTCTGGTGAACCAGCTTATTAGTTTCATCAGTGAAACCTTAGACTCCAATACTGCTCTTCATTTCTGTTTCAGCTCATATATCAATAGACCTTCTGGAATGTATGCTGTGAAGACATATAAGGCTGGTGAGGATCTATTTCCAGCATCAAAGCTGGCTAACAGCTCTCAAACAAATGGGAGCCCCTGCATATAAATGGAATTCCTGTGAATTTTTTAATCATGGAAATACAATTTTTTTTTTTTAATTTGTCATCTTCAAGGATCTATGTGCTTTCTTTCTGGTACTATTGGTGTTTCCTGTTACTGCAGCTCACTTTTCTTGCCACAGAAGTGAAATGTACCTTGTATAACTCCCAATATTTTGTGGGTGTTTCCCAGATTCCACACTGAAATGGACAGTCACCACCCAAACAATTGCTCAGTCAACAGCAACAACTGCAAATCAACATAGTTCTTCCATTTATACAAGCAAATGTCATATTACAAGACACTGTGCGTGCATTAAGCTCTCTCTTCTTCCATATTTTCAGGGGAAAAGGGGTCTTTGCTATCAGGCATTCACAAATTCAACAGTCATTACATTTAAATACTTTTTCCTGCAAATACAGTATAAGATTAAACAAAAAGGTCCAAGCCTAATGAGTTATGTTATAAAAAACCCAGTGCTTAATACTCCCTCTTTGCGCACAAACTTTTTTTAGTTCTTTTTCATTTTAATCATGATTTATAAACTGGAGTTTCACAACCCAGCTGCTAGCATTGGGTATCCATTCCAGAGCAGCACTTGAATGGAGAGTAGTCCAGCTGTAGCAGAGGATGTTATTGGTTTTTCCAGCTGGTCCCAAACATGACAATGGCACTGGCTGCAGAATAATGCAGGTATAGCAGCAGTTCCTGAAAGATCAGAAGAAAGGAGGGAAAAAGAATTACAAAGGACGTTGAAAACTGATTGCAAAAAGCTCTGCAAAAATTTATATTACTGAAATCCAAATTTAGCATAACTAAACAGTTTTGATAAATCATGGGTGGCCAGTATTACATCATCACGGAGTGTAGAAGGTTATGATTCTATTCTCCAGGCATTTTTCATTAATTTTACAAACTATTGGATTTTTCCTTAGAATTTTTTTCCAACAGATTAGATTCCCATAAGTACATGGGTGAGAGATCAGCCATCACTTTTGGCCTGGATTTCAGTCATGCTACTGGCATCAGATCCGTCCTGAAAGAGTAGAGAAGGGAATCTGATGTCCAGAGGAAACCACAAGCAGCTGCCAAAGAAGTAAGGGAGCATACTAGGTTACAATGTAAGATGTAACCAAAAGCATGTATTCTATTATCATCTCCACAAAGCAGGAGGAGCAATGTTCGTTATCTCCTACCATGACTCATCCTTGATAACTCCCTCCGGGAGCTACCTCTGTTTAGTGGGCAATCAAGGACCCTGCCACATGACTCATACATAACTCGCTCTGGACTATCTCCTGTTAATGGGCCCATCAATGCCTTGCCTCATGACCCCCCATCCCATTGTGAGATGCTCCGCCCAGGAGGAGGAACTGAGTGTTCCTATCTGTATATAATCTGGAGTTTGGAACACCACAGACAGCCTTTCCCACTGGATTCCCAGAGAACAAGAGCTACATAGCCACCACTGGACCTTCCGAGGAAGACCAGACCCTTCTACAGGATCACTGCTTCAACAGAACCACATTCATCACTTCAGGAGGACCGCAGGCACTATTTTATCAGACTGCTACTGCCACCCTGACTAACAGGGTGTCAGGTCGTATCCTGACTCTGTCAGTTTAAGCCAGTGTTTTCTGCCTTTATTTTTAATTTTCCTATTAAATTCTTATTCTGACTTGGTGTCTCCCACTGGTTTGTTTTCAAACTAGTACAGGAAGGGAATGAGCTGCTTGGATTCAACGCTGGATACTCATTGTGTAGTCATTGTACTCACTGTACTCTTTGTGATACACAGCATGTCCAGACCACAACATGAATTCAATCAGAGTAGAGGAATATGGACTGGGAGTGTGTTAAGATGATTATCAACAATTACCAGCATAATTTCTGTGCTTATTGCATTTCCATTTTCTTCAGCAAAAAGCTACTGTATTTCTGACGGCTCTTCTATAACAAGTCATTTCACTGAGTTCTCTTTGCACCATCATCTGTGAAGATAACAGAAAATAAGGACAAAGGAAAGACAGAAGCTAAAAAACAACCATTATAGAAAAATAATCTGTAAAATAGCATAAGGAATAAAAGGAAAATAAAATGCACATTTAACAGAGCAGAATGTTGGAAGGCAGGCAGGGAGGATCACCATATTGTCCCAGGTTCTGTTAAGGAATTTTCTCTCTGCCTTTAAATTTTTATATCAGTTTGCTTCAATAATCAGAATGAAACCCAAAAAATTGTAAGTTTTAAAAATTGACCTGTGTATATTGTCAGATAGGAGACAAATGAACATAAGACAGCGCCACGAACCAGAAGTTTCTTGAGGTCCATTCCAACTCCATCTCCTACAATCCCATGATAAGGCACAATTTTATCAAAGACAGATACCTAACTGACAAAAGTAACTGATCATGTAGAACAAATGTGAGAGACAAGATCGTTTCTTAAAGAATTCTTAAGAAAATCCTGTACAGGATTTATATTGTGACAGAATGATCTAAGTGATTTTGGTTTATGTTTCAGGATTACTATTTGCTTCACGTGAACTGGAACACTTGTTTCTGTTGGATGCTTCCCTTTTTTAAAAAATCCCCTGTGGCTTCTTTTTCAGATATAAATAAAATTTTAAAAAAATATGTGAAGTGTGGATGAAGGAGGAAAAACAACAGATCCAGACTCCCTGGTACCATTCAGTGTCAGCAGATGCCAAACACAACAAGTTTTACAAGCATTACCGAATAGTCACCTTTCTCATGAAAACTCTGAGGCAAGAAAAAATGACAGTTTAATTCTGTGTCCCTTGATAAGCACTTTTCAACAATCCATAAAATGTGGGTATCTCCAATGTAATGAGAGAAAATTGGTGCTTGCTCTTGCATCTATAGCTACAGTCTAAAACTAAGTATACCCTGCAGAAGTTATGTAGGTCTAGTATTAAGAGATGGCACCTTGCTACCTAGAATTAAGAAAGTAACCCAAACTTCTCCCTATTCTAAGGCCACATATACATAGACCACTCACAAAAAACATTGTTCAAAATACTGTGCTATGTCTCTTGAAAGAGTTGGTTCATATATCATGAACACTGCACATATTAGAAAGTTTTATTATCGGCCCAAAATTTTCCCATATGCAAATAAGACTTTACTTCTTGCCACAATATAAGTGAAATGCAAGATTGTTCACCATTACTATTCTTTACACCATTCTTTAAAACTTCTCATACATTAGATTAACATCACGTCCTTCATTGCTTCCTCAGCTTTTCCGCAGAGATCATGTTATTTAATTTTTTATCCTTTTTGTTGCTGTTCCTTGAAGTACTTTCAGTTAGTCTATATTTTTTTTTGCTGTCCTCTGCACACACACAATATTCTTGGCCTGGGGCCTAAACATTAAGTAAAGAAAAAAAAAGATCTTTTTCTCATGCCTCATGTAAAATGCTGCTGTTAATAACCCCACATTGAAAGTCATCTGTTTTGCAGATGATATTTTGTTTTCTTATTGGTTAGTTCTTGTTTTGCTTTGTGTATTTCATATTTTCTTCCTGATTGATAAATTTTTTAAAATTCTAGCAGACAATTTTTGAGCTCTTTAATTTAATAATTTAATCCTTTTTCAGTCTTTCACTTATCTATAAGTGCAAAGTTATTAAGCCTGAATCTGTTTGATCAACTAAATCACATTTGAAGGACTGACCAAGACCTGTGCTATCACCTTTATATCATCTTGGCATTTTGACTGTGAAGCATTGACTATTCCTATTTGATATGGCTTCTTGACTCCCTGTTGTGGTAGATGGATGAGACAACAACTTCCCACCAGTTTCAGATAGCTTTTCTGGGAAGCAGATGTGTCTTTGAAAATGCATATTATGGTAATTACTCAAAGCTATCAAGGGAAATGGTTTTTCTAAAGACAAAAGCTACTTAGGATTTTGGTTCAGTAACATGCAATGGCTTGATCCAGTAGATTTGTATTTCTCAATATTGCAAGTTATTTCTAACTCCTTTTTTCATTTGTATATTCCTCATCCTCTTGGATGGACAATGCGAGATGTATTTTTGACCTAAGAGGTGCACAGATTTTATTGCATTTCTCTGTAGTACATCTTTGTGACTTTTGTTACCACTTTGTAAGGAGGCCAAAGACAGGCTCCAGTCACATTACTTTCGCAGTAAGTTTTGATGCACATAGTTCTCTGCCAGTGTAGCTACTTAATCAATACAGAGAAATGGTAATCCCTGCACAGTTGAGGTTGGAATTTACCACTACAGAGAGTCTACCTAGCTCCACACGTAGAACAAAATATGCTCTGATTTCACAATTTCGGACCAAAGATTTTACAAGAAAGTCGGACAATACAAAATATAATAACATGAGTGGCGACCTTGAAGTATGTTCTGAATATAAACTGTGTTACCAAGTGTAGTTTAAACACTTCTGTTAGAAAAGGAAGTTGACATATCTTAAATTACTGAATTAATGAAGTAACCTGCTGTTTGTGCCAGCTTTGACATAAATGTCTGATAAAAATGAAAGCCAACACATTGTTTCTCTTTGAGAAAGAATAATATAAAATCCTTTGACTGAGACCAACAAATTTTTCTAGAAGTAACATGCTCATCTAAAATAATAGGTTCCATGTCAACATGCAGACTTAGCAAGAAGAAATATATTGTGAGAAATAGCCTAGAGCTATTATAAGAGAACAAAAAGATCACTAGCACGAAATAGCATTTTCCTCATTTTTTTATACTCTGGTTAAAATACAGTATTGGAATATCCTAATGCTGATGGTTTATGTTCAGAATCTGTTAAGAGAAGTGGCTTTGAAACAACATTTGCTCTCTAAAACTGAAAACTCATAATGCATTCTCATCATTCTGAAGTCATAATTACAAATCCACTAACATTTTCCATTTGATTTTTCTTGAATATTCTAATACTTGGATCTAATAAGCAGCACAATGTCAGCATTTAAGTACTCTATCTATCAGAACATCAGAGATTACTATAATTTCCTCTGTTTTAGAAGGGTTAAGTAAAAACCTATAAGCCTCTAAAAAAATTTGAAGGAATTTATCCCATGTAATATTCAAACAGATTACACTGATAATGACTTTAGCTCAGCATACATAAGTTGTTTAGATCATATTGAAATATGTATTACATATTTTTTAATTCTACCCTGAATCCCACACTGTGTATGCAAAAACTAAGCAAATAATCATATCTTTATATGCTCCCTATGTTCTTACTGGCAGCTTTCAAGGCACTTCCTGAATGCTCCAGCTGTATGCCATAAATACAGGCACGAGAATTCACAGCACCTCAATACACACCACTCCTCCTCAGTCCTCATCCACTCATCTGTGCTAGAGGATCTTGGGCATGTGAAGTAAATTTTTAGATGACAAAGCATGAAACCAGTGTCACTGCATGTGAATGCAAAACAAAATTGTATGCATTGCCTTTCTAAGTATGCTGCTGACAAAACTCAGCCGAATGTAGGATCAGAGCAACAGCCACAGCAAACAAAATTATGGTCTTATCCCGACCAGTAAAAAAATTTTTCTCCAAAATGAATATGGGGTGAATCTTCCAAATTTCAACAACTGGATCATTTATATTTTAAAACTTGAAGACTAATTAACCTTAAAAATATTTAAGTTGGTTTTGCTGGGGCTGAAACTACGCCGTATGAATGTCTAAGCTTTTCTGAAAGTTTCAACCACTATGTCTAGATCCAGATTTTAGTACTGAACCAGATCTATTTAATTTTTAGAGATCTAAAGGTACTGCAACTGAAAAATAGTTTAATCATTAGGTATAATGCAATAAATATTCTCTAAGCATGAATCTTGATTCTTAACAATTGTTCCAAGATCATCGTGTTTTCTTCACCTCTACTCATGTGTGCTATTTAATTACTTGTTTGCCATACAAGAACTACATAATACTTCTAATTCTGTGTCTCTGTCACCAAGTACAAGTGGGAATTGTTTTCACCTGAGACAAAATCAGTCAGGCTTTTCAGAGTGCAAACCCAGCTGAATCCTGACTGGGCTGCCACAATCCCTTCTGACTGTGCCTCTCAGCTGTCTAGTTCAGCCAACAATAACCTCCCATAGGACAGGGCAACAAAAAACAGAGCACAAGTGCATCCTCTGCTAACACAGTAGAAACTGGGCCAAACTTAAACTGAGACAGATGACACATTTGCCCAGAACAGATACTGCTTCCAGCCCATGCCTTGAACTGCTGGTTGCCACCAAGTGATTCCCTGCATGTGGATCTTATTCGTTTGACCATTCATGTGATGGCTTCCAACAGCGATCACTCCCACTGGCACAGCAGGCACATCCACTGAGGCAAGGGGCCAGAGACAGCTCCCCCGCAAGTAGCTGGGGAAACAGTTTTCTAACACCACAGATCTCAACATCTCTTGGGGAAAAAAAGGCTTCGAAACAGTACATATTTTGAAGTAACTCAGTTGGTCCATGAAGACGAAAGTGCATATGTTTCTTGGAAGAAAGTATTCAAAATACTTCAAGGATTTCAAATATGTTAAAACAATTAATTCCATGAACTGGTTGTGTTTGTTGTTCTGGATAAATCAGCATGTCAGCTGTTTCTGAACTATATTCCTAGAATCAGGCAGGAAGTGGGAGGCTGCTCTTCCTCCTTCCATTTTAATCTTAGAATGGCAAAAAAAGGAGGAACTGAGACATCAGTCCACTATCTTTATATTATTGTGCCAGTACACTAGCAACTGCAGGAAGAGAACTTAGTCATCTCCTGGACAAACTTTTTTTGTATTAACTAAATATTTTTATTTTTCTCAAATATTTATATTTGTTTCTCTTTTGGCTTTTATATATATATATACACACACATATATAATATACATACTGATAGATAGATATACACTGATAGACATATTTTGTATACCAAAAGAGTATATAAGATTATATATAGGTATTTAGAGATTGAATATACTTAGTGTGTGCATATACATATACATATACATATATATATATATACTTAAATGAGAATATATATAGTCTCTATACACTACAAATATAGGCTATACATTATATATAAATACTTTGGCTGTATGTAGTGGTATGTATTTACCTCCTTTCGCTCTCTATGTATTGGCTTATAGTGGCTTTTTCCATGTGGTTATGCATATTTTGTAAAAGACTTAAGATCAAAGCTAAAAAAGCTAAAATGTAGCTTGTGTTAAAGCAGACATCTACCTCAGTTACCTAAGGAAAGGACAAAAGGCAAGGCAAGATTTTCTATAGGTTTTCTATATGGTCAATAGGAAGAGATACAAGAGATGGGGGGGTGATCTAGAGTAAATTGGAATTACTCTTTGAAGGTGTGTATCTCCTAACTAAATGGGGAACATTAAAATGAGGATGCTTACATTACAGGAAATTCAATATCGTGCTTAAAAATAGGTAAGCAAAAGCTCTTTGCTATCTGTCTTTATCTGAAAAGGAAAATATATTTAGGATAGAATGAGGTTCCTTATGGTGGTGTTTGGTCTTTAAGGAGGACTGGTTACTTGAAGTTAAAACAATCTCACTGTGCTACTCTGGAATACTCATGCTTAATTTTATTAGTATCCCTTTCAGTTTACACAAATATTATTCCTAAGCAGATGCAGTGATTTCATTAATTATCTTACTGGAAAATCATATTTGTAAACTCTATTATTGAAATGAGATGTTTGATGCCGTTGATATATGCAACACTAAATTAAACAAAGCAAATAAAATATATTGTAGGATAAAATGTAAAATAGATATATAGATTATTAGAAAGCCACATGTACTTTTCTGCAGCTAAATTGGTAGTTTATGCAAGTCAAGCATTTTTAAAAGTCCCTTCTAAGATATCAATTTAATTTCAATGATTTGTTACTGAAGTTCTTTATCAATAGATTCCTCCTATCTTATGACTGCATCCTCCCCTAAGGACTTCACTGAGCTCTTGAAGCTATTTTGTTATGAAGGAATTTGAAAATGTGTTTATTAACTTATTTAGACACTATGTTGATTGCTTTCTCAACACTCTTGAGAGATTAATCTTTCTTTTTTACTCTGTCTTTAGCATCTGTTATCACTTGAAGTACAAGCTTGAAGGAAATAGATTTTTCAAAGCCTAAATTTACACTTCCAGAGCATAAAATTAGCCAGAGCATAGTGAAATAAAATTTGTCAGAGGAGAATTATGTTGCAAAGCCAGAGTTTTGGTTAACATGTCTGAAAATATCTTAAAGAAAAGTAAATGTATGTATTAGATACTGTATCAGCTCTAGTGGCAACAATGCCAGATTCTTTTGCAATGCTGTTCAGTGGGTGTTTGCAAGCTTTTATATTCCTCTTTGGGAAAGCCATAATCAACATTAAATTGATAAACTAATTGTTGTAACAGCCAGAGACAGTGCTATTTGGTGGAAATCAATTATGTTAGAAGTTTTCCATTTTTCCTACTTATCCTTTGCCTGGTCTGGCTATAATGCAGACAGATGCTCCAAGTCAGTTTACAGCAAAATTGTAAATGATGCAAATTACAGCTGCATTTGGGCTGTGAAACTCTGAAATAAAGCAAATTCTGGCTTGTGCATATCCAGTGTGCAATTTTCAACAAGAAATTGCTTTCACATGCCTTTATCTTATATATCTACAAAGTGGAAAAAAAAATCTCTATGGATTAGAGGCTATGCTCTGAAAAAAAAAGACTGGAGATATTTGAAACAAATTTTTCTGGTGCCTAGCTCTCATAATCAATGCAAATGCAAACATTTTGAGAGATATTTGTAAGTTGGAGTGTGTTTTTTATTTTCTTTCATTTTAGGGCTCTGGTTCTTTTAAAGCAGCAGCAGACATGTACCAGTGCGTCTGGAGGGGAGCAAAGAAATTTTTTCTCAGGCTAATTTTGGACTGAGTGTTATTAATAGCATTTTGTCTCAGGTTAATTCTACAGTCTCTTTATAATTTTTATTATGATAAATACTATAATCAGCCAGAAAGCTACATTTAAGATTAAGCCTCATTAACTTAGAGAGTTTATAATTTAGGATATGTGCACATGTTTTGCAGAATCAGATTTTCTCACCTGATCACAGTTGTTCTAAAGTCAAGCATCTACCTAAGTATAAGCATCCTCTCTTGGCAATGGAAATAGGCACTCATCATTAAATCCCTCCTAGTGTAATAGTTAAAGATAGATAGGATGCCTGAGAAATCATCTATTTTTTTTAATTATCTCCTGCCACAGTCCAAACTAAGCTGAATAGCTTTCATTAGATTGCTGCCTTTTAGCCAGTTAAAGTTATGAGGTATAAACTGTACCCAAAATGCATATGAAAAACCTAAGGGAGAACTGAAGTGCAGGATTTTGGAAGGAAGTGTTGGATATGCATGTTCTTAAAATTCCAACAGTGGTTTCAGGAAGCAGATTTCCATTCTCTTACTTTCTGCTTTAAAATCTAGGTAAATTACCTCAAATCAACCACACTCAGCAAGCGGAGAGGGACAAATTATTTAAAAGCACTAAACACCTATATAAAACCAGATCCAACACCTCCCTCATTTTGTACATGGGTAATTGCAGCAAGGGAACAGCTGGAAGCCAAAAAGCTGACCTTTCACAATCTCTTTGGAGACCCTCTTGACAACACCCTAGCAATGAATTCAAAGTCATGAGAACATATCAAATACATTGTGTCCAGTGTCTGGAATAGAAATAGCAAATACTGTTCCTTATCTATCCCAAAGAACTAGTTGCAATGTCACCCTTGCCTTCTACACACATTTTATAAACTAATGAATCAACCGGCACTGTAGTTTAACGTTCTCAGAATGCAGATCTTTTAGAAAAATACTGTGGTCAGTAAAACGTGCATATGTTCCTATGGTAACAACTGAAAACTCTCAGTCACCTTGTGACAGATCAAGGCCCCAGTTACTGCGATCCCACACCACAGGAGTAGGCTGGTGCAAGTGATTATCACAGCCTCTGCTTTGTGCCAAGCAAGCAGAGAAATAAGCTCCCTTCTCACAGGCTGCCGGCTTGACGGAACAATACAGTTCTCCCAAGGTTTATAGTCATGAACTGGAGAGGTTATTACACTGGTTTTTGCTGCATATTACTTTCCTTTTCTTCCATGCTGCCACCTTCTCTACCCTTAGACTTCTGCCACGATTCTCCAATGAAGAAAAAATATGCAAAAAGCTTCCATTTCATTCACATTCTCTCCCACTCCCTCTTCAAATCTTCTAAACTAAGATTAGCTCAGGAGCTGTAACACTTTGAAAGCGGAAGACAATATAGACTTTCTTCATGTACCAAGTGGTAACACAAAATCATTTTGAATTCTCATCTTAATAAGTCCTACACTAGATTGAGACAGTACTGCTGGCTGATAGACATACAATGAGATGTAGTTCTGGTTACAGGAATTATTTTACAAAGTGCATGCTTTCAGTAGTGGATTTTTAAAAAATTCTTCTACAAATGGACACTTGGAAATGAATTGTTGGTTTGTTTGTTCTTGTTGGTTTTGATTTGATTTGGATTTTTTTTCCCCTGAAAGTGTTTTCATTATGGTTCTGACCCCAAAGTTCTCACTAGATTAAATTTTCCCTGGAAAAATTAGATAAAATTGAATGGCAATGTTATATTCATCACTGGTGAAGCAGAGATGGTAAGAGTTTGGAGGTATTAAGCATTTCCTAATGTAGTACCAGAAACTAGGTGCAGAGAAAGAGGATCACCTCTGACCCTGTCTTCCATCTGAGGAAAAGAAAATGATCCACAGTTTAAGAAACACGGACTCCATTAAAGAAAAATTCCAAAGATCAAGAAAAATTGCACAGACCAAGGCCTCTCTTACATGAAACCTCTTCTCTAACTGGAAGAATTTTCCAATGGTAAGTTTTGATGTGCCACACAGGGATAGCACCAACTGACACTGTGCACTGACTTGTCTCTGACACTGTATGGAAGGTCCAGCCTCCTTTCCTCGCCGTTCTCTTCTTCTTGTGTCATTCAGTTTTGGATAGAAGAATTAAAACAACTCACAACATTAATATAAACAGATAGCTCTAAAAAAAGGTGTCAAAGAATATCCTATCTATAATATATATATATAATATAAAATTAATTGATGCAAATATAATTTGAACAACAGCTAAGATTGCACATGAGTCTTTGAATAGATCGATAACTTCTAATGTTCTTATCTCTAACTGAAAGTCCTAGCAAGTCAGAGAATAGCAAAAATGCATGTTAAGTTTAGTGATTTGACATAAAAAATCTTGGGACAATTTACTCTTGATAAAATGAGTTAAAACTGATTAATAAAATGTTTCAAATGACCGTGCCTTACATGGGACAAGCTACACACCTTACACGATTTTGTAACATTCTCTGGAAGCAGGAAAGCAGGTCAAGACAGTTATAGACAATTTATAGTTATAGAAATGTATGAAATTGACTTAGTCATGGACCACAGGCTTGAAATTACATGATACAAAAATTTTACTGGGCTGTAACTGAACAAATGAAATTAGGTCAGGGAGATGACATTAGCTCAGTTATTCAGAGCATGGTGCTAATAACACCAAAGTTATGGGTTCAATACCCATACAGGCCATTTACTTAGAAGTTGGACTCGATGATCCTTGTGGGTCTCTTCCAACTCAGAATACATTGTGAATCTGCTGTGAAATAATTACTTGGCACTTAAGAACCCTTAGTTCCCTTTAATGTGATTAAGACTATGTTTCTCTCTGTGGACAAAAGTAGATGGTTGAAGAAGTGTTAGCTTCAGGCAAGTGCATATGGTGCCTTTTCCAAGTATTGTCCCACCTCTGTCCATTCTGGGTCTTTTTAGATACATCCACTACTTTGGCAAGGGATGTCTCAGGTTTGCCACCTGCTAACAACATCCTGTTATTTGTTTCCAGCATGACTCTTGTATCAGAACACAACCCATGAGATTTGACAGACAATTGTCAGGGAGGAAGTGCCTGAAGCTCAAAGCAAATCAGGATCTCAGAGGCTACCATGTCTTTTATCAAGTTGCAATGGTCTGGATTATCTAATATCAGCCGTGTAAAATAAAACCAAAGCTTTGCTGGAAGACATTCTCTCTCTTGTAAATCATAAACAGTGGAGGAAAATCCAAATAGTAGGTCAGTGTATATCACAGTAACCAAAGTTTCTTGCTTAGTTCTCACCTGCTGTTAGTGCTTATGAAGATGGAAAAAGGACTTCTGCATCATCTTACTATTTTAACAATGTAAACATACTCAGATAATGCTAGTAGAGCTCTATATTTAAGTGTAAAGGAATATTAGAAGAACTAGGGAACAGAAATTCCCATTCTGTTACTTGTTAAAGGGCAAGACCTGCCACTACTCCAAGGGCAAATGAAATATCTAACTGCTAGAAGAACTGGTTTCTTTCACACACATTAAAAATATTTTTCCATAATAAATGAGAACACTGACAACTCACCAGCAAACAAAGGCAACAGAAAAAGTTATTTTTTTAAAAGATGTGCAATTAAATACTCAGATGGAAATATGGAACAAAAGAGCAGTCATCATGATTTGAAGTGTAAAGTTTATTTGTCTGAAAGGATGAGTGGGCACATGAACCAAATGCACAGATTTGGTAAATACTTGTGCTTTGTAATTTTTCTTAGGAAGGCTGACTCACTAAAAGTCTTTGCTGCTGTGTGCAAGTGCAGTCACCATAAAATTGCACAATATTCCTTTCAAAGTATTTTACGAATGGGAAAAATAAAATGTCAAAAATATATTTCATCTAATTCTAAGCACTCTGGTGGTTGTTGTTCCCCCACTATATTTAGCCATTTTCTTGCAATATCTCTTAGTGAGGAAATATTCCTTTGGTATTTCTTGAACATTTATCTTTTATGACTGTTTCATAAGAAAGCTAATGAAACATTGTATGTTAATCTATTATAGAGTAGGTACAAAACTGGTTAGAAAACACAGTCAAAAGTTATTTTTCAGTGATTACAATTTTTATGGAACGTGAATTGAATGAAAGATGAATGAAGTGATTTACCATAGGGCTGATACAATTTAATATTCTCACCAGTAATAGAAAGGGGAGAATGCATGCTGTAAGTGATAACAAACAACTGTAGCTTAGCAAAAGAATTCAAAGTCATCAAAACAAACTGGAGTAAATGTTGGTAAAAAGAAAGACAAAATTCAGTAGGGAGGGATTTTATCTAGTCTGACTAAATCACTTCACAAATACAAAATGAGGCCAATATCTCTCCTCAATATGGTCACAAGCTGAACAAGCCCAGTGTCATGCTGCTGCAAAATCATACTTCATGTGAGGATGTTTGACTGGTAGGATAGTGATGGAATTTCTTTTCTGATTCTAGAGAGCAAAGCATTAAAGCAGGTTGTCTGCAGAAGTTTTGGGGTCTTCATCACTGGAGTTGTTGAAGAAAAGGTTTGACAAACATTTTCCAGCAAACTGACTAGATAATCTCCTGTGGCTCCCTGCAGATCCAAACCAAAGGGGCTGACTTTGAGCTTGCATAATTCACTATCATTCTCTCTTCCAAAACTTCTAAGTCATGAGTCATGATTTTCTTTCAGTTTCATTGATATTTCAGTTACTAAAATAATATGGTATTACAGTGGCTATTGCACTAGTACAATCCTAAAATTGAGTCAGTGAAGTAAGACTCTCTGAAAATCTGACATATTTGAATGTAAACCTTGATTCACCTTGGATATGAATATGCTTAGAGCATATCCAGCTTTATTTTGCATCTAATTTAATAGTTTTTTGACAGATGAGCAGTAGGTAGTAAATGGTACATTGCCTAAACCCAGATAACTTCTTGTAACTATTTCAAGGCTTCAGCACCTCTGTGACCTGAACCAGGGAAATGACATGGAGCCCTAATACTGTTGTACTGTTCATTTTAAAAGCAATTTAAAATCAACAAGATTATACTCCTGAGTCAAATCTGATTCTGCATGAAAAAGAGAAGCTAAAACCAAGACAACATAGAACACATTTTTGATTTCCATATCTCCTCTTAAGTGCTGGACTAGGAATGCTTGCAGCGTCCATAGACACTGGGGGCAGAAGCAGGAGTGGTACAGTGACAATTTCATGCAGCAGATCTATTGACTTGGAGGAACTACTGACTGGTGGGCCAAAACCAGAAATTACCATTTTTGAAGGGTTCTCAATGGCTCCCAAGGCTAATCAAGAAAGCATGGGACCTGACAAGGGTTGATAAAGGGAAAGGAAGTGACACAATAGAGAAGAAATAAAACAGTAGTGCAAAAAATGGGTTGGGGTAAGGCTAGTACTGTGATATTGGGGCTTCCTGCCTAGGCGACAAAACTGTTGAAATGTTAGGTACTCTAGCAAAAAACCCCAAATCCTAGTGATCTCAGTTAGGGCATCCAAATCAGTGAACACCTTAGGTTTAATTTTTTCCATCTGTGCTCAGTTCCTGTGTAATGGGCATCATATTCCGAAGATAAAGTTCATCAGCCTTTGTGAAACACTTCAATCTGACAGTGACAAACCTCAGAGAAACCCATGTGAGAAGACAAATCCTTTTGTCTTCAGAGTAGACTTGAGGCTGCGTGTAATAAATGAAGTACAGAGCTGACAGGAAAAAAGGAAAAACTGTAACTGTGTAGTAAATGCTCCTTGGGAAGAGGGCTCCTGTAGAATGTTATTATGTAACCAGGTAATTAAAGCAGGCACATGGCATACACGCAAGTTCCACATGTAAATTTAGCTTTGGTATTTTGACTTCTACTGTTCAGGTTCTTGACTTTGCAGCTTAATTCATATCCATCTCACATGGCATTACACAGGTGGATTTATTGGCTGCAAAAGAAGGGGTGGCTGCAGTTTCCATTAGGACACATGGGTAGCTTCCTCTTCCCTTAGATTTTGACTTAGTAGCATGAGGTAGAGTTGACAGCTCTTACGGTTTTATTGAATGACATACGTATTAATNGGAAGGGGCGGTGGAGGTGGCAGGGGCAAGGGCAAGAAGGCGACGCTCCTCCCGGCCCGGCCCGGCCGCCGCGGTCACGTGCCGGCAGGGCCGGGGGGCGGTCACGTGAGCGCGGGGCCGGGCCAGAGGGGAAGATGGCGGCGGAGCGGGAGCCGCCGCCGCTGGGGGAGACTCGGCCCGCCGATCTCGAGGAGCTGGAGGACGGTGAGGACCTCTTCACCAGCACCGTGTCCACCCTGGAGGTGAGGAGAGTCCGCCCTCCGCTGCAGGCCCCGCGCCCCGTGGCCGGCCCGGCGCCCGCCGGGCCCTCCCCTCCCCTACCGTCCCTTCCCCTCCGCTCCCCTCTCCGTCAGGCCGCCGGCACTTCGCTGCTGCCCGGGCCCCCGCCCCGCCGCAGCCCCTTCCGACCCGGCCTCCGGCTGCGGCCCCACCGCCCGCCTCTGCTTCGGCTCCTCGGTGCTCACGGCGGGCAGGGGGCTTCTTCTGCCAAGAGAAACTCAAAACTCTTTTCTCCAAGTACCGCCGTCTCTTACCCTCTTCTTGTGCTGCCAGGGAAATATTCCTACCTTTCCTCTTTCCAGTTTCTCTGGGGTGGGTGTGTGTGTGGGTGTGTGTGTGTCTCCGCCTTAGACTTTGAGTGGATTAATGACGACCCATTTTCTTTGTTTGGCCTCTTTCCGAGGCTTCACCCCATTCTAGTTTGCAAATCTTGCAGAAACTTACTTCTCTGTGAGGTTTCTTCCAAGGGAGCCGACGCAGTGCTGGGCTGCGGCGGCTGCTGGGACCTGCTGGGAAAGAAGCACGAGGAGACATAAGAAATGCTTATGGTTACAATTCTTTATAGTGGGAGCCTTTTTGGCAAGTTGTTGCAGTCACGTTCCACGTATGTGTTTTGCCATTATCTTTTGGAAGAACTTTATTCTTCCTGTTCACAGATGCCCATTTAAAGAGAAAATTGTTCTGTTCCTCTTTTACTGACGACTTTTCTGTCCCTGACCTTTACAGAAATAGGATTGTTGCATGTTTCTTTGGTTTTGCTCTGGCTGTTGCCTGTCCTTAACTAAAACCCCTGCAGTACACAAAGAGGCTTTTAAATGTATTTTAAAACCACTTGCCTTTTCTCAAGCTACTTTCTTTTTTTGTTTCTTTTTATAGATGCATAATCTGTGCATTGGTAGAAAAAGATCTGTGGAAAAAATGCACTGAAGGAATAAGAAACGATGTGAACCTGCAGTTGACAAGAATTGTATGAATAGACTTCTATGCATCTCTGTGTGACACAGTGTGTATTACTGGAGTCTTNGATCACCGGAGCATCTGGACTCCACTGGGGGACCCTTTCCCCAGCTTGGAGTGGGGCACCCACCTCGACCCAGCTCCAAGGAAGAGGAGAGAGACCACCCCCCTGCAGTGAGGACTCTCAAAATTCTCCAGGTTTTCTCTCCACAGTGGGAGAGATTTTGGTTCTTTGGTATCGTTGTTGTTTTCCTGTGTGTGTGTGTTTAATAAATAGTTCTTTTTCTGTCTTTCACATTCCTCCGGGAAATAGTTTTCTTTTCCCGAACCTGGTGGGGGAGGGGCGGCAGTGCCCTGCTTTGCTTTGAGGAGACGTCCTTTTGGACATCTTTCCTTGAGATTGGCCCAAAACCGGCACATGTGCTCAGTTCCTGTGTAATGGGCATCATATTCCGAAGATAAAGTTCATCAGCCTTTGTGAAACACTTCAATCTGACAGTGACAAACCTCAGAGAAACCCATGTGAGAAGACAAATCCTTTTGTCTTCAGAGTAGACTTGAGGCTGCGTGTAATAAATGAAGTACAGAGCTGACAGGAAAAAAGGAAAAACTGTAACTGTGTAGTAAATGCTCCTTGGGAAGAGGGCTCCTGTAGAATGTTATTATGTAACCAGGTAATTAAAGCAGGCACATGGCATACACGCAAGTTCCACATGTAAATTTAGCTTTGGTATTTTGACTTCTACTGTTCAGGTTCTTGACTTTGCAGCTTAATTCATATCCATCTCACATGGCATTACACAGGTGGATTTATTGGCTGCAAAAGAAGGGGTGGCTGCAGTTTCCATTAGGACACATGGGTAGCTTCCTCTTCCCTTAGATTTTGACTTAGTAGCATGAGGTAGAGTTGACAGCTCTTACGGTTTTATTGAATGACATACGTATTAATACACACACCGCCAGGTATGAGGCTTGGCTTTAAATTGGGGGTTTGCTTTTATCAGTAACACATCACAAACTCATATGTGATTGTTTTTTTGCAGTCACTGTAAATTCTCTTGCTGCATTAATTGTTTTCCAGTTTATTTCCTTGATTGCTTTTCTCTAATTTGGGTTATTTTTCCACACAGATTTACTAACCCAGTTTTTCAACCTTGAATCTCAATTAGTTAAAAATCCAGGCCCCAGAGTTATCTTCGGGTTATTCCTTGACCCCTCTGACACACACAAAAAATTACCTATAATAGGTTTCTGTGGCCACAGATCTCTCTAGCCTCACAATAATTACAGTGTTACTTTGAACCAAAGAAGGTAAACTTCTCACAAACATTTCTTAATGAGAGACAAAAACCAACCAAGCTAACTTAGAGAGGGAATTCTGCCCATTTACTAGGGAAGGGTAGGGGGTTGAGGATGGCGATGGGGACAGGGCTGGGGAAGGGATTTGACAAGGGGCTGTGGATGTGGCAGGGGCTGGGGAAGGGGTTTGAGAAGGCGCTTGGGAATGGGCTGTGGATGTGGCAGGGGCAAGGGCAAGAAGGCGACGCTGCTCCCGGCCCGGCCCGGCCGCCGCGGTCACGTGCCGGCAGGGCCGGGGGGCGGTCACGTGAGCGCGGGGCCGGGCCAGAGGGGAAGATGGCGGCGGAGCGGGAGCCGCCGCCGCTGGGGGAGACTCGGCCCGCCGATCTCGAGGAGCTGGAGGACGGTGAGGACCTCTTCACCAGCACCGTGTCCACCCTGGAGGTGAGGAGAGTCCGCCCTCCGCTGCAGGCCCCGCGCCCCGTGGCCGGCCCGGCGCCCGCCGGGCCCTCCCCTCCCCTACCGTCCCTTCCCCTCCGCTCCCCTCTCCGTCAGGCCGCCGGCACTTCGCTGCTGCCCGGGCCCCCGCCCCGCCGCAGCCCCTTCCGACCCGGCCTCCGGCTGCGGCCCCACCGCCCGCCTCTGCTTCGGCTCCTCGGTGCTCACGGCGGGCAGGGGGCTTCTTCTGCCAAGAGAAACTCAAAACTCTTTTCTCCAAGTACCGCCGTCTCTTACCCTCTTCTTGTGCTGCCAGGGAAATATTCCTACCTTTCCTCTTTCCAGTTTCTCTGGGGTGGGTGTGTGTGTGGGTGTGTGTGTGTCTCCGCCTTAGACTTTGAGTGGATTAATGACGACCCATTTTCTTTGTTTGGCCTCTTTCCGAGGCTTCACCCCATTCTAGTTTGCAAATCTTGCAGAAACTTACTTCTCTGTGAGGTTTCTTCCAAGGGAGCCGACGCAGTGCTGGGCTGCGGCGGCTGCTGGGACCTGCTGGGAAAGAAGCACGAGGAGACATAAGAAATGCTTATGGTTTCAATTCTTTATAGTGGGAGCCTTTTTGGCAAGTTGTTGCAGTCACGTTCCACGTATGTGTTTTGCCATTATCTTTTGGAAGAACTTTATTCTTCCTGTTCACAGATGCCCATTTAAAGAGAAAATTGTTCTGTTCCTCTTTTACTGACGACTTTTCTGTCCCTGACCTTTACAGAAATAGGATTGTTGCATGTTTCTTTGGTTTTGCTCTGGCTGTTGCCTGTCCTTAACTAAAACCCCTGCAGTACACAAAGAGGCTTTTAAATGTATTTTAAAACCACTTGCCTTTTCTCAAGCTACTTTCTTTTTTTGTTTCTTTTTATAGATGCATAATCTGTGCATTGGTAGAAAAAGATCTGTGGAAAAAATGCACTGAAGGAATAAGAAACGATGTGAACCTGCAGTTGACAAGAATTGTATGAATAGACTTCTATGCATCTCTGTGTGACACAGTGTGTATTACTGGAGTCTTGTTCAGTGCACTGAGAAAGACTGCAGTGTAACATAAACAACGTTTTTATTTATGTGGTCTAGAACTAAAGCTGCAGGAGATAAGATAGGTTTAGTGTCCAAATCACAGTTGCCATGAGATAAAAAAGTTACTGAAACTCCTCTAACTGCAAACACTGGCAAAGAAATGCACTTTGTATCAGTTGTTTTGGCTGACAATTCCGCTGTGCTGCTTTGTTTATGTACACAGTCTGTTTGGCATAGAGTCTCTAAGTAGAAAGGGGAAGCCTCTTTGCTTAAAGGGAAGCTTTTAAAAGCTGTGTCAGTAAGCTTTTTTTGACATCAGCATTTAGGGCAGTGTCTTAATCTTGTGATTTTCCTGCAAATTTGGAAGGAAGAGGTCATGAAAATTGACTTTGGACTTCTTACTAGCTTGAACATAGGTTGATGGATTCAGTGTATAGGGTACCATAGTCCAGAGAAGAATGATTATCTTGTGATGTGGGCCTAGTTAAACTTTTGTCTTGAGTGTTACTTTAATCTGGTAAATATTCATGAAGGAACTAATTATAAATGGCAGTGGGAGTTGTATAGTAACAACAGAATGGTGTCATGCTTTTTGGAGTTAATAATGTATTTGTTTGCTGATACCAGAGGTAAGAGTGTGGCAAAAGACACTGTGGTCCAAAGTCAACTTACATGAAGGCTTTGGTACTTTGAAAGGGTTCTCAACTGGTTTGTCTTGGAGCTGTCCATTTGCTTTTAGCGTGATTAATTTCGGTCCCTTCCTACTTTATCTTGCTTTCATTCTCTTTGCAGTTCACAAAATGTGTGCTTAGCCTTTCCTGCTTATAATTTGATTGTGCAGTGGAAAATCTGTATGGTTTCTAATAGATCTTTCAAAAAGCTTCCATATTAACAAAGTCTCCATTTAGAAAACACACGCTAAGTTTCTTCTGACAAAATATACGTTCAGTGAATATTATGAATGGCAAACATGTAGTGTTTAAATACAGAGAGGTTTAGTTACTGCAGTGGCTTCAATGGAGAATACTGTTTATTTCAAGTTGAATTCTCTGATGTGAAGAAAAAAGAAGATGGAGTTTTAACTTTCTCTGTGCATGTTGTAAAAAAGTTAATATCTTGAATTGAACTGTCTTAATTGTAGAAAATAAAACATTAGAAAGAGCTCACTGAGCTGTAACACCTGGGATTTCTGGGGTGCTGTGGAAACACATTTTAGGACTTGAAAATTTGCTGTGTGGCAGAGAATGAGAACTCTTCCTTTCTGTCGTCTTAGGACACCTATGAACTGGGAACCAGGTTGGGCAGCAACTTGCCTGAGCTGTTGGGATGCTCATTTCCTTGTCACGGTGCCTATGAGTAGTAGAATGAGAGTGATTATTTTGTTTTCGTTGTGCCAGCTGTATTGTGAGTCTGGACAACTGCCTCTCTTAAATTCATGGTTACTGAGAGGTTTCTCTTTAGCTACCAGAGTAGCTTTTATTAATGAGAACAGCCAGGATGAATCATTGTAAATGGTTTAAGCCAAAATTGCATTACAGTGATAATCAGTGGTGAATTCCATGTGAATAATATTGCTGTTTATTATACATATCTGCTGGTTGGCATCTACAGTGCTCTCCTAGGTATCAGGTTTTTGTAGCTCAGTGCCTTTCTGAGGCCTAGGTAGACTTATCTACTTGCTAAAATTTCAAGTGCATGGATTTTGGCGGGGTTTGGTTTTGTTTGTTTGGGTTTTTTGTTTTTGTTGTTGTTGGGTTGGTTTTTTTAAGGAGTGTCCATGATTTACACAGCAAGAAGTTCTGGAAATTAGCTGTGCATTATGAGAAGGTTATAAAATGGACCTGTTACAAGGTTAATCAACAAACTGATAATTTGCTGTCTGTATCCTCTGCCCTCTTTAGAAGGGTCCGCAAACAACTGTATGAAAGTCAAATTTGATGACATATATGTAAGATATATGTTAGATTTTCTGAAAAAATGGTCTGTTCACTGTTAGTCTCTTTTCACTGTTTCTGCCTTCTTCCTCCTCCATGCATCAGTCTGTGTCTCTGTCACCTTCCTTGTTTATATGTTGCACCATTTCTTATTTCATTTTCCCTAAACTTCTCCCTTACTTCTGTATTGCCAGTCTGTCTTTTGTGAAGCAGGTGCCATGTGAACACAGGAACCTAGCCTGCCACCTACTCATTCAAACACTATTTGTATTCCCATACTCCTGTTTGTTGGTGGGTTTTGTTTTTTTTTTAATGGAAAAATACGTGGAGGAATCAGTAAGCAGTAGATGTGGTAATTTATCAAGGACTGTCATTTAGGGCAGGGTATGTAATAGTCTCATTACCAGTTGATCAGTTTATGTGAAAGATCTGCAATATGCATTTGGTTTTTGCACATAAGGCAAAACACTAGATAGCCACAGAAGTCCAGATGGCTTTAATGATATCCATTCAGTTTAACAGTGGTCATTACAGAGGAAGCACTGAAGATCCCACTGGAGTATCTGAGAGGAAAACACTAAGTCCTTCACTACTGTACTGTACCTTTGCAGAAAGCTAAGTCTGTATCCAAGATTAATTGGTGTAATTCTACTGAAAATTTGTGTCTTGTTGCTTGATGTTAAATCCAGGCTCTAATGGAAGTATGTGGAAATTCATTGTAGTGTGGCTGCTTGTGTCATCTTCCTTTCTGCTGCAAATGATACTTCTTACCGTTGAGTCTATTCTCTCTGCCCACGTTGTGATCTCCTGTAACCCCGTTTCAGACAATGAGCTGGGTTAACCTGAACAACTAGAATATTATGATGGCCACCTTTTGTCAGCCTACTGTGTTTTGACTATGAGAAGCTAGGAGGGGTTCATGCAAGCAGAACTAGTTTGGGGTGTACCCTACTATTAAGAGAAGGGAGGATGTCCAAACATCTAGAGCTGTAATTTCAGCCAGCAGAAAATGCAAGATCTTTTTCTTGTTTCTTCATAAGTCAGAGCTGTAAAATACTTGGGTTTTGCCTCCAGATGTAATGAGCAAGAAAAGAACAGAAAATTGAGCTTGTTATTGACGTTGTAAATTGGAATGGGCCCATGGGCATCTTAACAGAAACTTGTTTTCAAGAAAAATGAGGCAGGATCCTGACTGTTCTACACATCTGGACGTCCTGGCCCTTGAGTATCTTGCTTATTGGAGGCTACACCAAACTTTCAGCTCAGGACTTGTTTAGAAATTTCATAGCTGTGTACATTTCAGGAAATGGACGTGTTTGTGACATTTTGTGAATCCTTGGCATAAAATAAGTTTAAAGTTTCTAAACAGCTGTGCTGTCTGTCTCTATCTGGGCTGGGAGGTTTTTGTTAGTCTCATCTCCATTTCTGTCTGATACAGGGATTTTCACTGCACTAACTACTACCTCCTTTGACAGCCATTTTCACTGGCCATTTTAGCTATACTTTGTAGAGATAAAAAAGCAAACTTGGGGTCCTGTCGGATCCACAGAAGACTGTAACTGAAATAGCTTAATATGTTGTTTGCATGCATGGGTGCTTTTTTGGTTTTTGAGAGGCTGAATAGCACTTTCTGACCCACTGGCTGTGCAAAATAATCAGATTATTAGAAATTATTGACTGCAGTTTTTGATACATCAGGGCTGTGCCTTGCTGGGTTTTCATAGTTCCCTGAGGACTATGTCCATTTCAAAGAGAAGAAGCAATACTTCTTCTTCTTAAACAAGCTGATGCAGTGTTCAGACCATGAATAATTTTTAAGAAGCTTCTACACATTGTTTCTTTTTTGTAAAGTCACAACCATTTGTGAATATATTTAACCCCATTCTTAATTTCTCTTGTTTGAGAACACAGCTGTTTAAAAGGATCAAAGAGCCACAGAAATATTAATAAACCAGTAGATACCTTATTCACCCATCATCTTGTTGAAGTTTATTTCCATCTGGCATTCATGACTCCCCTGGCATGGGAGAGAAGAATTGGAAGGATAAAAATGAGAAGACCAGTGGACAGCAATGAAGAGAATTTGATGGGTATAGTAAAAGTTGCATATGCAAGCAATATAATGGATTTATTCGTCTCTTCCATGGGTAGGCCCATGCTTAGCCATCTCTGGGAAGAGAGGAGTGTAATGGTGACTTAGACAAATGCTGTAACTCCAAATATCTTCTCTGTCCTCCTCCCCCATAGCTTTGCCGAGCACAGTTTTACAAGCTATGGAATATCCCTCTGGTCAATATAGAATTTGGAGAAAGCTGCTGGTAACTGCTCTACTAGCTACAGCTATAAAGCCTGGTATCCAGTGCAGAAATACTGGCTTTCTTTAATAGTGCGATTGGACAGGATCTTTCCCAGCTCAGTAACGGAAAGAGACTTGGTGGCATGTATTTATAGCCAGTCCTGGAGGAATCTGTTGGGAATAACTCTGTATTGACCTTTGGTTAACTTGTAACTTTAGGCATGCAGATATTAGCCATGGGTTGATCAGGTTTAAGTGTTCAAAGTGAATTTTGTGTCTGATAGAATTTAATGTTGTGATTAGAAGCCAGGTACCATCAGAAAAAAAAAAACATTAGTAACCAAAATAGCTGCCTCTGATAAAACTGAGAAGATAGACTGAGGGAATAGCTTGAAGGTGTGAGCATTCTCCAAGAGCTCTTCTCCACTATTCATTAATCAAGAGCATAATTAAGTGATAAAGCAGAAAGCTCTCTGCCGATGTGCTACAAGGGTTCAGGAAGGCTTTTGTTCCCTGTGACTGGCTGTATTAGAGCTGTTTTTCACGGCAGTGACTTGACAAACACAAACCTACATTCATTCTGCATCTGTGGCCGCGTGGGACTCCCACTGTGTCCTAAACCTCCAGTCTATCAAAATGTAAATGGATTGCTGTTCAAAGCTGAATAGCAGCAAAACTGGTTTGGAATGAGTACCTATGATGTTTCAGTGAAGAACTGCTTTTGCTGATAAAACTTTAAACTTCTTGAACCTCAAGCATTTGGAAATCAAGCATTTCCATGCTCTTCTGTTCTAGTTAGAGTACAGTGTCTTGAACTTGCATCTCTACACAGCATTGACTGGAGAAACAGACCATTTCTTCTGAAATATGCTGCTTCTAAGTTCTGAAATCACTTAAAACCTTTGGCTATTGTGTGTAACGCATATACACTATCAATTGTAAAATATTGAGGCATGTCAAGTGCTTTGATTTTCTTGCATCTTCTAGCTCATTTAATGAAAATTATTGCAAGTCTTGTATTACAACTTAAAGGAGTTTTATCTCCTTATGGTGCTTCACAGGGTCTTCACAGAGTGGACAAATACACCTTTATTAACCCAGAGCACTCTCTTTCCTGTGGAGTCATTTTGGCATTCATTTAATATAAGATGAGAAGTGTTCATGTGAATTGGTTCCTTATAAGGTTATAAACGCTACTACCTACATACAGTTTCTAAGCATTTCTTCTTTGATGTTCTTTGCAGGCTCTAGGGCAATATCCAGCCAAGGGTTTGAAAGACCGCTCCTTTTGTTATTCATCACTTTGGTTTGTTTCTGGTTTCTCCACGTTGTATGTGGGCTTTTCAGAGGGTGGCAGCTTTTGGCAAAAGGAAGGAGATAAGATCTCTTCTGTCATTTGAATGTATCAGTTCCTTGTTGCAACCAAAATCTGGTTCTGTCGACTTTGGCTGGGGTAGAGTTAATTTCCTTCACAGTTGTTAGCATGAGACTGTGTTTTGGATTTGTGCTGAACACAGGGTTGATAACCCAGAGATGTTTTTGTTGTTGCTGAGCAGGCCTTACACAGAGCTGAGGCCTTTTCTGCTGTTTGTGTTGCCACGCTGGTGAGGGAGTAGGGGATGCATGGGAGGCTGGGAGGAGACACAGCTGGAAAAGGTGACCCCAACTGACCAAAGGGATATTCCAAGCCATCTGAATCGTGCCCAGTGCATAAAGTGGGGGAAGAAGGCAGAAAGGAAGTTAAGTTATAAGGAAGGCCTCTCTGTTAGGACTCTTGCCTCTGCTACATTTATGAATGTGAAAATACAATCTGGACAGACTTTTTCAATGACTTTTCAGTATTTTTCAGTCTTTTTAAAAAATCTTTTGTAGTCTACTGGTTTCTTTGAAGTGTAACCTTAAATATCTAGTATCTTTTTAATACATGCCTGCATCCGTGAGTAAATATGCTGTTGTTGAAAACTCCTTAGCTAGCTATCCTGGATGAAGTTGCAAGAAGTAAGTTTTGCAAATTTTCTAGTACTACAGCAGTAAACACAGTTGATACTTATTCAAGAAAGATTTTTCTAACTGAAGCACCAATCTTCAGTTATGTGTGCATTTATTTTGTAAGCAAGCTATTCATTTGGTGGCCCAACTTCAATATTGCTTTAGTTTTCCTGAGTGTCTTCAAAAGGGCAAGTTGTAGTCTTCAGTGAATTAAAGAATTGTATCTGTGACAAGCCTAGCTTCCATGTACGGTACAGTGTGATCCTCTGTGGCAGTAATCCTGTTGCAAAGCTATCAAAATTTCTTATGGCTCCAAGCAGCCTTGAATTATTTGGATGACATTAATGCATTCTTTTCAATCGTAGAGCACTTGGAGGTGTCTTTATTGATATTTGGCTATGTATGAATCCAGATTTAAATCCAAGCCCTTCCAGGAGGAACTTAATAATCAAATTGCATTTGGCATTACGAATAAACTTATTCTAGATAATTCTGTAGCAGCTTTTCTTTCATGTTAATTAAACCTGAAGAAACTGTTGACTGTTTTTTCTCTCAGAGAAATTAAAAGAGCTGTTGACTGGGTGATGTCTTTTATTCATTGTTGCTGTGCAAGGAGTGGGAAATGGAAATAGCTGACAGAGTTTCCTTTCTGTACATCTTTTTTTGCTTCTTTGCAATGAAAGAATGTTGCAATAATTCTTCTATACTGACACATGGCAACTGGTTCTCTTCTAATTATTTCACTTTTTTTTTTTTTAAACAGTCAAGTCCTTCATCTCCAGAGCCAGCAAGTCTTCCTGCAGAAGACCTCAGCACAAACTCCAATGGTCCAAAGCCAGCAGAAATTATGCTGGATGGTGACAGAGAAGACCTCTTTGCTGGTAATGACCATTTTCTTCTAGCATGCCTGCACAAACTCTTTTGCCCTTGGCTTGAAAGAAATGTGCTTTTCTGAGAGGGAGGGTTGAAGCCTTATAAGTAGTGTGACAGTGTTGTATAGGTTTTTTCTTGTGAAAAATGTTGTTAGTTAAGTTTGTTTATAGGTTTCTCAGTGGTGTGTACTGTCAGTGCATAATGTAGGAGTGTTTAGCTGATCACTACCATGTTCTGCTGATAGTAATAATAGTTTTTATCATTTTGTGATTCAAAATGTTTCAATCTGTTTGTGTGGAAATGCATGACTTAAGTTACCTTCTTGTATTCTACTTAATAATCATGCATATGCTGTTCCAGTCTTTTTTCTAGTTTTAATGAGAGAGATAATTCAGGTTATATTGCAAGTATTTCCTTCTTAATACTCGTTTTAATGAAAAGGTAACAAACTGGCACATAGGACCAGTCCTATCTTTTCACTAGTGCATGGTTGTGTGTCTGACAGTTGACAGTATTGCATACTTTAGAAAAAGATGTGAAAGTTCTGATAAGTGATCTATTAATAGACAGAATGTTTCTAAAGCTTCATAAATCAGTTGCTACTTTCGTGTCAGTTTTCAGCTATCCTAACATGGGTTATTGTTGCTGTCAATTACAGGTGTAGGAACATTAACTGTTGAAGAAAGGAGGTGTAATATTTGGAATATGTTATGTGCATAAGATGGTTCTGAATGTTACATCTCAATACTAGCATTTTCCCTATTACTACATATTGAGTGAGTCAGATGACAATCTGCTTTGAATACAGTCATCTCATCTTCATTGATTACCTGATGTAATCATTCCAAAAGAAACTTTATAGCCTTTAGTTCTGGGTTATTTTGTATAAATACATATATACACATGCCTATTACATTCGTTCCTTACTTCCTTAATTTGTATTTCCATATATTTGAACTTGTTTGTTCAAGACGCTGTTAGACTGCCTTGACTAGTTTAGTACCTCTCTGAAAGTGTTTTAAGAGAAAAAAGGAACAAAGAATAGAGGGGTAATTGTACTTTTTTCTGCATTTGTTTTGCCTTACAAGTTATAAAGACCATCAGTGCTTTAGCAATGAAGCTTTCCAGTACTAGTGAGTAATTTGGTTATTGTACTGGTTTGAAAGCAAACCAGTGGGAGACACCAAGTCAGAATAACAATTTATTAGGAAGATTTAAAATAAAGGGAAGGGGGAAAAAAACAACCTGGTTTAAATTGACAGAGTCAGGATACCACCTGACACCCTGTTAGTCAGGGTGGCAGTAGCAGTCTGACAAAAATGGTGGCTGCAGTCCTCCTGAAGTGATGGATGTGGTTCTGTTGAAGCAGTGATCCTGTAGAAGGGTCTGGTCTTCCTCGGAAGGCCCAGTGGTGGCTATGTAGCTCTTGTCCTCTGGGAATCCAGTGGGAAAAGGCTGTCTGTGGTGTGAGAAATCCCAGATTATATCCAGGATGGAATGCTTGGTTCCTCCCTCTATGTGGAGCATCTCACAATGGGATGATGAGTCATGGGGCAAGGCATTGATGGGCCCATTAACAGGAGATAGTCCAGAGGCAGTTATCTATGAGCCATGGGCAGGGTCCTTGACTGCCCATTAAACAGAGAGAGCTTCTGGAGGGAGGAGACAAGAAAACACTGCCCCACCTGGTTTCAACAGTTTATGAAGATGGTGATAGAATACATGCTTTTGGGCACATTTTACACTGTAACCTAGGACAGTTATTTAGCTTCAGGATATAAAGCCAGCTTTTTATAACCATAGAGCCATCTGGAGTGGATATTTTAGGAAAGCCAGTTCTCCTTTGAATAATATTAAGAAAAAAAAAAGGAGGTTGGAGTAAATATTGAGGAGAGTCAGACAGAAGGAACAAATGTTTGCAGCCATATTGTTTTAACTGAAATGAAGGCCATGAGAATAACACACAGAATTGATTTAATGAGTTTGGGTTTTGCCAGGTAGGACATTCTCTTAAATGCTTGCAGTGCTGAACTGAAGGCATCTAACACTGCACGTCTACCTCAGCTGAGACTGGTCTTTTAAAGTTCAATTTATAATACAGAATGAGTCTAATATGCTCAAACAGAGGAAAAAACAAATGTGATTTATTGAGCATGAGATAAAATATGACATTTTTCACTGTTTCCTGTTCTAAGCAAGAAGTTTGTATAGTGCAGTTGAACCCAAGTCTTGAACTTCTTTGTATCACTGTCATTCTGAAAAACTGTGATGAATTTGTGTTCCAGTGCTGTGCACTCACAAGTATAACTATTTTTCTCTTTCTTAGGACTGTTTTGCTAGACAATATAGAAACAGTGTGAGAAAGACAAGATGAGATACCTATTTTCTTGCATGATTGCGTAAGTCTGGCTTTCTAGGAAAGCAGAACTTAATTTAAAAGTGAGTGTGACAGGATTTTTCTTTGACGTATTGAAATTCCAAAGAATCTTAACTTGGCACAGCTTATAGGAACACTTAAATGGAGAGGAAAAGAAATGAAGTTCCACAGCTTTGTAACTTCTGTTGTTCTTTCATATTGAATTACTAGACTCTTTAAAATCCGGGTAAAGGAAATCCTGTGTGTGGCTCCTGAAAGGAGAGATTGCCATTCTTCAGGGTCAGAAATAAATCTTGTTTGTCAGGCTTGTAAAAAATGTGATTGTATGCCTCTCTAGCTGTTGTAGGCTTAATAAATCTTTTCCATTATTCCACCTAACATTGCAACCTAATGGAAAAGGAGATGAAGCAGTACAAATTTTATCTACTGCTTTAATGCAGGACAGAACCTGGGAAATTTTTTAGGCTTTTTTGATTATGCTTAAAACCTCTTTGCTATTATGTTTCTGTGGCAGCTACAGGATAATATGTGCAATATAGATATTCATTATCTTGTCTCTGGCAGCTGACCTATTAAAACTGGGTTTCAAAAATGGAAGAAATGAGTTTCCCTGCTGTCACTGGAGACTAGTAAATTTTGCTGCTTCATTGTGGTTCTTGGTTCTGTAACAAAGCAAACTGTCTGGCTAAACCCACTTAAGAACTTTCACCCTTAGAATAAAAGTCACTGTGTTGATTATTTGGCCAGAATAATTACTTTATCTTACTTTGTAGAGCTCTTACATGCAGAGACCATAATGATCAGTGCTCCAAATGAGGCAGTATTAGGTGTATCTTGAGGAATTTGGAGATATATCTTAAAGCTTGGTTGTCAGTAACCTGTTATTGTACAGTGAAGAGCTAGTTATTGAACTGGTCTTCCAAAATGTTGCCCATAAGTTCAGTGTATAACTGCACAAATATGCCATGGACTGCCCGTGAAGGGCATAGCTGTCTGTGCCTTCTGCCTCTCAAAGTGAGTGCCATCTCATAGATGAGCATTAGATGGTGAATTGATCTGTCAACTTTTATCAGTGTTCTGTCACCTTATTCAAAAAAGTGGAAAACTATAATTTTTCCTCTCCTCTGTCTGGTAAAAGATTACTGTTACTTTGTTTTCTCAGCTCTGAAATGTCTTTGGGAATGGATCATGCTATGGAAGTGTCTAGCTATGTGTCCCGGGGAACAGTCAGTGTGTTGGAGGCTGGGGTGATGTTTGTTTTCATTGGGTTTTTGTTTTTGTTTGTTTGGTGGGGTTTTGTGTTGTTTAGTTTTGCAGGTTTTTTTTCCATTTAGGCTTTTTTTCTTGGGATTTGAGACAGAAAAGGAGATGATAATTCTCTGACCCAGACGAGATGCGTAGGCCCATCTGAACAGAAAAGCTTCTTGCTGATGGTGTCTGTCAGGCTGTTGTGTAATGTGTCTGATATGAAGAGTTTGTGCAAATGCCTTGCTGCTTTTTAGAAGCTGGTTGTTCAGTTCTAGCTTTATTTTGCAGGAAATAAATGCACAAAGGCATGTGAACCTACAGTTTTGAAGTCAGAAGGTGGTCATATTAGTGTGTGATGGTTGTGTTAAAACTATTTCTGTTCTCATTAAGGTTGTGCTTAGTATTTCTGATATAATAATAAGGAGCATGGGCTGTGACTCAGATGTAGTAGTACTTACAGTGAATTCAGTTCCGTTTAGTCTCTGAAATATTGCTATGCCCAGAGAAGCCTTTTTTAATAGGTTGTCCTCTGTTCTGCATAACAGCTTCTGCTTAAGTTTACTTCCAAATTGATATGTTCACATGGGCAAGTTTTCAAAGATAATAAGCCAATTTAATCATTCGAGCTATGTCAGAATGTTAGAGGTCTGACATTTAGAAGTGTGACTAGTAAAAATAACTTGTGGCTGAAGTGAGCTGCTAGTGAGGAATTGCAAACGTGTATTTTCTAAGATGATGTTTGACAAAAACTGCTGGTGAAAAATTAAGAAACAAGCTCTGTCTAATGCTGAGATTAAGCCCTGTGCTTGAGTGTTGAGAGAAACTTGGTGTGATTGGCTGTAGAATGTTAATTAAGCATATGTAGTTGTGTCTTACAGCAGAATGACAGATCTTCATGTTCTTTTGGAGCTAAGCAACTTGACAGTGATCCCTAACAAAGACTGTTTATGAATTGTAAAGTATGTATTTATGTGTAGCAGTCTACAGCATTGGATTGGTGGGAGTTCTGAATATGTTCTGGTAACTCTGATAGCTGATATAAGTGTTGGATCTTAGTGTTTTCTTCCCAAAAGTTGGACAGAGAGTTGCTTGCCTCTTTAAGCAAGAACCTAAGGTCTTGGGAACTACCCTGGAAAACAAGATATCTAGATTTCATTTTTCATGCTAATAATGACACTGAATATTTTAGAAACCAAACAAAACCCGCACAAGCACACAAAACATCTCTAACCCAAAACCAACAAAAAACCACACCACAAAACCACAACTTCATGCTAAGTTTCAGGTGAAGGTCTAAAATGAGTAGATCAAACAAATGTTTCTGAAAGTGCCATAGTTTCTACTCTGAAACCTACCAAATTAATGTTTCCATGGGGAAAGAAACACAACTGCAAAAAAAGCAGAAAAATTATAAGTAAAACTTTTTAATCCAGACCATGTCATCTGAGTACTAGAAGTAAAGGGATTTATGTAAGAAGCATAGATGCCAGAGTTCATCAGAAGAAACCTCTTTTGTGAGAAATAAGTCTTCACCTCATGTACTACTTGAAGACTGCTTTTCTGAGGGGGAAAAAATAGCTAGAAGTAAGAGCGTGCTGTTTTATATAAAGCTAATTCTTCTTTTTCCTTTCAGAATCCTTGCATATTTTTGTTTTAAACAAAAAGCGCGATAACCTTCTCCCTGTCTAGTTCAGTCCCATCATCCCCTTCTGTATCTTTTCCATTTCATGCTTCTAGATTTGCATAATGTCTGTATGCATGCAAACCTGGGGTGAGAGGTAACAAGAGAGAGGATGGCATAAATTCTCATTTCTTCTTAAAATAACTGACTTACTGCAATCAAACAAACAGATACTATTTTCTCTGGGTAAGTTCCTTCAGGAAAATAAAAAAGAAAGACCAGTAGGCAGCAGCTTTAAAAATTTGCTAATCCTTCTTGGAGTTCATTTGATGCACAACCTAGATCACTTTATGATACTAATGGGTATGTGGATACAAGTCTGAAAAAGCGGAATCCTTGAGAAGAAGTGTGCTTCTGTTTCATCTGATGGTAGTGCTGCTTTGTTACATTAAATTCACATTTTTTTCATGGAGTTATACTTTACAATAAGAGGATTGTGTTCTCAGCTAATGAAAGTGAGAAATCTGTGTGCTTTGAATTGTTTAATGACTTGTTTTATAAACCTGTCTAAAATTTAAAGATATAGAGAAGTATGTAGTGGTGGTTAATAGTTTGTTTCCTGAATGTGCTGGAATATAGCTAGTGATAGAAAAAAGAAAGAACTGAAGTGCAATTGCTTTATTTCATAAATGTTTTATATTTTACATTTTATCATGTATATAGCATACTGTGTTACATATGTATGTGCATATTTTTCTGAGAAATTTTTCTGTGAAATATTCTTTTGTGTAACATCTGTGTTGAATGCTGTTAGCCACCAAAGGAGAGACCTGCCTCTTCTTGTTGAAATGTCGCTGTTCTGCTAATCTAAAAGCTCTTTTGCAACTGCCTCAGCAGTTGCCCCACCTAATCTTAGGGTTTGAATTAAAATTCCTCATTGATTTAAGATGCAGGGTCGTTCCTGTGGCATTTGAGGAAAGGAAGCATTAGCGGAGGCTTATGTTCTGTAAGATTTAGTAGTAAGAGTAAAGCAATGCTACAACAATGAATATTTTCAAAGAAAGGCTGTAGATTCTTTGTTCACATTAGAAATGGAAAGTGTAAAGAGGTGCTTGTTTTTAACTTTAGTTTGAAAATACTATGAAAATCTGTAATTTGAAATTAGAAAAAGCAATGCCATCAGGTTGAAGGAATTGATCATTCGCCTTGGCTCAGCCCTGCTGAAGCCACACCCGGAGTTCTGAGTCCAGGTCTGAGGTATCCAACACCAGGAAGACATGAACAGATGGGAGTGACTCCAGTGCAGGGCCATGAAAATGGTTGAGGCCATAAAGTGTATGGCATAAGAGTTGAGATTGAGAAAACTAGTGCTGTTCATCCTGGACTGGGGCTTGGGGTGGAGGGGATCCTATAGTGTGTATAAATTCCTTATGGTAGGGAATGGAGAAAAGGGAGCCTGACTTCTCAGTAGTGCCCACTGACAGAACAGGAGGCAATGGCTACACACTGAAAACCAGATAATACACAAGAAAAATCTTACCTTTTTGTTTGTCTTCGGTGGGGGTGAGGGGGTAGTGTTGGCTTTTGGCTTTTTTTCTTCCTGTTGGTGGGGGTGGTCAAGCACTGGCACAGGTTATCCAAGGAGGAGGTGGATTCTCCTCCTTGGAGATGCTCAAAGTTTGTCTGGATGTGGTCCAGTTTAGCCTGCTCTAGCTAGAGCTCTACTTGAACACAAAGGTTAGATTAGATGATTTCAGAAGCCCTTTCCAAATTCATCAATTCTGCGATGTACTCCAAAATAAAATGATGAGAGTAAACTTTGTCATCCTCAAGCCAGAATGAGTGTCTGCTTTGGTTTAGTGCGTTTTTACTTGCTTGGTAAGTAAAGGACTTCCCACAGAAGTCTAGTTTGTGAGAGGACTTGAGGTCTCTTGGGAAGTCAGTTTTGGTATCAAATGACTGGTCTGTGGTCAATGTTGTCTTTTAAGAAACTGGAATTCTTGAAAATTCATGTCTGGTGAGAACCACAGCATTGTTCATTTATTTGAACTAGAAAAAGAACTTCTGTACACCCAGGAAATGTGTAGTTTGCCAGTGGTCTAAACCAGTTAGTGAGATCTGTAGAGTAGAGGTTTGCATTGTCTTTAAAGGTAGGTGGTCTATCTATAGTCTGAAGGAACAAGTCAGTTTCTAGTGAGCTGTTTTAAGCCCCAAAGAGAAGGGAGATAGAGACTAAAGGTAATCTTAATGTCTTACCTGCTAATATTGTTGCTTTACAGTTTGTGGGGGTTTTGGCAGGGATGGGGGTGTATTAATGGTTGTGTAACTTCATTTGACACATGACTTAGTCTGCTTAGTTACCAGCCTATATGACTAAATCAGCTGTTGTTCAGAGTGTGAAACAGGTGATGAAAAAGAGCTGCTTCTGTGGTAAAAAAAAATTAATTAGTGTTCACAATATGTCATACAGAAATGAATTGTGGCTTGTGGCTACTTTAAAGACTCCTTACTGAACAGTATACCAGAAAAAGAAAAAAGAAAAGGTAATATTGATGTTAATTTAACTCATTCTGCACTACAAGCCCAAATGTCATATCTAGTTTTAGCTATGTATTGAAAAAAATTATCCTGCACAAATGAGTGCTATTTATTTTATCGTTATTCCTTATTGTGCATGTCTGTTGTCTTTGTGATGCATATCCATCTATGTTGTGCAGGAAATTTTTTGCTGACTCAAAATGTTTATCTAGAAGCAACAGAAGAAGTTTCGTTGGACAGTCCGGAGAGGGATCCGATACTTTCACCAGAACCTACTCCTGCAATCACTCCTGTAACACCTACTACATTAGTAGCTCCCAGAATGGAATTGAGAAGCGTAACAGCCCCTGTGATTTTTGATAGATCCAGAGAAGAGGTATGCTGTAAACTTCTAAACTATGGAAATGTCTTATTTGGATTTTTAAGTTTTATCTTGTTTTAAAATGCTGGTTCCTAAATGTTGATGCATAGCATCATTCCTTGCTGTTTATTTTGCAAAAGAAGTTTAGTGTGAAGTTGACTCATGAAAATACCATAAGAATTCACTACTGAGGTGACTATATTGGAGATATGTAGTGTGAGGAGTAAGAAGTTCTATTCCTTCAGAATAGATACTTTAACAGTGTATGTTGGAGTAAGCTGTGAGCTTGATATATGAGAAATGTTATTAATGTATAATCACTCTTACTAGCCTGCTACAATTTCAACTTGTATTTCTGAAGTCGTTCCTAATGGGGAAATTGAACAAACAGTTTTTAGCATTATCCTGCATGCTAAAGAATAGCTGAGGGCAACCATAGTCTTAACATTGCTATTTACACTTAGTATTCCAGTCAAAGTGTGGACATTGCTGAATGCCGTTCATTCTGGAGAGTTCTCTTACTAGGCAGTGACTTCACAAACAAGACCTACCTGTGACTCAATGATGGCTGCTTCCCCAGATACCACATGATGGCATTCAGTTCTGATTTTGCCCCCATCAGCCCTGGTACTGTCCCTTCTGCCATGGCGTTTAAGATCTCTCTTTTTATCAAACTTACGTATAGCACATGAAAGATTATGAAATTCTGGAAGAATAGAACTCAGACAAGTATCACAAAATTTTTGATCTGTTGCTTTTCCTTTCCCAAGCTCTTCTGCTACAGATACCGTTAATGAAAAAGAATGTCTGCCCTTTGATTAGAGGCACGTAGAAACATTGCAAATGAGAGTGGTTATGAACCACAGTGTCTGCTGGTATTGTAGGTGATACAGTGAACAGACCCCTAAATCTGCTATACTAAAAGCTTTTGCAGTAGGGCTTAAAACTAAAATCACAGGACCATTTAGTTTGGATAAGACCTTTAGGATCATTGAGGCCAACTGTAACTTAGCACTACCAAGTTCACCACGTGAACTTTGCTGCAATCACAGTCAGTGTTAGAAAGTGTATTAACGTTGGAGACTGGAAATGCTTCATAATTACACAAACATACTGACTTTTTCTCCTCGTTCCTGTATATCCTTATCCTTGTACCCATACATAATATGGATGTTTGTTACTTCATTAAATGTGGCGTATCTTTTTCCTAGATTGAAGAGGAAGCAAATGGAGATTTGTTTGATATAGAAATCAATGTATCAGACCCAGAGAAAGTTGGTAAGTTCCTTGAGCCTAGAAATTCAGACAGTAGGCTGTCTTATTCCTTGAAGACTATTCTTAGATTTTAGCATGATTTCCTCTTCAGTTTTCCTGTGGCAGTTTTTGCTATATAAATGGAAATCTATTTAATGTATATTTTGGACTAAAAAGTGTATGACAGGATTACAATACATTGTCCTGGGATAAGTATTTTAATTTTCTTACAGGAGATGGCATGAATGCTTATATGGCGTACAGAGTAACAACAAAGGCAAGTAGTGCAACAAAAATTTGTGAATACTTTGTCTCATAACTGAGATGGATCAGTAATTCACAACAATTTTGGGTTTTTTTTAAAGACATCACTTTCAATATTCCACAAAAATGAATTCTCTGTTAAAAGAAGATTCAGTGATTTTCTTGGCCTGCACAGCAAATTAGCAACAAAATACATGCATATTGGTTATATTGTGCCTCCAGCTCCGGAAAAAAGTATTGTAGGTAAGTGCAGTTCTGGTAAGGTGACAGTTAATTACTGTAATACAAATTATTTTTCTGCATAAATACTGCTTATTTGTTCTCAGGTGGTCCAAATATTCTTTGTGTTGTGTATTTTCAAAAAGTTCAGGAAAGAGACGTAATGGCCTCTTCCTAACTCGGACTAGTGTTGATAATGAGAGGGATGTCTCTTAATGCATGGTCTTGTGTTTTCTTATCTATGATTCTTTCTTTGCTGTTGCCCTTCAAGAGCTGATTAGTCTGCCAAAACAAGGATGTTAAAAGAAAGTTTAAGTTGAGTTGTTATCAATTGCCTGCGATATATAGAGCTTCATACATGCTCCATGTCTCTAATACTTCTGTTTGTTTCTTTTGATCATGGTGAATGCAAAATCACTCATAAATTTTGCGAAATTTTAATGCAAAAAAAGACTTTTGAATAATGCTAGTCTTCATGAATGCCTTAAAGGATCAGATCCTTTCTCTGTGAGCTAAGAAGCATGCCTGATGCATTAAAACATCTTCAGTTTTGTGATTTTTAAGTAGTAGAAGTTACTTCAAAATAGCTAAACATTTAAAACGATAAAGCTTGTTGAAGACTTTTGTGTTACTCGTATAAATAAGTGATTTGAATCTAGAATGTTGTTTGATATGTAGGCAATGGCAGGACTTCTTTTTCAGTACTCTAGTCTGTAAAGATAATCAGAGCAGCAGCTTTTCATGTAAGTAGGGGTAGGTAGACTGAGTAGATGTAGGCAGCAGAAGGCTTGGAAAATTCATGATTTTACTTCTGTGGAAAAGCACTATGTTTTTAAGCCTGTGAGACTGAAAATTTGACCTGAATTTTTGGTTGTTCTTGAAAGTAATGTGTAATTCTGTAATAATCAGTTTTTCATATAACAAAAATAAGTTTAATTCCAAATGCTAACAGGGCTTATAGAAACGGAATGAGACTTCTGATCATGTCCTTTGGGTGATACAACATTTAAGGCGTTTATGACAGTGTGCATTTACATGAAAATGTAGTGCTTGCATCACAGTCAAATTCAGCTTAGACTGGATTTCCGCTACCACTTGAACAAAACCAGCATAAACATTGATACACCTGGAAGATGGTAAAATGGTGGGACTTACTGCAGTGCAAGCAAGCACTGGCTGTCTCTTCAAAGCCCTGTATAGAGACTTTAAGCTACAGGTAGGTTGGGAAAACTCAGACTCTGTAAAACATTTTCAAAAGAGCATGAAACTCCCTCTTTAAAGTTGAAATTCACAGGTCTTACTTATATTCAAGAGTGTGTAGTCAGTACATTTCTAATTCTGGAGAAAAGAAGGAATTAATTCTAGGCTGTCGTGAAATAATGTGTCTTAAAGCAGAGAGCTGACAAAACAGCTGAAAGTAAGATGACAATCTTTAAATTATGCATGTTTATGTTTAAAGTCTTAACACATAATGTCATACATTCAGGGTTACGCGGTGTGTGTTGTAAAAAAGTCTCTGGTCTGTTCATTCTGTTACACTGTTGGTAACACCTGGATTTTTAAGCTCCAGTTTTATTGTGATGATGAGTGGTAGGGACTGGAATTTTAGATCTTAGCTACAAATTCAAGTCATCAATTACTGACTGTGGAACAAAAGGATAAAAATGAGTCAGTGGTGAAGTAGAATTGGACATTCATCCAAAGTACCTCATTACTTACATAAGCATGTATGAAAATTATGTTTTTATTTTTAAAGAAAATAATATGTTATGTCATGGATCTTTTCCTGTGAAGGATTAGAAGAGTGCTTGGTCTACAGAAACAGTCTTTACACTTGCATTTAAATAGGCTTATATTAGCATAGAAAAAAATCTGGCAAGATATTTAGAAATAGCCGTCATTATCACAGGATAGGAATTCCTCATATGGGTCATTTGATTGTGGATTCAGTTTTTCCCTGTGAACTTCTGTTCAAACTTCAAATACGAAGGCTCTTTTGTATTAAACCACAGGATTTCCTGCTTTCTGCAGTGAAATATTTATGTATACTAATACTGTAATGAAAAAAATGAGGCATGTGAATTACCTCAACTTTCCTTGAATACTTGAATACTTGTATTTGAAGACACGCTCAATTTTACAGACAAATTTATGGATTTAGTTACATTATGCTGTGTAGAATACTTTTGAAAAAAATGTTTATCAGATTTATTTTCATCAAGTTGCAGAGAAGGGAAAAACTAAGGCTTCACTGAGAGATTAAGGGTTCCTTCTTGGTCCTGTAAGGCTTTGCTGCTTGTCTCCTCCAGGGGTTACTGTGTGAAATTTCTAAGGCCAAAAGGGAGATTGGGTGAGGAACTTTGGGAACTGTTGACCTGGCAGATCAGTGAGTACATAGTCAGAATCTCAGAACTTTTAGCTGAAGAAACACAGAAGTAACAGAAAAGAAATATACTGCAGCTAGAAATCAGATGTCTGGACTGTATAATAAAATATCTTTCCTGTTTTTTAGGAAATAAGAATAATTATTAATGTCCAGTGTTTCATGGTGTTTTTGATGGGACTCAGGTTGCTAAAATCCCGGCATTTAGGTCTTTAGCATGGAAAATAGTGGCTTCAGTCTGACTGTTTTAGAGTTCTGCTCTTGCTGAGGTTGAATGTATTTCCCAAGCCATTACACATCAATAATTGGGTGCCACTCTTGTCTTGATCAGAGGGAGCATTGTAAGGCTGCATACATTTTATTCTGCTGATTTTATTCTCCATTCAGTTCAGTTCAGAATCTTCAGAACGTGTTAGTTTACCTTAGTTAATTAAAAAACTATTAGTTTTAGAACTTAAAAGAAAAAATAGTAGAATGAAAATAATGGTAATAAACTTACCACTGAATAGGCATATAACCTGAGGACATTTTTCTGTTCTGCTTTATATGGCTAACTGTTTTCTTTTTCTGAACATGAGTTGCCGGTAAGACTCTAATTGGCATTTAGACAGTTTTCATAAATGCAAATTAACCTAGTTTTATGTAACTGTTAGTCACAATTAATATGTTACAGGAAATTGAATATTTCACAGAGTTACTTCCACAAAACCATGCAGCATGCAGTGTTGATTTTTTTTATGTTCCTATGTAGTGTTTTTCATTGTAATTTGACTTAAATATGTAAACTTAGGTGAGCCTTATATTCTATTCACATCAGTTATGTTAATGATTTATCTATGATAAAATCAATATGATGCCATTTCCTTCAAGGCATGACCAAGGTTAAAGTAGGCAAAGAAGATTCTTCATCCACTGAATTTGTAGAGAAAAGAAGAGCGGCTCTGGAAAGGTAATGTGTGTATCTAACTAAAATTTATTTAGGCTCAGAATTACTTGTAATATACTATGTGGGTTCTGTAATTGGAACACTGACAATCTGTACTTAAATGAATTCTGGAGACTGTATACAGCTGTCAAATTTTTGTGTAGAAATTGAATAATTCCCATTAATAACAGGAAGTGTAGCCCTATTCATAAAAATTACTATAGCAAACTTGTTTCAGACTTAAAATTAAGATTGCAGAGAGTCAGTAAGTAAAACTACCGTTATCAGCTTTGTGTAGACATTTTGAGTTAAAGGAATTAAGGCACTTACAGCAATATATTTGTTCCATAGCAAATCAACTGTTGGGCAGAAAGAGGGGTGAAGAGACCTTCAGTCACCTGAAAGTAGAATGGGCTTCTGATGATGTGTGTTGATGACATTGATGTGACTTGTTGAATTCTGGCCTAAGAGATATTGAATCTCTGTCACCCAGCACTGATATACAGCTGATACTGTTCAAGTATCTTTGTTAGGAAAGGGTCTTATCCCTGGTATACTGCCACATTAACCTTAATTTGTACTTCATATGGAGTATGGAGCAAGGAAAAAAAGTTGAGCAATCTAATGTGTCAAATAGTTTTATTGCAATCCTTACCTTCTTTAGGAAAAAAAGGTAAGGATCTGGTGGTCATACCTGATGGAGGATGGATAAAAATTACACTTGAGATCTAATAGAAGTGCAAAAAAAAATAGGGAAGGGGTTGCATTGAATTTTACTTGTGTGTTTATGAGTCTTTTAGAACTAAATGGGTTGAAGACTGTAGTTTATCCAGCATGTAAGTAGTTTATACCTAGATCACAATCAACTCACTTATCCAAGATTTCCTATAATTTTAAAATAAATCAGCCAGAATTACCTGTAACAAAAAGCCCATCCACTTCACTGTACAAAAATGTTTAAACAAGCTCTTTTTTTTTTCTGGCATAAACTGGCTATTAAAGGAGTAGGTCTTCACTCAGCTGTTGAAAATAGGTGTATTAATTTTACCACTGTGCAACGTACAGGTATGGCAGACTCCACCTTAAGGAGTTTCTGGTGTAAACACTGCCCAATGTTTAGTATGCTGTATTGTGGTATGGAGTGCATTATGTTCAGTCAGGCACATTAAACCTTTTCTGTTACCTGATATTTTAATTTTTAAAATCATAGGTATCTACAACGAACAGTGAAGCACCCAACCTTGCTACAGGATCCAGATTTGAGACAATTCTTGGAAAGTTCTGAGGTATTTATGTTCTTTTAACTTCTCTTACTTGTTTCTAGATATGGTAACCTACCAAGCAGTATATTCACTTTGTATTGAGACCTAATCCCCTAAATAAATATGAAATCTAATTGGACCATACCCTTCATTGGACAGCATGGCAGAGGCTACTTAGGTAATAGTGTGCCTCTGGCTCTGGTAAAACTTAGAATGGTAGTTACAAAAAACTATTTGCTGTATAGTGGCTTCTCAAGCACGTTGGAATTTTCAGTTCTGATGTTACTGATTGTTAAGTAAGATCTAAAATTAAACTGGCTTAGAAGCAGCTCTCTTGCCTCCAGGAGTTCATCTTGAGGTGTATTGGTAGGATAATGTGAAAATGCTGGCAGTGCTGCTGGCCAGGCAAGGTATTTTGTGATTAAGGACTTCAGTCACCTGTGCTAATTATCTGGTACCTTTCACAATATTAAATATATTGTTAAAGATACATAATATCTCTTTATAAATGTGCATCGTGGTTTCACTCTAATACTGAACTGTGTTTTGGCTAATGTCAGTATCTTAGTTATACTAATAAGTCACAGAGGCCTCCCTACTGACAAAAGCATCAATAGATGACTTACAGTGGGTTTGTCAATGCTGCTGACAGACAAAACATCACATGAATGGTCTGACATAGGGACCGCCTTGTATAACATATTCAGTCTAGCCTGAATACTACTATCAATTAAATTTAAAGTTTGTTAACTTAACTGTGAAGATTTCTCAGTACCTAAGTAGATAACCTGTTCTCTTGGTACTTGAGATACGTTTATAGCCTTATATTGCAAAGCAAAAAGTCATCAACCTTTTATTATCAGTATGCAGTGCATGTTTTGCATTACAATTGAACATGTCACAAAATTTCCTTTGTCTAATTTGTTGCAAATCTAAGCTTTTCTGTTCCTGTAGTGGCAGTTTGTTCATTGTAGCATATAGGTGGCCATTTAGAACATTTGGCTAGTTCATAACAGCTTTGGACAAGTGGTTTGTTTGTTCCATTTAAATGTAAAGATGTAGAAGAAAAGTAAATAGTCTATATTTTTACGTTTTCCTCTTGAGAATGTAAAAGTAGTAAATTTGAGAAATTAGATTCCACTATATTGAAACACATAGGAGTAAAGAAAACACTATATCCTTTTCTTTCCCCCTTGTGCCCAGTTAAACCTCCATCCTTTTAACCAGTCTCTTTGCCCTTATTTGTCATTCAATTCCAGCTGCCGAGAGCGGTTAACACCCAGGCTCTGAGTGGAGCAGGAATATTGAGGATGGTGAACAAGGCTGCCGACGCTGTCAACAAAATGACAATCAAGATGAATGAATCGGATGCAGTAAGAGCTGATTTTTCGGCTTGAATAATGAGATGAATTAATGAGCCTCAACAATTGCATTTTAAAGCTGTAGAAGTAGAAAATGGGTTATTAATTTGCTTATTGGCTTGAATTCTTAGCTGTATCAGTTGACCACCCTGGCAGTGCCTGGATAATTTGCTTCTTTAGAACCAGAAATGTTGCTGGTAATCTAATTTGTAATGCTTGACTCTTTCATCTTTTGTCAGTGGTTTGAAGAAAAACAGCAGCAATTTGAGAATCTGGATCAGCAACTTAGGAAGCTTCATGCCAGCGTTGAAGCATTAGTCTGCCACAGAAAAGGTAACTTTACTTTTTTGTGACTGTATGAACCTTAGGAAATGGTGATGATACAAGAGCTCAGCATGTCAGAACTCTTAACTAAAATAGTTACATAATATATTTTAGTGCAAAAGTCTTCTAATTGTATTTTTTATTTTAAACTGCTCTAGTATTTTTGTATACCTGTCTTTAATTTTAAATTTAACCAGAGTATCTGTCATTCCTAGAGTCACTATAATGATTTAGAATATTTTTTTCCCTTGCACAGTTTCATTACCACACCTAGCAAGTGAATCTACTACAGAAGACATCCATAAATTTATCTTTAGGTCTCATGGCAAGAGTAATTTCTTTCTGAACAAAGACTGGCTGCATAAATCCATTTAAACATCTTTTGGTTCAGTATTGCTCTGTTAACTGAGTTTAAGTGCTTACACAGGAATTTGTTATTCTTAATATAGTCTGCATAATGATATATCTTCAAGCTACTGTTAAGGTAAAGTTTTCTGGGAAGATAAGTAGTCACAGAATATCAGCTTTTTGTTTGCTTATTTTAGATATAAGCAAAGCCTGTAAGTTTATATTATAATAACCTGTGCTGCTTTTTGTCAAATATGGATTTCCATCAGATTATTAAAAAAAACAACGAAACAAAATAAAAACCAAACAAAACCCCAAACAAACCACAATTTTGAATTTGTAGTTCGAGGAAGACCATAAGTGTGCTTTCTGACAGTACTGTGTTATGTTAAAATACGGTGCTGCCTTCGAGCTCCTCCAAAAGTACTTTAAAATGTCATAAGTTACCTTCTCATAATTCTAATCCAGAAGTATTCTCTGTAGTGAAAATATCTTTAGCCACCTATCCTCAAGGCTAAGGAGTATTTAAGAAGTAAAGAAAAATGGAAATCTTTATTTACAGTTGATTTGACACCTTATAGATTCGAAGAAGTGTTGGTTTGTTCATTTTTTTGTAAGAGTTGTGTTTAAATTGTAAAGTTTTTAAATATCTGTAGATAGTTTTCTGTTGCAATTGCTTTTGGTGTTCTGATGGCTCTCCAGGAGCAGCAGAGTTGCGAACTAACCTGAAGTCATTTGGACTAAAAGTTTGTTCAAAGGTCCTTCCTAGAACTAAACTTTGTACAGGATTACTTATATGGGATTTGAGACAATGGCACCAGTGTTTGTGAAGAAATAAGCTCAAAACTTCACTTTCACAGATGCTGATATGTGAGGTTTGCTTGGTGTTTTTATTTTAAGTCATACCAGAATGTGACAATGCACTACAGTATGCACACATGTAAGTTACTTAAAGTCAATAAAACAGTCCAAAAGAAATAAATTCCACTCATGGGATTGGTGGTTTTGTGAAAGGGTTGGGTTTTTTTCCACTCTGAACTGAATGGAATTTACTCCATAGGTGACTTGCCTTTTTTTTTGTGGGTTTGCATTTTCTCTGAAGTAGACAATTAGATAATACTGAAATGACTTTTTTTTCATGTCTTTGCTAGACAAAGTAAGCATGACATTAACAGACTTGGCAAAGCATTTACTGATCGAGAGTTTTTTGCGCAGGAGTCCTCCTAAATGTGGTTTCATTGTGATGTCCATGTGTATCTTATAGTGATCTTTAGCTTCTTTTTTTCAATTGGTGAAATTAAACCTCTGCTCGATTTCAACCCTCTGCTCCACTGATTTATGCTGCAGAGTACTATAATAAATTTAACTACATCGTGCTGAACATTACTTCTGTGTTTCAGAGCTTTCAGCCAATACCGCTGCCTTCGCTAAAAGTGCTGCCATGTTAGGTAACTCTGAGGACCACACTGCTCTATCTAGAGCTTTGTCTCAGCTTGCAGAGGTTGAAGAGAAGATAGATCAATTGCATCAAGAACAAGCTTTTGCTGATTTCTATGTGTTCTCAGAACTGCTTGGTGATTACATTCGTCTGATTGCTGCAGTAAAAGTGAGTACTACTAGGAAAAATACCAATTTCGTGTTTAAAAGTCACATTCCTCAGCTTATAGATTTAGGGTAAATAAATGTGTGCATTTGCTCATGTAACACAGTTAAGTTTTTGCCTGATGTTCTAGCTGAGTAAAGTGAAAGTGTTCATGAGTTATTCCAATGATAAAAATAGCTGTGATCAAAAATGTGAATGGAGTGGTAAGATCTGGAGAAAATGCAAATCTACTTTGAGCAGTACTGATTGTGTACAGTATTATGGGATACTGTATTGTGTCTAAGCATACTGTACATGTTTATTTCAGATTACTTACTGCTACAGTCAGCATACAGAAATGTTGAAGAACATAATTTGGTACTTTATATTTGGTACATAGCCAGTAATGTCTTTAAATAAGAAAAAAATGCAGTTTGTGGATCTACATCTCATTAAAGAAAATGTTCAGTTTAGGTGTAAACTATGCTGCACAGCATGATTAGGTTTAGACATGAGAACAGGTATTTGTGAATTATGTCCAGAAATACCTTTTAAGTTGCCAGGTTGTTGGAAGTATATATTTTTATTTTTACTTTGTCTTTTTTCTTTTTTTTAAAATATGTGCACATTACTTCTGCTGCCTTAGTCCATTGCTAACAAAAACGTGTTGCTGAAAATGCATATAATCCGTATGTATGAACAGTTTGCTAGTATCTGCATTTAGAGAATTGTGTGCATAACAGAGTACTTCATAGTGGTTGTTTTGGTAGTGTTTTGATCGAATGAGGGGCATAAAATGATTAGGAGCACTGAAGTGTCTGCTCTGAAAAGAGTTCTTGAATATCCTGTTATTTGTGGAAGGTATTGAGCTGTGCAAGCATGATGTCAAGTGAAATGCAATACCTGGTAGACTCACTAAGGTTTCTTTGAGTATACTACTTGTTCCACCTTTGTCCTGGAATAATTTTTTCCTGTGAGGAATTAAGACAGCTTTAGCACTTTCAGTTGTTTAATGAATTTGTCTGTTCTTGCAGGGTGTGTTTGACCATCGAATGAAATGCTGGCAGAAGTGGCAAGATGCTCAGGTCACTTTACAAAAAAAACGTGAAGCTGAAGCAAAACTCCAACTTGCCAACAAACCTGATAAATTACAGCAAGCTAAAGATGAGATAAAAGAGGTAATGTTATCAAACATTATTTTGGAGGTCAGACTTTCTGCATTGGCTCATTCATTCTGCATTAATGCTGCTTTATACCATTTTTGTTTACAAATCACTTACTTGCTATTTCCCATATTTACTGAAATTGTTAAAAGGAATTTACTTAAAACATTAAATGTGTGCAATTTTTACTTATTGTAAGGTCTGTAAGACCGTTAATACTGTCTCTACAGAGTCTGGGAGATGGGAGGGCGGGGAACATGGACAAGTTAATGCTTTTAACTGTTAACAGCTCACTCGGATAGGCAGAGGAGCATCTCTTGGTCTCTAAAGCTAAGATGACTTGGATAAATCCAGCAAAGACAACTAATAGGGAGCTATTCTCATGTTTTGCTTAAATATGCAGCTTTTCTACCCATATATATGTGCATGTATATATGGTGTAATTTCAGTAAAAATAAATCTAACATGTTGAAGTGTCATAATTTATGCACTTTTTCTATCATGCTTCACTAAGGAAATTGAAGAGGTAGGACAACTTAACTATTTAATGCTAATGCATTCTAAATATGCTCTAGTATTCTGCCATTAAATAATGGAAGAACGTTGTTGCTGATTTCAAGCTCTTTTACACAGTTGCTTTGTTTGGCTTCCTCATTGATCACTAACCACATGCTCCTTTGTTCTTTTTGCCCTTTGATGTATTTCATATACAGTATTGAAATTACTCATTAACTTGATTTTCTTTTCCTTAAAAAAGCCCTTTGTTTACTGAGAAAACCTAATGTTACTCATGTGTGATCACATTCTTGCTAATTGCCTCTCCTGATGTCACCCATCCATTCACAATAAATTTCCTGATTACTGGTAGTAGTGGGAAATAGTGATCCTCTCTCAGTCCCAATATTAAAATAATTGCTTTTTTCTAAAGGTATTACTTTTCCTGCTTTATTGGATAATTAGAGAAGGCTTTTAGTAAACCCACAGTTTAAATGTGCCAGTTGAAAGTTCTTACTGCCACTGAAATGTGTTCAGAGTTGTCGAATTCTGTAATAGTGGACCCTCTGGCAGAGGAATTGCGAAGTGAAAGCCTAAGCAGCTCGAGCATCATGCATGACTTGGTTGTTTTTTGTGGATAAAGGGACAAAGGACAGTCCTAGAAATACCTTCTTGAATGAGAAATTTCTCCTTGTCAGACACTATAAAATGGCAAACTATTATCCCATGATAATTCACATAGGATCTGGGATTTGGGCGTGATGAAACTGAACTCTTGAATACTTTAGGCCTGTAGAAGCTTTCAAAGAAATCTCAGGCATCCCTGTTTGATGTGGTAGGAAGGCATGGGTAATCTTAATCTACTTTTCCTTAGCTGTGTTTTATACTATTTCAGTTATGTGATAACTCTTCAGGCTGATCTTCCATGAAGGAGATACTATTATGACTTACTAAATCGCTTCATAATGTATATCTAAAAGGTCAGTCAGGGGACTGTGAATAAATATAAACTAAAAATATAAATATGGAGATATTTATTGGAACATAGGTGATGTTTATCTCATATGACAGAAGAAACTTGACATCGCATCACAAAATGTTTTTTGTGAATAAGTAGCGCCACTGGATTGCTTACAGGTAGATGCTACATTGAAGCATGTTGCTTCCTTGCTGTCTTTCTCTGAGGAAGATAAATGAATGTATTTGTTCTCTTGACTCAGTTAATATGTTGAGATGAACAGATACAGTTGCATTTCAAAGCACTGCTACCCTGTGTATCGGGCTCTCCATTTGTCTACACGACTAGCTTACATTTAATAATGTAATAGATGTGTAAAAGCAGTTACAGGGCAATGTATATGCTGAGGATCCCTTCTTGTCTAGTGGGATGTCTTTTTACAGAAACTAAGGAGAAACAACCTAGTGTTGTATATTGTTGCATGAATGCCATGCTCCCAACAGGGCAAAACCCCGTAAGAAATATCTCTTCGTCTGAATTTTCCTCTAGTGATCTTCTTACCTGCAGTAACTTTTCTACTGCTGCTTTCTATGAAAACAATTGCCACTGTAAAAGAAGGTTTGTGCTTTGGAAAGCAGATAAACACATTCTCAGTAGTTTGTCATTTGCAACAGAAATACGGTAGAGATAATCATATACTTGACCAGAGGCAGAGATGAAGATTTACTCATCTCTTCTGGAATTAGGAAAATATAGAGAACTAACTTGAGACTCTTCCAAACTTGGTTGGACAGGTTTAGGTTCCTTTGTATGAAGTTTTTAAAGGGAATAGCAAGTAAAGCCTTAGAGATGCATTTTGTTTTCTAAAGAATATTTTTTAAATGTTGTTAAGTGTTTATAATAGCAGTGCTAAGATATTTTTACATTTTATCTACAGATAGCATTGCCTTAAAGATACCTTTGTTGTAACTGATCTGATGACATCCTGTAACACAAATTTGAAATTGTTATTGTAAAATTTTCTTTTAAACAGGCCAGAAAAATCAAATAGGTCCTTAAGTGACTATCAGTATGTTAAAAAAGTTCAGATACTGCTGGACTGAATGGACAACACAAAATCTTACCTCTGTATGTCTTTCCTTTGCCAGTGGGAGACAAAAGTTCAGCAAGGGGAAAAAGATTTTGAACAGATCTCCAAAACCATTCGCAAGGAAGTGGGAAGATTTGAGGCATGTATAATTTTATTCAAGTAAATGACAGTTCTACTGTAGATAATATTGACATTTCAAGTAAAATTTATTAAGAGGTTAATGTGCCATAATTTATTTATTAACAGAAGGAACGAGTGAAAGACTTTAAAACTGTTATTATCGAGTACTTAGAGTCGTTAGTGCAAACACAACAGCAGGTAAGATAAATTTTAAGTTTTGTACAAGTTAATGTTTAATACATGCCATATTAGGTTAGTTAGAAAAATATGGGCTTTAAGCACAGCAGTTTCTAAAACATTAAGAGCTACTGGTCTGTACCATATTGGTGAATGACATGATGATTGCAATTTCCCAGCCCCTGCGCAGCTGTAATTCAGGGAAGCAAGGGAGAAGCTCCCTTAGGGATATGGGCAAGCAGAGGGCCTTGTCATCTTCTCAAACTGAATTAGTACTTTCATTTAGAGATTGGAGTAAATTGTAATCAGTATGTACTTAACACTTACTGAAGAGACTTGGATTCTTAAATGTTTATTGCTCTTTTTAAAAAGTATTATTGAATATTGGAAAGCATTAAAACAGTTTCCAGTGTCTTCCAGAGAAGTAGGCCTTGTTACCAGAAAAAGTCTGGGCTCTTTCTTCTGTTCATTGCAGTAATATAACCCTCCAGCTTTGTTTAATTAAAAAACCCCAGAAAGCAGTATCGTTAGAGATAAGAATAAGTGACTGATCTTTAATAAAAATCTGTATAATTATATTTTATAGCATTGTCTTCAACATGTGGCAACATATCTATAGCTATGAGCAGATTTGTGTGTTTATTACTTGTTTTTTCTTGCACCATGTAAAAATATGAATGAATAAGTACCTATGTTCTTACTTTGTCTCATGGAGGCAAGTTTACTGCAAGAGGAGGTAGGTATGTGTTGTGTTTTCCAACATTTAGTACTTAATGCGTGATTTTTCCCTTCTCTTCAAGCTAATAAAATACTGGGAGGCATTCCTACCTGAAGCCAAAGCCATTGCCTAAAAGAAGAAAATTCCAAATGACAAGACACTCGGGATGTTTGTCCTGGATAAAACTAAATTCCACAGTGAAATCACTTTAAATCATCCAAATAAACCACTATATATTTTATGAATTAACATGTGGCTTTTTTTATATACCACAGCATTTTATTAACAAGCTGCATGTCCTGACCCTCTTTGAAGTGGACTGTGGCATGATGTTCTGCAATACATTGCTGAATTGAACACTATTGTGTCTTAATACTTGCACTAAAATGTGCACTGCAAGGCCAGAAAGCTGATATTTTTGTTCTTTACAACACAATGTTCTGTAGTATGTTTACCTGATCTTTATGAAAGAAATCTAATTGCATTGATTAATGTTCACTTAAACATTCCTGTACAAAATCATGGTTTTGTGATTACAATAATAAAGGAATGTACCTTGTGCAACATTAAACACTCTGGGTTTGTATCTGTAGATACTTACTGGTGTTCTTGGGAGTACAGTTTAGAACAAATTGAGCTGTATCCAGGGCAAACCCAATATTTAGTAAAGAGTGCTGGAGAAGATATTAAAGATCCACAAACAATTATCTGTGGTAGACTGTTTTGTGTTTTAATTCTGAATCTTTTCACTACAGATGTTCTTTTCACTAGAACTTATCACTGCCTTGCCAAAGTCTACTATGTTAGTACTCATAGGGTCAAAAGACTGATGCTTGGGCAACAGACAGATGTAAACTGAAATCTCCTTCAAGTGTTTACAAAGCATCTGCAGAGTTAAAATCACCTACATGGTCAAATACTGATATCCTACTGGACTGATACGTTGCATCAATTGTATTCAGTGGTCTCAGGATTTTATTTACAAAAATAAAAAAAAGTCTTGCAGTAATTCTGATAATAGGTGAGGAAGAAAAGTGGGTAGTTCAGCTGAGTGCCTGTTAGTTCTAGGAGCTAGCATTCTGTTTGTATTTTCTGGAGTAGAAAATACATTTGAAGGGACTGGTTATACCTTTTGCAAGAAATCAGAGGAGATAAACGTTTTTATGAAATACACAGTGTTAACATAGGATGTGCTGTCCTGTCATTTTAATGAGCTTGTCGATGTATTAATACTAATAGAAGGTATTAATGTTAACAAATTTTAGGCAAATATTAATCATAAAAAAACACAAGAAGCTGTTGCTTTCAGCTAATCATAAGACTGCAGGATAAACCCATGAATTTGTGTTGTTTGGGGTCAAATATAAAGAAGCACATGATACCATTTCTGAACAGAATGGAAACCCCAATTCAACTGCAAGGTTATACTCTATTTTTACAACAAAGTTAGTGTAAGCTGTACAGATTAGTGTTCGCTATAGTCTCACTGTGTACCTCTCTTGACTCAGTATTATTAGGAGTTTTCAAGGAAACTAGAACAGAAAAAAACCCCACCAAAATTTATCAAGCCTAAATCAAGCATCTTTTTAAATGGTTAAATGCTAAAAGCCTTAAGCTTGTAATGCCTTTTGCGCCAGTGTTTGCTCAGTCATTGATCTTAAAACTGCCTTTTGAAAAACTCAAGTATGCAGGAGGTTTATGATGAAGAAACTGATCTAGGTGCAACACTCCGTTAAGTGTTACAATGTGCTTAACATTGGCTTGCTTGCTGCAATGGAAATTGACCAGCAGCTCAACTTCATATATATACCACTCAGACTGAAAGTGATATTTCCAGACCTAAAAGACTCAACTTAGACATGCAGAGGTCAAAATGGGTGAACATATCCTTTCATGTTCTTTTTTGTGTAAGTGCTTTGTCCAGCTTTCTTAGGTCTTGATCTCTTTGCTTCTATCAGGGTTAGAATTCATTTGAATGATGGATCAGATTTCTTCTCTTTGTAACGAGAGAATGAGAAAGATCTTTCACGTTAGTCTGCTAGCAAGGATTAGTGTGACTGTCTATACCAGACAACTGAAAACAGGAATGAGTTGTGCAAGTTTTTTCTTAAAACCAGAAGCCTCTTGGGGAATAAAAGGATAATGGTGTCTCTGGAGTTCACTGTCACACTGTGTTGGCTGCTAATACAATAAAATTTAGGGGTTTTTTTGCATCACAAGATTAGCTTGAACTGAAGATCCAGATCAGCTGTCACATTTGGCTAGCATAAAACTCTGTTTCAAGAAGCTGATAATGACCCTGAGACTTGCTCAGCTGGCTGATAATGCCAGGCTTGTGGGTTCAATCCCCAGATGGGCAATTCATTTAAGAGTTGGACTTGATGATCTTTGTGGGTCCCTTTCAACTCAGAATATCCTGTGATCTGGAAATTTATTTTGCTTATATTCCCCTGCATTATGAAGATTGGAGGTTTGGTTACTGTCTTTCTTAGTGCAATTAACATCCATATTAACAGATGTTTCTCCAGTGAATGGAGGTATTACTGAACTCTTTCCTCTGTGGAGCTGAGTACTAGATTTTATACTAAATTTAAGTAGTGTTTTTCATTAAAATGATGTACCACTGAAGAATCACTAGCATGAACAAAAAGTGAATGTTTGCAAAATGGTGAACTGGAATACTGTGTGAAAGACAAGGTGCTACTGAATTCTAGTTTACCTCTTAGGTTAAAATAGAATGCAGATGTTTGCAACAAATTCTTCTATGCATCATGTCCATTGTCCTTTTAAAATTAAATATATATGTATATGACATGAAGTGACTCAAATTGAAGACATTGTTACTTCTCTTAGGTTATTTGAAATTTCTGAACAGAATGGAAACCCCAATTCAACTGCAAGGTTATACTCTATTTTTACAACAAAGTTAGTGTAAGCTGTACAGATTAGTGTTCGCTATAGTCTCACTGTGTACCTCTCTTGACTCAGTATTATTAGGAGTTTTCAAGGAAACTAGAACAGAAAAAAACCCCACCAAAATTTATCAAGCCTAGGTTGATCTTAAACTGATGTTCAGTGTTCAGTAAGTCTCTAATTCTTTCGCCACTGTCCCTTTTAAAAGAGAATATTCTGCTTCCCTATCAATTATTCCTTCTTCTGCCTCTCCTAAGTTATTTCCCTCTGAAAGCCTCATATGCGAGTTTGTTTCAGCATCTGTGGAGTTCATGCCCCAAATATGTCAGTTTGTTTCAAATTGTGGAGATGAACTGCTGGCTGGTAGATCCTGTGCATTTAAGTGAACAGCCAGCATCCACTAAAATTATGTTTACAGTGAAATGATTGTCTTAAGGAAAAACAAATAGGAAAAAAACCCCTTTGGGGTTATATTTTTTTCTCTCCTTCCACTTTAGAGTAGAACAGGCTGTGTTATAATTTCAGTTCATGGCAAAATATGAGTCCATTACAAACATGAAAACAAAAAGGGCAATATTTTAACAGGTGAGAAGCTGAATTTTCAGGTTGTTCAGAATGTTCCTTGTTATCTGCTAAGACAATTCTTCCTTTTTTATAAATTCTTGTTTTCCATAGTTGAATCAATGGTGAACTTGCTAGTAGTCTTTTGACTTTACTGGTGAAGTGATTCCTTCCCTCTCCGCACCCCAGATCAATGAGGAAATTATTAATAAAGGGAAGTGTTATAAAACAATCCAAATCTTTTTTTCTGTCATTGAGAAAGAAGAGTACACAAAGCAGCTTAGGCAGAACTATCCTAGCAGGATATTGATATGGAAACTAAAGTAAAAGAAATACGTAATGAAAATGGAAGGGCAAGAAAAATCTAGAGATAAACCATGTATCTGTGGTTGAATTTTACGAGTTGACTTAAAACCAGTTTTGTAGCAATTGAAAAATTGACAAACTTAGGTTATTATCTAATTAAGGACTGGTTTTTTTTTGATCTGGCATTGTGTTTTGATGTGTATTTTACTTATCACTTAGATTTAAATTTTTATTTGGATTTCTTTGCCTATTTCTGTTCTGGAAACTAGCCATTCCAAAAGTCCTTGAATCATGAGAGTTAGTGGAAAGTGATCTTTCAGATTTGCCTATAATTATTCCTTTTTCTCTCCTGTGAATCATTCTAACATAATGAATGCTAAATTCCCCCTCCCTGTATAAGGAATTGCAGAGTGACTATTTCGGAAAAGAAGAAACATAGAAGTGGCCAGCAAAGGGGTCGATTGATGATTCCTACTTTCTGCAATCATGGAAGATTAGGTAGAATCTGCTGACAGGTAACAGCTGCAGCTGGAAGGGAGAGTATTATTAATTTATTTCACATTCTGGATCAAGGTAATTCAAGAATATAACTCAAGATATTGGTACCTGCAACAACACCCAGCACTGAAGACCAACACTGACATTTCCTAGAGTACTTTTGAGAGCCTGCTCAACAGATCAATTTGAAGATAGTCTATGTTAGTGTTACTAGTAGAGTTCAACCATTTTAGTTTTGCTTTTAAGATTACCAACATGATTTTAATACACATTATGCCAGTTCTAGTCAAGCTGTTTCAATATATTTGAAATATATTCTCCTTGCTTTGTTGTTTGTGGGAAGCAGATTGTAACATCTGTGCAGTTACCTTTCAAAGACCAGAATCCTGGATGGTTTTGAACACACTTTGATAGCATTCTATGAACTAATGTTTCTTAAATTTTTGATCCTCAGTGTATTAGACAGAAAGACAATCCTTGGTGAGCCAGCCATGGGGAGAAATCCTTTTTTTTCTTCAGATGTAACTTTAAAGATTAGCCAACTAATGATGATATATTGTGTAAATTAAGTATTTAACATTCTAAAACATATTGACGTATTTGAATTCAGCTCACCAGGTAATCTTCCTTGTTCCTCTTGGCTGATGCACAGTCAAAAGTTCCATTATATTCTATTGGATTTGAAACCAGATTAATGTCTAAAGCTTTTCTTTGTTAATAAGTTATATGATATTAAGGAGAAAAGTAGCTTTTTGAAATTATTGCTTATTAGGTTGCAAACAGCCACAGACAGTGCTCCTGTGAAATTCTTCTACTGACTTCTCAGCATAAATGTTTTATGGCTCAAGTGGTATCCTAAGAGTTATCCCTCTCTTTTGTATTGGGGGAAGAACAGAAACTACACCTAAAGACTGGATTCTTAACAGAAAGTAACAGTAATGATAGCATGGTAATTGTTATCTAGTGTGCCCACATTTACTGGAGTGATAAAACTATTATTATATGGCTAGTCTTTCCTTGGGATTAGTATACCTTTATGAGAGGGTGCTTTGTGAGGGAATGGGATTTCATACACACCTTTCAGTCCAGAGACATGGTGGACAGAACATTGGGGCTGGAAGCGCTGCTCTTGTCACCACTACCACAGAACAGTGCTGGCACTGTCCTGCTGGTTGTCAGCAGTTCAGGATACTGGCCCAGGACCAGCAGGCTCAGGAGGGTTGTGCAGAAACAGATGCCTGAGGACTATCTGGCTTTGATTTCAGGTAACTTTTTTTTAAATTTTGGTTTGTTACTTCCCTTTAGTTTAGCAAAGTAAACTAGTGTTAGTTTGCTTTAGTCTTCTTGGTTCAAGTCAAATGATGTCTATTTTGTATTGAATCCCTCAGGTCACAGGTCTTTGCTTAGAGCAAAATATAATTAAATTTACCTTTCAGTAAAATAAAGAGTAATGGAGGGAAAAGGAGCCTGTGGTGTGTTCCTCTCCCTCCCCAGTGCCATTAATCTAGAAGGAAACAAGTTAGTTTTCGAAACAAATTTCAAAAAGCTGATAGCATAACCACAGACATCAGATAAATTTGTTTTCTGTCCCTTTTTGAGGTATATTTTTCTACTTCAATCTACTTATGCAAGATCAAACCCTCTATACTCATGGATTTATCATGGTAGCTACACTCTAAAAGATCAGTGAGATTGTGAGGTTGTCTCAGGTGGTGCCTGATGTCCTCCAGACTCACAAGGTGAGTTTTAAGACATGACCGTCTAATACAGAGGCAGTTTGTTGTCATTTTGCCGTGCTTCCAAATAGTTTGAAGCTTGGAGTTGGCAAATTTGTGTGAGGTCAAAGCATTTGCCTGTGCCAACAGCATGGCCTCCTAAATGCATTTGATATTACACCTTCTGTTTCTGTCTCCATTACTCTTCAAGCCGTCAAAACACCTGCTTATTTTGGAGTGTGAGAAGTATTACTTAGTTTCTCCAGTGGCCAGAAATCATCTACACTTCTCTGAAATGGTATGGTTTTCTCCGCTAAATAACAAAGTTAAGAGGTGGCTTCTTGGGAACACACACAACACACACAGGCAACTTTCCTTAGCACTGCTTTTAATATTTTCCTCTTAATTTCATATCTGTTCACAACAGGCACTGTGAAAGGTACTGCATTTGTTTGTTGACCGACCTGGTCATGACAGAAGGCTGTGCTGCCATTCTGTGGAACCTTGATAGGCTGGGGAGTTGGGTGATGAGGAACCATATGAGGTTCAATAAGGGCAAAGGTAGGGTCCTGCCCCTGGGGAGGAATAACCCAAATTATCAGCACAGATCAGGGGCTGACCCACTGGAGAGCAGCTCTGCGGAGAAGCACCTGGGAGTCTTTGTGGATCACAAGCTGACCGTGAGCTGGCAGTGCCCTTGTGACCTGGAGGGCCAGTGGTGTCCTGGGATGCATTGGGAGGAGTGTGGCCAGCAGGTGGAGGGAGCTCCAGTGATGTCGCACCTGGGCTCTTGTGTTCAATTCTAGTTTTGGTACAAGAAAGACAAGATACTACTGGAAAGAGTCCAATGGAGGTCACAAAGATGATGAGGGATCTGGAGCATCTCTCTTATGAAGGGAGTCTGTGGGAGCTGGGACTGTTTAATCTGGAGAAGACTGAGAGAGGGTCTCAAGAATGCACACAAATATCTCAAAGGCAGGTGCGAAGAGGATGGTGCCAGACTCTTCAGCAGTGCCCAGCAATAGTATGAGGAGTAATGGCCATAAACTAGAACACAAGAAATTCCAACTCAGCCTGAGGAAGAACTTTACACTGAGAGTGGCAGAGCACTGGAACAGGCTGCCCAGGAAGGGCCTGGAGTCTTCCTCTCTCCCTCTCTCAAAACCCATCTGGATGTGTTCCTGTGTCACCTGCTGTAGGTGACCCTGCCTTGGCATGGTGTTGGTGGGGATGAGCTCCAGAGGTCCCTTCCAACCCCAGCAATTCTGTGATTCAGGTTTGAGCTGTGGTGTGAACTAAGGACTGGATAAATTCATCCCTTTGGAAGTTAATTTTTTTCCCCTCCGTTTCTTCTGTGCTCCGCAGTAGCGCTGCAGCTCTGGCTGTACCAAGAGCCGGCGCTGTCAAGCACCGTTTGTTTTAAACCACGTTTTTTCCAGAGGAAGCTGCTGCCGCCTGTCCCCGGCGGCGCGAGGGGCCGCGGGGGGCGGGGCCGAGCCTGGCTCTCGCCCCGCCCCTGTCATGTGTTTGAGGATCACGTGACCGGCGCGCAAATGGCGGCGGCGCCGCTGCGCTGAGGGGACCCGGCATGGAGGTGTTCATCCCGTCCTTCCGATACGAGGAGAGCGAGCTGGAGCGGGGGTACACGGTGAGGTGCGCCGGGGCGGGGCACGCCCGCGCCTCGGGGCGGCCGTGTGGCGACGGCCAGCGGGAGCTGCGCTGGGGCTCCGGGCAGGCATCAGCGTGCCGGGGCCGTCCTGCCCTCTCTGCCCAGGCCAGCCCTGACCTGCCCAGCGCAGCCCGTCCTTGCCCTGCCAGCCTGTCCAGCTCTGCCCAGCCTTGCCCTATTCTCCCCATCCCTGCCCTGCTCTCCCCAACCTTGCCGTGCTCCGCCCTACCCTGTCTAGTTTTGCCCTGACTGGCCCTGCCCATCCCTGCTCTGTACATCCCAGCCCTGCCTTCCTTGTCCAGTCCGGCCTTTCCATGCCCAGCCTTGCCCTGCCCAGCGTAGACCATCCCTGCCCTGCCCCTCTCGGCACAGGAAGGGTGGTCTCAGCCCGTCAGACACCTGGTACCCCACACGAACTCTATTCTGCGTGGCAGCAGGGACAGCCGCTGGTGCAGCGTGACCAGCAGGGGAGGAGAGGCAGCAGCTCCCTTGCCTCTCGGCCCTGCTGGGAGAGGTACATGCTCGTTCCAGGTCTGGGCTGCCCAGAACAGAGCTGGAGTGATTCCAGTGCAGGGCTAAACACGATGAAGGGACTGGAGTGTGTCTTGCATGTGGAAAGGCTAAGAGACCTGGGACTGCTAATCCTGAAGAAGAGAAGGGGCAGGGGCATCTCTTCCATGTGTACAGATCTGAATGGAGAGAATGAGAGGGCCAGACTCTTCGTGTTGGTGCCCAGTGACAGGAGAGGTGGCAGTGGCCAAACATCAGTACCCAGGGAACGCCCTTTAAACATCAGACAAGACTGATTCATTATCATGAGGGTGGTCAAGTACTGGCATAGGTTGCCCAGAGGACTGTGAAGTCTCCATCCTTGCAGGTTCTCAAAACCTGCCTGAACACTATCCTGGGTAGCCTGCTGTGTAGTTGACCCTTCTCGACAGGCAAGTTAGTATTTAGACAGTTTTTAGAGGTCCTTTTTGTTCCCAGTAGTTTTTTCATCACACAGAACTGTTGGACTGTAACACTTCCACATGTTGCTGGGTGGAGAAAGGGGGACCAACACCCAAGGTATTTGTCTGAAAGCGGATATTCAAAGCTCAAGAAAAGGCTTAAATGTATTCATTTAGTAGGTCAGACCTATTAAGAAATACCAGAATAAAAGTTGAATCCTGTGGAACTTCTAGAAGATTAATCTGTGTAGGCGTAGTTCCATGAAGCAAGTTCATCTTCCTGATGCTTAATGCTGTATATTATTTGGTCCTTACTACCTTTTGCAGGCCTTGCAAAAGGTAAACCACTTTAGATGTATTTATGTGGGAGTGCAGCAGAATTAATATTTCTGCCTCTGGGGTGAACTTAAATGTAAGTGACTCCCTACAAGACACCTATGTGATTTTAGGGACTTGGCTTTAAAACATTTCGACTGAGTGTGATTACAATAGCACAGACTGATCCCACCCTGCCCTAGTTGAGCAGTTTAGTTGAAATGACAGAGTGATTGCTAAGATGTGCATATCACACCAACAGGATTTTTCAAAGTAATGTTTATTTTTAGTATTTGCTTTTAATGAGTTGCTGTTTCTTTAAATGTAATTCTGTCTGTGACTCCTGCTATCTAGAGGATTTGAGTTTTTTAAATTTCATAAATGTTAAGCTGTGTAAGGTTCAAAGAAATCAGAAATGAAAGAATATGTTTCTAGAAGTCTTTCAAGAAAATGATCCTGAGAACAAACATGTTCTGTTACAACACTGTTGATTGTTACAGCACTTTTCCTCTGGAGTCATTTAGTGGTGACGAGTCAGTCTTGTGGATCTGAAAGTTGCTGTAGTTCAGTAGATTTTGGTAGTTTTTCCTGCCTGGTTATTTTGCCATTTCAGTCAGATGAGGGGATTCTATACCACATCCCATACAAAAATGATCATACTTTATGCTGACCATGAAACTATATGAGGAATTGTTGCTAAAGTTTGTCTGGGTCAGGCATGCTTGTAGGAGAGGATATGGAAACCTGTTCTGATAATAACATTGTGTCTTTCCTTTATGTTTTAAGGAGCTCATGGACTACTCCTGAGGAAGGTTTATGCCAATGTAATTGTCAAATTGTTATATTGCTAAATAATTTGCATGAGTATTGTTCCAAGTACAGAAATTCAAAGGGATACAGTATATGTCCTCCTTCCAGCAAAACTGAGGTTAATGAAAGCTTTCCATTGCTCTGTATTGGCTATGAACTTATACAGGCAATTCACGTCAAGTTAGTTTTCATTATCAGCTTTACAGTATTAACATTTAAAACAGTTTGGTGAGAAAGGTCAAAGAAAGTGTACTCCCAATGAACACTACTGGCAAACTGGTAACAATGGACAAGAAAAGGCTGAGCTACTTAATTTTTTTTGCTTCAGTCTTCACTTGAAGTCTCTTTTCCCACACTTCTCAAGTGGATGGACTACAAGGCAGGGAATGGGGATGTAAGTTGCTTCCCCACTGTAAGAGATGGTAAGATTCGTGAAGAACCTGAATGTACCTAAGTCTATGGATGCTGACAAGATGCATGCCAGAGTCCTGAGGAAATTGGCTGATGTAGTTGCCAAGGCAGTCTCCATGATATTTGAAAAGTCATGTGAAATCCCACGTGACGGGGAAAAAGAGTATGCATCTTTAAAGAGCATAGAAAGGAGGACCTTTGGAACTACCAGCCTGTCAGTCTCACCTCTGTGCCTGGGAAGATCATGGGACAGATCCTCATAGAGGTTCTGCTAAGGCACATGGAGGACAGGGAGATGATTGGAGACAGCCAGCATGGCTGCACCAAGGGTGAGTCCTGCCTGACCAACCTGGTGGCCAGCTGTGATGGAGTGACCACATCAGTGGGTAAGGGAAGGACTACAGATGTCATTTATCTGGACTTCTGTAAGGCCTTTGACACAGTCCCCTCCAACATTCCTCTCTAAACTGAAGAGAGAGTTGGATTCAATGTGTGGACTCTTAGATGGACAAGGATTTGGTTGGATGGTCACATCCAGAGGGTAGTAGTCAGTGGCTCAGACTCCCAGTGGACATCAATGGCAAGTGGTGCCACCAGGGGTCTGTACTGGGACCAGTGTTATTTAATAGCTTTATTAATGACATAGACAAAATTGATGCACCCTCAGCAAATTTGCAGATGACGCCAAGTTGAGTGGTGCAGTGACACTCCTGAAGACAGGATGCCATTCAGAGGGACCTGGACAAGCTCCAGAAGTGTGACTGTGGGACCTTCATGAGATTCAAAAAGGTCAAGTGCAAAGTGCTGCACCTGGGTTCAGACAACCGTTGGTATCAGTCCGGGCTGGGGGATGAAGGGAATGAGAGCAACCCTGCTAAGAAGGATTTAGTGGGGCTGGTGGGTGAGAGGCTGGACATGACCCAGCACTATGTACTCATAGCCCAGAAAGCCAAATGTGTCCTGAGCTGCATCCAAACAAGTGTGGGCAGCAGGGGAAGGAGCGGATTCTGCCCCTCTGCTCTACTCTGGTGAGACCCCACTTGGAAGGGGTCTGCTGCATCCAGTTCTGGGGTCCCTAACACAAGAAAGAGAGGGACTGTTGGATTGAGTCCAGAGAAGGGCCATAAAAATTGCATCAGAGGGATGGAGCACCTCTGCTTTCCTCTTTCAGTGAGGAAAGGCTAAGAGAGCTTGTGTGTCCAACCTGGAGAAGAGAGGGCTCCAGGGTTCCATTTTTACAGTATATAAATGGGGCTTTTAAGAAAGACGGGGAGAGGCTTTTAGTAGGTCTTGTTGCAGTAGAACAAGGAGCAGTGCTTTTAAACTAGAAGGGTAGATTCAGAGTAGATGTAAGGAACACAGGTTTTACAGTGAGGGTGGTGAAACACAGCAAAGGTTGCCCAGAGAGGTTTCAGATGGTCCAGCCCTGGAAATATTCAAGGCCAGTTTGGATGGGGCTCTCAGCAGCCTGATCTAGGTGATATCCCTGCTCATTGCAGAGGGGGTGGATTAGATGACTTTTAAAAGTCCCTTTCAACCCAAACTATTATGTAATTCTGTGATCACAGGAGTACCACTTTACACAAGTGGTCTTTTTACTGTTGTATTTCCCAGAAGTGCTACCTTGCTCAAAATTAAAATGTTTTGTTGGACTGGAGTAGCTGGAACAAGGAACTATCAGAGATTATGCAACTAATAGCAGAAAAGGATGATGGAAGCAGATAGAAGATTGCTGACGTGCTGACTGCCCACTGGCCAAGTCACATGCCAGTGGGTTACAGAGGGTGCCTTCTTCTCTGTGGCTGCCGGGCCCATTGCAGAGAAGCAGCACTTAGGAAGGGTTTTTTAAAAAGAGTGGCGACGGTTGTCCTAGCATCTTTGCTAGAAACAGGGATGGTGGTGACCTCCTGCATGAAATGAGAGACTGAAGGGAGACTTGTTCTTCTCTGTGATGGCTCTGCATTGCAACCATTACACGCTTTCCTGACATTCCTGTGTTCCTTATCTTTAGCAGAACAGAATCCACTTCCCCTGGATGCAGATGGCTACTATGCATTCTTACTTCCTGTAAAGAAAAGACACAAAAGGGATGTTTGTCCTTTTCTTTATGGGAATTCGTTACCAGCTTATTGGTTTGCTTTCAGCTTAAACCTGTTGTTTCAGATTATTTTCTTTTTCTCCCTGGTGTGGCTAAGCAGCACTTGGAAAGTGGAATGGGCAGAGATCCATCCGTTCCTGGGAGAGAGTGGAAATGACTTGCCATAGAAGGTGGAAACTTCTCTCTAGCTTCAGAGGGAAAACTGGAGTGCAATTAAGAAAGAGAAAGGGGGGGGTTTGACCAGAGATAAAATATTGGGGAAATAAAAGATTAGAAGGAAAAATTAGGGTAAAATCTTATTATGCAACATTTGAGATTGTGTTTTGTCAATAAAGTAAATGGGAAACAAAGTTCTTTCAAAAGTATTTGCTTCGGGAGCTCAGCTTTACTAAAGCGCTGTTCCTCTGATATAATATCTTGAAAGTCTTTTTCCCCCTCTCCCCCACGCAAAAAAGCCCCAAACAAAAACCCCAGAGTAAATTTGCACTTGTTCCAGTTCTGTTTGGAGTATACATAAAATGATGAAACACAGAATATGGGAAATGTCAGTTTTCCTTGTGGACAATTAAATTTCATTGTCAGTTTAAATTGATGACACTAGCTTCTAAACTATTGAGCCTGTGCTAATAAATGCAACAGTTGTTCATAATTTGGCAGTGAATGACCTTTACATGTAGGCGCTTACTAAGGATGTCCCTAGAGAACAATTCAACTTCGAAATGACACCCACGTGTTCTTGTTGTCATTTAAATATGCTCCTTTTGTCAATAACAGAATAATAAATACTAGTTAGATTTCTAATGTTGATTCAGATCCCAGGAAACTTACTGAATAAATTAGTGTACATTTGATTTATATTGACCAAAAAAATTTTACAGTGGTATATTGCAGGTCAAGGTGGCATACATTTAAATGTGTTGAAGAGCAGAGGGCATACTTGACTGACACAAGTGCTTACTGCATTTTTAATTAACACTTCCAATACTACTCTCCAAATTGCTCCTGGAGTTGCAAATGTGGAAGCAAGATCTGGCATGTAAGATCATAAACTAATGTGGATTTTTTGAAAGTCCACAGGCTTTGCCTCCATAGAAGAAAAAGGCTATAGTTCTATTTACGGAAGTATAAAACCACAAAGATCTAAAATTTGGTATAGTTTATGTATTTTAGCATTCTTTGCTGTTGAAATAAATGCACATAGAGTCAAGAAGGGAAGTTTTTAGTTTTTCTTCCATGAAGACCTAGAATAAACCACAATAGCAAGTTATAAAGGGGGAATATTTATAAGTTTTGTAATTACAAAGCATGGAGGGAGTAATTATGAGTTTATGTATAAAGATTTCAAAGCATTACTATTCTAGCCCTTTTGCTTGCACTTTTCTAGACTGTATAAACTTGGTAGTTTTTAAAAATTCTGAACAGATTTTGAGTGCCTTGAGTATGAAAACTGCCAGTGTGAAGACTACTTGCTTACCAGTCAAGCTTTTATAAGCTCACCATGTATTAACTTTGTGTCACAAGTACTGTTGAAATCAGTGACACACCAGTTACTCCAAGTTCAAGGAAGTTAAACAGAACTATTAGATCTAATTAGAGTTTTTTACAGTCTCAGCGTCTTCATAGATGATTTTCAAATGTCCCGGTTTCTCTACAAGGGAGTCAGAGTAGGTCTGTTCAGGTGCATTTCTCTCCTACAGGGATGGTGAAGATGATAAAAGATAATTTGACAGATGTCAGTGATTCTGTAATGTCAGAAAAATGCTGTTTTGATCATTGGTTTTGGTGGGTTTGAAGTTCCAATGAAGGTGCCTGTGTTAATGGGGGAAATAGACTTGATAATTTAAGACAGGTTCCTGCAACTAAAAATCCTTTTTTTTCTTTTTTTTTTCTGGGGATACCTTGTGCGTTTGCCAGCAGTGACAATTAAATTTCTTTCCTCCAGTCAGTTTTCCTGTTCGACAGACTTTGTCAGTGATATGAAACTGACCACTTGGTATGCAGTGGCAACTTGAAGAGTGTAAAGTAAGACACAAAGAATTTTGTAGTGCATGTGATGGCAGCTAGGGCAGAAACTAGGAAGAGGTAAAACCAAAGTGAAAACTGTCTGAATTTGTACATAGTGGTCAGTTAGAGCTGTGGACAGATCAGACAGAGACATATAGCTCTGGTGATCTCCAGTTGCTGTGCAATTGCTCGAAGGCCCCCTGATTCACAGTCATCCAATCTTACTGGAAAGGGCCATGTAAGATTTCTCTGAGCAGGAAATACCTTTTGCTTTATTTGTGATGGAAGGGTCAACAGTTGAGTACAGATGCAGCAGCATGATAAAGACCAAAAGTTGACACTTTCTATCAGTACGCTACAACTGCAAAGTGTCCATTATCCATTCCTCTCCTAATATCTACTGGTTTGCAGTTTTAATGAGGAATTTACATTTTCAGAATGATTGGAGGTAGCAGGGCATTCAGACTTGCATCACAATAAAGATATATTTGAATTCCATTGTATCTTTGAGAGGTATTGGTGACAAAATTTTGTTAATAATGTAATACTATCAGTGGAATTATTTAATCAGAAGTGTAATGCTTAACTGCTCCTGGTGATGTTTCCAGATAGCATCAAGTCATGATAATTGTAAAATCTTTTCAACAAAGATAGTGTTAAACATATGTACATTCTTTGCTAGCCAGGAGTGAGAACACACCAGGCTTCATAATGCAACGTGAGGGAAGATGTAATAGAATTCTCCCTTTTTCTTACTGCAATGCAATTTTAATTGGTCTTTGCATTTTTTAATGCTTGATGGAATTTCATTCCAGGTTTAATTGATAATTATTCAGCATTGTTATGGCATTTATTAAGTTGTCTTTTAATTTCAGTATATGATACCTAAGAGGTGCTTCTGTGCTGAGTGCTTGGTGGGATAACTGGTGCTGCATTTGGGTACAGTGGAAATACTTGTTTAGGTATGCACCATGGAAGTGTACTAGTGGAGGCTTTTGAGCTACTGTGTTCTGAATACTCTTACTATCAGTAGTCATTATTTTTTTGTGTTTACAGGAATTATATGAGGGCTTGTATCAACTTTTCATTTTCAGTTTTCTATAAGCTTGAAATTTTTGTGGCTTCGGGAAGATTAAAATAGCATTTTGGAGAGCATTCTGTAAGAGGATTTTGATAACAAAACAGAAGTGTTGTAATTCCCTTTGAAAGCGGCATTGTATTTTTAATAGAAAATGAAAGAAGTCTATGTAGTCCATTAATAAACTTATTCTGAGATGTCCTGATGATAAAAGTCTTGCAGCCAGAGCATGAATACCCTCTTTCTATGAACAGTCTTTTTAAAATTATTATTTCAACGTATATATTGTGTTATAAATTTCACATTTCATAAACCACTAAATGTTGTAGGGTTGATTGTTTTGTTTTTGTTTATTTTTTTGGGGTTTTTTTATTAAGTATTTGGGGCACAACAGTCAGGCTTGGATACTTTCAAGCATTGAAATAAGATGAGACAGAGGGAGCACACCATGAGTAAGGAGCACCATGTCTATGCCAGGTTCGAAACAAAGTGCGTTTCCTCTCATTCCTCCTCTGTTGCTGCAGTGAGAGCTCCACCTCCCGTTCAAAAAAACCTTCAGTTCTAAGAGCATATAAATAGGAAATCTGAGAAGATGATTTTGGGTGTTGAATTTGCCCTCAGTGTAGGGTACTTACTACAATAAGTGATTTATGAGAAGTGACAGCCAAACCTCCACTGCAACCTACATCTAATATATTATTTATTTAGATGTCACAGTGTTTGTGGGTCCTGGTTAAGGCCAGGGCCTCTATGAGACAGTTGTAGAATAATGTACATGCTACACAGTTTCAAAAACCACTCTTGAAAGGCGTTGCCTACACTTGATAATAGTTGTTTGCCTGATGAGATGCTGTGAAAAGCATTGTATATCCAAAAAGGTATTCTTACTATTTGAGTACTTAATTCTTTAACAGAGTGAAAACAGTGTAAAACTTCTATGAAAGTGTTCTTTCCCACTAGGTTACCTTGAAAATGGTAAGATAAGAATTACCAATCTTCATTATTTTATTTTTTATATTTCTTATCTCTCCTGTAATTGATTCACTTTTAAAAAATGGATCCCCTTTTTATACCAGAGCAGAAGGTATTCAAGTGCTGCAGTGTCTTCAGATTGGAAAATAATGAAATCTAAAGCTTTCCTTGTAATCTTTTACAAAAGAGCAAAGTCTTGATGAGGTAGTGAAATAATCAGTTGTTCAACAGCAAGCCTGCATTGATTACAATGCACTGCTTTTAGGAAAAAGGACCGTATGTGTTGAGAAATACATACTTCAGCTAACTGCCTTCACTTCTGGTTTTGAACAGGACTCTTTCGTTGTGTATAGATTCCCTTCTCTACTCTTTATTGAGTAATCAGGCTCTTACCAGGAATAGGACTCCCTGATCATGTGTCTTCCTTGCAGTTGAGCTGTGATGGTAATTATGATCTCACTTTCTTGTTCCTTGAAGATGTGGGAAGAAAAAAAAGGAACATGTCTTCAGTTTAATAACAAATTAATGGACTAGTAAATTTATAGTAATGTTGGGGAATGTAATAAAAATATTAGCTTTGCTTTAAATATGTGAAGAAATAGATATTCAGAAAAAAAATGCAAACCGACATTGGATTTGAAAGTTATGCCATTATAGAATCAGTAAATGTATTAGCCTATTATTTTTCTGATTTGTTCCAAATCCTAAAAAAAATTATCTCCTGTGATAACATACTCCCTATAAAACTTCAAAATGCTTCTATTGTTAAAAACAAGTTTGAGAACATTTGATAGCTGGTTTCTAATTAGAGATTCATTCTCCCACTAAAAGCCAAAGACCTCCCTTCTGGGTTTATGTTCTAGCAAGGAAGCATAAAAAATCAGTAATTACTGAAAACATCTATTTTTGGTGTTGAATAGAAAATGCAAGTGGCTTTTCCTTTTGCTGAGTGCTCAGAATGGGGATGTGATTGTGTGATTGGCAGGAATAGCATCTTCACGCTATTTTATCTGACACAGTGACTAGAAAGCTCAAGTAGATTCTGAAGTATGGCTGAGTTTGGGGTGTTTGTTTCTGTTGTTTGGTTTGGTTGGTTTGGTTTTTGTTTCTTTGTTGTTTGGTTTTTTGGAGGAGGTTTTTTTTGTGGGTTTTGTTGTTGGTTTTGTTTCTTTGTTTTAATTTACAATTTCCTTTTCATATTTGTCCTCTCTATCAAATCTGTTGCTAATTTTGGTTTTACTTTCACTTGTCAGAAATGTTTCAACATCAAGCATCCAAGTTTTGCCATGATTTCTTATTGCCATTTGGGATGAGGGAAAGAGTATTTTTATGTGTGTTTTAAAACAGTTTAATAAGAACTTGATGAGAGTGTTATTGTGGATAGTAATTTTCTTCTCTCAAATAAGCCAGTCCTTATGGTGGCAGGAATTAGAGGCAATGTAGGAAAATATACTTTGTAAAAAGTTCAGCACTTGCAGGTAAGAAGGCTTTTAACATTTTATCTTTTGGTACCTACTTGCTCCTATATATTTATCTGGAAAATAAGGAGAATATAATAATGGGGACCAGAAACAGTTTTAAGGTTCTCGGTAGAATAATTTTGTCTCTACATGCATTTAGTCTTCATGTTTGAATTTTTGCTTTCCTGGTTTGTACCTAATTGCAGCTTAAAAAACCTCTAAATGTAATTTTAAGGGTGAAAAAACCCAATACCGTCTGGTTTGTAGTATGGAATTCTAAATTAAAAGAGTGGGTTTTTTGCCTAACCAGTGGGAGAGAGAAGGAAATTTCTTCTGTAAATAAATTGTTTTGAAAACTAAGAAAAGATGACTAGAAGTTAGTAGTTAGTTGCCTTTTTTTTTTTTCTTTGTTAAGTGCGAATGTTATCATTACTCTTTGAATGCAGTGGCCAGGATAATACCACTAACACAGAACTTTCCTAATTGACTAAGTGTTTAAATAATACCTTTTGTGAACTGATACAGAAAATGTTTTGAAATGTGTTTGGTGTCTAGGAAAGAACTGGTAATATGCTGCACATTCAAAACTATTTTTTGCTACTAAATTGTCAAAAATTGCTGATTTGAAAGGAGGTAAAAACCTGCTTAAAGTAATCACAGATACAACTGTTATCTGTTATGGGCTAAGGACTTAATGCCCTATTGCTCAAATCAGTTTTTACAATAACGAGATAGCTATATCACACTCCTAAGTGAAAAGCTCATGAACTTGCCTGCATAGTTATTTCCAACCTCCACTCTTCTAACAAGCTCCCAAAGTTGTTGTTGCTTATAAAAGTGGAAAATGGACCTGATAAAAATGTTTAGTCTGCAGGGCTGTGTTTTATTTATCATATCACAAAAGAACAGTGTTTTGTTGCATCATGGTCAAAATAGAAGCGACCTTGCTTGTTCATGAGTGCTCAAAACCTAGAGATAAGAGGCAAAGTAATAGAGTACAATAGAAAGAGTGTAGTGTAATTATTTGTGGCTTGTCAAGTGAAGCCCTTTCAGGCCCCAAGTGATTCAAATCTGGGAACTCTGCACAATTCTGTACACTAACCATAGCCAGCATCAGAGAAATCTCACCCAGCTTCTCCGACAGTACTGAAATTGCATCAGTTTGTCATGCACTGAGCATGCCAGCTTCACACAATATCATTTGCTTGCAAATGGGCCTGGCCCCAACGCCCTGAGACACATTCTTTGGTATCTGACTCTTGGCCTGTGATTTGTCATGTCTCTAGTGCTATCGGCGTAAAGTAATTTTAATAGATTCTGATGGTTTGCTTGTGGAAGGTAAAGAATGCACTACAGATTGTGTCAGGTAGCTTTCTATGGCATGTTGTTTGGTGGAGGCCCTCACGATGGTGATAACCAAACAAAGAGTATGGAGAAATGAGAACCCTATTTTGAATGGTATTTAAAACTGCCCTTCTCAACACCCTCCCCTTCTCAACACCCTCAACATCCTTGCTAACTCAGCAAGTCCAAGAAATTAGCAGCTCACCAAAGCAGTGTTATTTGTGCTTCAGAGTTGTTTATGGTTGAGAGATACAGCAGAAAAACAGTGGCCTTTTTGTCCCTGTTCAAAAAGTGTGTGAGATGTGTAAAAATGTTAATTAGTTTCCAGTAAGTAAAACTGATATATATTTGTCTTGGTGTTTACCTTTTTATTATTTGTTTGAAGTATTGGTACTCTCTAAATAAAAATCCCTGGTTTTTTTAGCAAGTATGTTATTTAATACTGTAAAAAAAAAAATTAAAAGGCCTATGCATTTTATACTGACGTGTCTTTTATAAAATTACATAAATATGGCCTAGAAGATAGATTCCTGAAGAATTTCTTCATAGATTTTAATTGCTGTATTTATTTGACAATTATTTGATTACTGAATATTTGTTTGAATTGTTTTCTTACACTACGAAGTAAGTATGTGGCTTTTTTTTTACTCTTCCTTTGACACCAGTGAGATGAGATTATTTTGCCATTGACAACTCTGATCTTTGCATCATTTTTTTCAGCTGACTTCCTTAATTGATTACTACTTTGGTGTTGGAGCCTGCAGCATAGCTCTCCAGAATTCTGCTGACACCAATCGATTAATATGAAGGTGTTAGTTAGTGATTTCATCTAAGAAACATTCAAAACCATGTCAGTAATCTGTTCTTAAAAACTGCCAGATCATTGAATTTTGTTATTTTGGACATGTTAGTTCGGGTTAACAAGGATTTCTCTGGAGAGCCAAAAAAAATTAAAAAACCCACACCTTGAAGTGACTTTTGTGGGAAGAACGGATTTTATTCAGTCATACATTAATATAGTATACATGCACATGCCTTAATAATTAAAAGACTGTTTTAAAATATGTTCTTATTAATATTTAAGGTATCTCTGAGGAATTTATAAAAATGCTTCAGCACAAACTATTTCTTTTTATGTTTACGTGGGGAATTTTTGACAGCAGTTTAACTCTAAGCACCCCGCTAGCAAGTCTCTGCAAATCTGCCACTTTTTTTCATGCTGTAGCTTCCACATTTGCTTAGCAGCTTTGCATAGCTAAGCAAATTTTTAAAATGAGCCTGCATTTTTTCCTTTTTTGTTCTAAATATGTTCAGAAAAATAGTGTTGTTTTGTACAATTTCTTAGAGTAATTCTGTATTATGGCCAGAACTCACTGGTCAGTGTTGCACGAAAGAAGAAAGAACTTTCTTTTTATGCTTGATGTTAACTTTTCAAAGCATGTTTTGCTTTTATTTCTTGGTGGAGTTTTTTGTAGGATGACTTCTTCAAACAACATAGATTTTTACAGTCTGCTAGCCTTTGTGTATGCTACTTGTGCATCAGTAAAACATCTCTGCCTGATTTCCTAGGGGTGGTTGTGGAGAGTACAAGTTAGTTAAATCCATTGAGCACGCTGTTATCACAGGCTTTCTTTGTAGAGAAGGCAATCTAAATCAGTTGCCACTACGCCCACATCAAAACCAACCAAGGTTGGTGTAATATCCTTATATTCAGATGGGGCAGAACACAGATGAGCGTACACACACACGTGTTCGTGGGTGCAGATACGCAGAAGAACATGCATTTGTCAGTGTTGGGAGAATGTATTGGGTTGTATTCCTGAAGGGTCTGTTTGAGTTCCAGTATGACTTGATATTTTAGTGATGTGGATGATGAAATAAGAATGTCCTTATTTAAAATTGCCGTCGACACCAAGGTGGAAGTGACTGTGAACATGCTGGAGAGCAAGAGTAGAGTTTAAAATAATTTTGATAAATTGGAAAGTTTATTTAAGAAAGGAAAATGGGGTGCTAACTCACTAGGAACTGGTGCCAAGTGTTGTATTTATCAAAAAATAATCAGTTACATGGAGTAACATCCAAACGATTAGGCAACAGATATTCCTGAAAGGATCTGGGGGTTATCGTGCATCACAAGATGGCCATGTCACAAGGCAAATGCATGTTGGGGCTTCAAAAGTTGAATGTAACAAAAAGGTCAGTGATGTGAAGTGTATACTAGGTGTGGAGTACCCTGTCCAGTTTTAGGTACTGCATTCTAAGAAACATGAGTGTATGAGAAAAAGTGTTGACAAAAGAAGGCAATGTAGGAGCACATACAACAAGTTACATTGCTTTCTGGATCTCTGATCAATATGAAGAATGAAATACAGCAGGAGCTCTTTAGATCAAGAACAAAACAGTCAGTATGAGCTGCATGACAATCCCCAGCAAAAAAAACTGTTGAAAAAAAAGGAGGCAGTTGGTCTCTGGATCAGCAGTCTTGTGGTCTTATGCTGTGCAGTTATCTGTCCTATCAACCAGAAGTACAGGGCTGATTATGAAATGGTGCTGAATAATAAAGATACTGCAGCACCAGAACACTCTTCAGGAGCAGGGTGTGGAAGCTTTGTCTCGAGGAGGCTTAGAAGTTTCTGTCTAGAGTAAGAAGTACAGGTCCTGCCTGGAGACAGCAGGAAGAGCTAGATAACTTCAGAAACACAGAGCCAGAATAGACCTCAAGCTCCTTTTTGTGAGTCCCCCTTGACACTTGGCTGTCATCCTTTGCATTATTTCAAAAATTTTGTTTATCCATCCCCTAATCTTTTATCTCTTATAAATTCTGTGACTTTCTAAAACTCTTTAAGAGTCCGCACAGAGTAGTTCTTTCTCTTTTCCTGGGAAATGTAGAGGCGTCTCATAATGGAACATTTGCTGAAACAATCATGAACTTCTCCATCTCTGTTTCTTCACACAAGAGAAGAAACATAATTTGTTAGTTTGCCCAGGTAAGCCTTTGTCAAGGTCTTCCTGGGAGGTAAATATTCTAGTTTTTTCCCCAGTTTTAGACACAGCTAATATTATTCAATAAAGCATTTATGTTTGGTATGTATCCTGTTTGGTGCTTCAGAATTGGACTGAATATATTCCATAACTCTGAATGTCCATAACAGTGAAGGGAGGTGCAGAACATCAGGACTGACGTCTCCTTCTATAAGCTAGTCAAGAAACTGCAAAAATTCAGTGCTACTCTTACTTTAGTCAATATGCCTCTTCCTGTGAATAATATTTGCCACAAAATGAAGTCTTTCTAAGGGTTTGAATTGCTACATGTGTGGCTTTTTAAGAGGTGACTAGATTGGTGGCTTAACTGTGAAGCAGAAAGCAGTATGGGGTCAGGAGGGTTAGGACTCCTGTCAGAGGTCTGAGTCTCTAATGCCAGTCCTGCTCACAGGTACATTTCACCTCAATCCTGTCTTATATGAAGGGGCATGAAGATAGACTGTACAAGTTAGAAGGCTCTTCAGGTTTACTAAATGACAGAAATATCAGAAGATGGAACAATTTGTGCCATTTACTCCCAAGTATTTTCAGGAGCTGATCTAAAAATTGTATTTTTAAATTATTATTTTGAGGGATTTGTAGGGCAACAATTTTTTGCCAAGTTATATACCTTGTCTGCAGAACTTGCTGTAGGTGTCACCTAGTCTTGCATTTGATTAATGAATTAGGTACATATTTTTAATTTTGTAGGAAGAGTTGCTGCTTTGTCAGTGTGTGCTCAACCATCAGCGTTATCTCCATTTCCTGATGCTTATTGCATGTTCACTGGTAGTGGAGACCTTGTCTCTGCCCTGGTGCAGCGCATTATGTGATGACTCTCAGTAGGAAATTCTTGTTTGCTTGTTCCCATGTGCTTTCTGTTAGGCACTGATATGATCCATTCCATGGTGTGATCATGTGCCTTGCCAGAAGTCAAACACAGAGCAATGCCAAAGAATAGTGCTCTGCCACTTGCCCTTCTAGTCCTCTCTTGCTACTCTTAGCCAGGGACATACATGGATAGTTCAGCTTCAATCAATTCTTTTTGTATATAATCCATTTATTGCTCATGTTTAGATGTGGCTTTTTACCCTTCACACCATGGAAATCATCAAAAAATCTTCTGCAGTTTCAGCAAGAATAATACCTTAAAATAGAAGGCTTGGTGGAAAATACTGGATGCGCAGCAGTATGGTGGTGTGCCACTGTCCTGAACGCTAAATAGAAACCTCTCATATTTCACTGCTCTCTTTTGCATTACTGGGAGATTTGATGCTAAGTGATTTAAATATCCCTAGTATGCAAGAATCATGGACAAGGAATATGATTACAATGAATATTTTTTACTCCTCATAGCTCAAATAGGCTATTTCTATACTTCTCAAGGTAGCAGGGTGAGGTTATGCTGGGCAGCAAGATAAGAAGGCAACATTAGTCAACATTTACTCAGTCCCCAGTTATAAACCCATTTCTACCTCATGTGTTACAACAGTTTTTAATTTCTTGTTTGTAGACAGTAAAACATGATTCCATTTACAAATTGTAAGCAGACTTGCAGAAGAGCATTGAGGACTAATTTATCATTCCCCAGGGAATGCAAGTTTGTAGCCAGGTAAACTATCTTATGGCTGGCATATATTGACTGTCAGCCTTTCAGAGGCCCCAGCGCCGGATCCTGCAAGCACTGGAGACACAAGATTTATCTTTGATTACTGACTAACCTCCTTCTGGGTATTTTTAACCTGAGAGCTCTGTGCATGCATGGACTGCTCAGCTGCTAGTGGAGAGCAGGTGAGATAGGGTGCCCTGAGAGCATACTTGGAAAAGAAACTGAGGAGAGAAATCTCCAAGTCAGTCAAATTTGTTCTTGGACCCATGCAGTTAAACCATAGCTTTGCACTGCTGTACAGAGATCAGGGATTTGAAACTAAAACAGCTAAAAAGTTGTAGTCTGAACAGATGGCCTTCTGTCATAGTAGTATGTCTGGTAGTGAAGCTGGCTTGGCAATAACTTTGGCATTACACTACTTTCTACTATCAAAGAGAGGGAATCAAGGTTCCCAATAGACTTAGGGCCCTTTTCTGGTATAGACAGCTTGGAAATGTAAAATGTGTTCTGGTATAGAATTCTGGTATAGAATGGATTGGAAAGACTGGATTTAAAAATTATGTAATCCAACCCTTTGCCATGGGCAGGGACACCTTTCACTAGATCATACTGCTGATTAGATTCAGCCTGACCTCCGGCACTTCCAGTGTTGGCGTATCTACAACTTCTCTGGGCAACCTGTTCCAGTGTCTCACCACCCTCGTCATAAAAAAATTCTTCCTTGTTTCCATCTAAATCTACACTCTTAATTTAAGAGTTTACATTGCCTCTTGTCCTGTCACTACAAATCTTGCTAAAAATTGGTCTGTCTCCATCTTCCCTGTAAGCCCCAGTTATATATTGAAAGGCCACAAAATCGTCTGCCTGGAGCCTTCTCGTCTTGGGCTGAACAACCTCAACTCTTTTTTTCACCACTCTTCACAGCAGGGATGTTTCAGCTCTCTGGTCAATTCTGTGGCTCTTCTCTGGACTTGCTGCAAAAGATCCGTGTCTTTCATGTCACTGGGGATCCAAGCACTTCAGGTGGAATGTCGCCAGGGTAGAGAGGGAGAATCTCCCCCTTCTCCCTGCTGACCATGCTGCTTTTGATGCTGCCCAGGATGCAGTTGACTTTCTGGGCTGAGCGCACATTGCTGGGTTGTGCCCAGCTTTTCACTCACCAATAGCCCAAATCTTTTTCTGCCAGGCTGCCCTCAACCCATTCATACTCCAGCTTGTATTGATACTGGGGGTTAACCAAACCCATGTTTTCTCTTGGCCTTGTTGAATTTCATGAAGTTTATATGGGCTCACTTGTCATGCCTGCAAGATCCCTCTGGATGACATCCCTTCTCTTCAACGAATGAACTGTGCCACTCAGCTTGGTGTTTGGTTCAGTTTTGTGTTTAGAGGACCTGGGATCAAACATGAGCAAGACCAACCACAGCAGTGGTAGAACACTTGCTCAGTGAATAGTGCAAAGATCTTGAGGAATAAGTTTTTAATTAGCAGTTGAGGCAAGCCCAGTGGGATTGATTAGATTGTTCATGGACAGGATTATTTCTTGAATTCTGTGACTTTGGATTCTTGACTTTTAACCTCAATGGTTTTGTTGTATTTCTTTTGATGGAATAATGTTTAAATTTATGCTTTTGCAGTGGATGTTGTACTCAGTATTTCAGTGAAAACAATAGAAAAGTTCACTGTATAGTTTGGGGAAAAAATAGCTGAGTTACAGGCTTCTTAAATGTTTTATAGCATGTCACTGTTGGTTTCTTTTTTCTTCTTCTTATTCTCCTTTGTGTAACATTGTAAATATTTAAATATGGCTCCCAAAAATAAAATCTCTCTAAAATGCTGAGCTCCTGTTGAAGGCTCTAGGGATTTGATGTACTAAGTTAGTAGTGGTTGAGTGCATTTTAAAAATAACTTGTGGCTGTAATTATTTGCTTCAACAGCTTGACTAGTAGTCAGAAGTAAGAGCCAGGGTGCAGGTCAGCCTGCTGGTGGCCCCTGAAACACCCAGAGGTCCAGGTTTTGCCTCTGGACCTGGAGGCTAACTCAGCTACTCCTGAGCAGCCTGTTTTGTAAGCTCCCAGTATAAGCACATATTGAGCAACATTGGACTGACTGGGTTTAGATGCAGTGGAAACTTGCAGTCACTACAGAATATTCCTTTTTAATTAGCAGAAATTTTGAAGCAGAGAAGTTGCTTAAGCTTTCTAAGCAAAGGTCCTTTCTAATCAGGACTGCTTTCTCTTACTCGATTCTTGAGATTACTCCTAGGTAAAGTGAAGTCAGAAGCAAATATTTGTTTGTTCCGTTTCCTGCACTCTATGTTGTAATCCTGTGCTTGTTACTTAAAAGTTCAATGGTCAAAGAAATAGATTTAGAATTCACACTTAGCTTAATTTTGCTGTTTTCTAGTTCCTGATTCTAGCTGAGTTCTGATAAATATGTGTATGTGTGTCTAATATATATATATCTCCATAAAAATAAGAGAACATTCAGTACTTTAAATAAACAGCCATACCCTTCTTTTATTTTCCTTTTAATGTACTCATATTAGTGCTAAGATCTTTAATAGATTCTTTTACAGCATTGAAATAATAAAATAGTGTATTAGGTGATAAATTGTGTATGTTACAGAGCACTGTTGATTACCTCACTTATTAGTTGTGCATTAAAGCAGACAGTATTTAGACAAATAACTGGATGCTCTTGTGACTTGATTTTTTTATATAAAATGAAAGAGTAGCAAGCAAAATCTGAATCATGGGGGCTTGTTGTAATTCCCATTCATGTTCAATTGTGAATGTACAGGAAGTATACATTTTTCTCATTTAGAAACATCTAAACAAACTAAAGTTTCTTTAATCTGGGTGGTTTTTAAGTTGCTATTTTTTCTTTAATTAAAATTCTTCATCATAATATGGTTTCCAGCTATAGATACTGGTATATAGGTAGTATTCTTTACAATCCATCTACTCGATAATTTTGGCTGTTTATAATAACAAGAGGAATTAAAGTTTAAAAGGCCGTAGGAAGTACTGGAGTATTTTTGCCTGTACTAAGTTATTAGTATTAGTCATTCTGTAGCTTGAATAAGGTATACATGCTCAGCCTGAGGGTTGTCCATGTAAGTTAGCTCAGGCTCAGTCCTTGGAGTGATGCCTCTTGTCGGTTTATATCTTTGCTGGGGTGCCTAACAGACCAGTAGGGGTCACTCTATGCATTCAATTTAGGAAACATATAGGTAATTTTAATTACTCTTTTTAATTGCATATGCTAGCACACTTGAAAAGAAGAAATCCTAGAGAAGAGTTCTACTCGTTTGTTAAATTACTGTTTCTTCTCTGAGTTGGGAGTATCTGTACAAAGCATGCCTAATAGTTAACCTTTTATAAGCTAACTATGAAGCATGGCTGTATCACAGACTGAATATCTAATTTTACAGTTTCAGGAGAGTCTTTGAGAGAGTCTTCACTAGTTCACGGAAAGACAGTGTGTGCTGAAAATAAAGTGATTCTGGTTGGGGTTACTGTATTTCCATGCCCTAACTCAATAAAAGGGGCTGGAAAGTCTGGTGAGGCTGGTCAGTGTGCCACATAAATACTTCAATAATGTATTCTTCCATTTCTCTCCAAGTGAAACTTTAAGGCCAGTTTAAAAAACCTGGCAGAAGGATATCAAGCATGTGTGCATCTGTTAAATGAAATAGATGGGTGAAGATATCCTAGTCTTCTAAGTCAGGCAGTTAATTGTGCAACTAGTTGATGATCAATGCAATCACTTCAAACCAATATATAAGATCCATCTGTTCCCAGTTTTTCTGTAGTGGCAGTGTTGTGAAATATCTCTTTCCTCCTGCTCTCTTCTAAAATCAATATCTTAGGATTTAAAATGTTTTCTGCATAACATTGAAGAAAGATGAAAGCATCTTAATGCTTGTGAAAGGACATAATCCTTTCTTAAATGGGGCATTTATCCAGTTTTAAATTAAAGACTGAGATTTGTAGTTTGCAATGCTTTCTTTACTAAGATTTCTTAATGAGGGATGATTTGCACATAATGTGATGGAGCTATTTATATTCTTATCCTTTCCATGATGTCCTCTTCCACACTCACTGCAGTAGTTTATGTACATGTGTTATTTTGTGCCACAGCTGTGTGCAGGAGCTCAGGCCTTATTTCAAGAGTTGGGAGCCACAGAGGATCTTTAATGTAAGTGGTCTGTGGAGAAAGCCCAGTTTTCCAGTGAAAATCACCCCAGTCTGGTGGCTTAGCTGAGATCCAGGACCCGAGAATTCAGTTTCCAACTCAGGCAAGTCACAGTGGTCTGGTAGTTTGCTTCAGAAAAGTATAGATAACCCTGTGAAGTCAGGTGAAAGAGAGATAGAGAGTAAAAGCATATTTGTAATACTCATGATCTTTACTTCAGAAGCTGTCTGTAAGGATAAAGTGATTAATTTCAGTAATACTGGAACAAGAGCAGATAGGAGCAGAAAAAGTAATAGCAAGGTGGTAGGGACCAGCATTTGCTTGTTTTTCTGTGCCTGATGAGATTTGCTTAATTTGATTGATGAGAGTATCTGAAAACTTGTGCTGATCACTTTTGCATACATTGCACTTTGACAAGAAAACAAAAGATCGGCTCAAGTATGTGTCTGTCTCCCTTTTTTCTGTGAAGTGGTTGAAATTCTATTTATGTTGCTAATTTTTTATTATAGTAAAGAGTATCTTCATTTCTTCTTTTCCTTAACTGTTGTCTCTTTACTTAGAAGTGTGTAGCAGGGAGGAAAGGGAATGATGAAGAAATAACTAATAAGAACAATATCAATCTTTTCCTTATATTCTTAGTGGTAACATTGATACTTTGCTTCTTTAAGTAGTCAAAAAAATGGTATCTTACAAGCAGAGAAATGTCTTTAAATGACTATGCTGAATTTTTAATTGGAATAGAATAACAAATTTTGTAATCCTGTAACATAAAAACTATTAGCATCTTTCCAGCATGTGTTACTTGAATTCACAAAATTAATTCAACTTTAGTGTGGCTTTTTTTAGTACTTGTTTTTCCTTTTTGCAATAATTTTTCTCTGCATTTCCAGTGAAGTCATTATGGCTTAAATAAATCATAGTTTTTCTTTATTCTCTCTGCCCCCAGGTATACTGGTTGTTCTGGTCATCTAAGCCTAACATATTTTAACGCCTTTATAGGTAGCCCTTATTTCTTCAGAACTGATCTTGGAAAGAAAAGCTTGCTCTCCTTTTCACGGCATCAGAGAATGTTAATGGTTGGAAGGGACCGCTGGAGGTCACTTTGTCCAACCTCCCTGTTAAAGGAGGGTCCCTGTTCAAGGACGGTCCCCAAGAGTACTTTATTCAGGATTGTGTCCAGATGGCTTTTGAATGTCCTTCAGTGAGGGAAACACCAAAACCTCTCTGGGCAATTTTTCTAGTGCTCAGTCACTCACACAGTGAAGTTCTTCCACATGTTCAGGTGGAACTTCCAGTGCATCAGTTTCTGCCCGCTGCCTTATTCTGTTGCTTGGCACCACCAACAAGAGCCTGGTCCATCCTCTTGGCACCCTCCCTTCAGATACTCATAGACATGGATGAGGTCCCCTCGTAGCCATCTCTTCTCGAGGCTAAACAGGCCCAGCTCCCTCAGCCTTCCTCGTAAGTGAGATTCTCCAGTCCCCTAAAAACCTTTGAAGCCCTCTGTTGGCCCTACCCCAGGAATTTCATGTCTCTCTTGTGCTGAGGATTCTAAAGGTCATGGTGGGGATCAAATACAGTTCCTTTTGGCCCAGTGTACCATAATGTGGCTGCTTGCCTAACTCCAGATCCCCACCAAAATTAATTTCAAATTCTATTCAAATACTTTATTATCTTTTATTATGTTTATCATAGCTTTAAACGAATGAACATGTGAGTATTTCTACCTCTTCGGTTGATGCAAAATTCTGCAGTAGCTTTACAGTATTGTTGCTAACATGCTAGCACAGAGATTATTAGCTTCAGTTAGGTAATGCTAATACTTAGCACAGCGCATTACTTAACATGACCCACAGATGATTTATTCTAATGGTTAGTGATAAATGAGTAGTGATAATTGGAAGATTATAGGCTTGGGGGTTTTTTTGTGTTGTTGTTTTTGGGGTTTTTTTTAAGGAAGTGTTTGGTTACAGCAAATGGTTGTTGTACCAGTGATTACTTGTGTTAATTTTTGCACCTTTCTCTTCAAAAAGGCTATCTATTTGGAGTCAGAATGAGATAAGTCTGGGAGAGTTCAGGGGCTTGATATGAATTAGGAATACGACAAATATCAACATATTAAACTATGTTTTCACACAGCAACCTGATGCATGAGATAAGTGAAAAAAACCAACAAAACCATTCCTTTGCTTCTTTGTCCATAGAGAAAAGATGGACTCTCTTCAAAGTATATCCAAAAAATGTTTTAGAGAATGTTGACAAAACCACCAGATTAGTATGTTCAGAGCAGATAAAGGGAACAGTTCTAAGATCTGAGAAGATAAAATATTTTATTACTTTAATGGCTGAAACAGTATTTCTATGGTTTATTTTAAACATGTGGTTTCTTTTTTGTCTATGTACTGCTTTTCTGCAGGTACATCATAAATTTTGATTCTATTTAGGCTTTTCTTAAATCACAGATGTAGCAATTTACCTTTTTTAAACTCAATCTCATGTTCAAGTATACTTGTACTTAACATAAAAAGCTTAAAACTTAACTTTAAAAAAAAGTGAAAAATAATATCGAAAAAATGAAAAAAAGAAAAATATTTCAAAGGCCCAAGCAGTAATGTAACTGAGAAATTGGTCAGTCAAGCCACCTAAACAGGGTGAAAAGACATGTTACATCATACAGTAGTAAATGTCATACTGGTTTTGGAAGTTACTTCTTGTACACTGAACTTTGTACAGAACAAAAGGAGCAGAGTAAGAAGACTGAACCTGGAGGAGGCGTCAAAAAGTGACACTGCTGCAGTTGTCACAGATCCTCAGTGTGGAATCCTTTTGAGTGGTGTGCCTTCAGTGCAAAGATGAATCCCCACTTAAAGGAGCCCTCCTAAGTGATGTTTTTCAATGGAAAGATGTAATTATATGATTGATGCAGGTTGCAGTGTTTCATGCTTTGGAATTCAAAATTACAGAGAGAACTGTAAATTACTGCGAAATAGTAAATAATATAATGTTTGTGACTACATGCATTTGTTTTCCTCAGTCTTTCAGGATTCCTTTTAGAAATGTTGGGTTCTTAGTGTACTGTGAACCTTTTATAAGATAACAGTCTATGGCACTAAAATCTATACTTATTCACTAACAAAGAAAGATGCCTCTAATGCATACTGAATCCAAGTATTAGTTTTTTTTCTTTTGACTTTTACTTTAACTCCATTGAGTTTAACTAAGAAAACAGAAAAGTCATTGCTTCAGCTAAGTGTGCCTGTCCAGGAAGAAGTGATGATACTGCTACAGGCATGCTTTGAGCAATGGCTTGGGCATTTACCCAGTTTATGTATCCCTGTCATAAAGAGTCAGTTTCTGTTCTCTTGAAGTGATGTAGGCTTTCTGTGAATTATTCACAGGGAAGAGAAGGTCTTCTGTGTCATCTAAAACAGAAACAAATGCCTGTCATGGATGCTTTGTGTAATGAAATCAAGGAATTTTAAAATGGTGCGCTAAATATGAACAAGTCATTTGGATTATTGCATGGTACACTTAGGATCTGCTGTAGAACAATAATAATCTAAAAGAAATTAATTAATAACACTATCAGATGTAAAGTTGTACATTATCTAAAGACTGAAAGTGAAGTGTGTTCATCATAATTCACTTTCAGATTCTGCACATCTTCTATACATCCTTATGTCAGCAGCCTGTTATACAGTCTCCATCTCCATTTCTCTTAGCTCCTGTTCTAGTGGGGTGGAAATGTATGGCTACATATTTTTCCTGAGAGAACTGACTCAAAGGTATTAGCGCAATTTGAGAATTATTAATATTGAATAGTGTTTCCTTAATTTTCAGGGTGACTTCATTGAATGAAGGTAGATGTTTCTTGTGCTTTGGACAGATACTTTACATTTCAAATAAAACAAATAGTTTTAGATCCAGGGTTAAATTAAAAGTAGGTTCACTTAGGGTTTTTTGGTTTTTTCGTAATTGGTTAGGAATTGCTGCCATCATCAGTGTCAGTGTCAAGGCTTTCAGCCCAGATATTTATGGACATCAGACAACTGAGATGAAGAGAATTTCCTGTTTTCTGTATAAGCACAAAGAACAAGAACCAGACTTGGAAGGAACGAAATGTAATTTGTCTTCAACTTCTTGTCTGAAGATATTCTTCTATTCTTCTCGATAATTTTGAGTTCTTAGGAGTAAAAGCTTATGCAGTAAAAGATTTTACAGAAGAATGCAGAACACTTCTTTGTTTTCTTTGTTTAAAAAAACCTCAGGGCTAAAATAAGTTTCTTGAATATACCTAAAATAGTATCCTATCTATACTTGTCCATTGTCTGGGGTACTTCCTCTTTCCTTCCCACTAACTTCAAGAAGATTACAGACAGTTTGCTCTTTAGACATGTGGTATCATGTGCATTAAATGTGTGACTGTTTCTTTATCTTCCATTTTCCCCTTAGATCTGTACGTATTAAATATGCATGGATTTGTGTATGTGCAAACAAATGCTGACAGCTAACCACAGCATCTGAGATGACACAGTTTCTTTTAGATGCAGACTGAGCTAGCTGTGAAAAATGCTGAAGATGTATTTGAAAGCTGTTTGCTATGAATGAGTTCTTGGTTTCATTTTTGTGAATCATTGTAAATATTGGCTTCTGGGCTGAAATTTTCCGTCATAAATAATTAGCACACATTGAAATTCTTAAGGTTCAGTGAGATAATTCATCTGCTTCTGAGAAGGAAAAAAAAGAAACAAAAAAAACCCAACAAAATGAGGAAATTGTTTTGCCAGAATTAATAAAATAAATTCAGTCTTGTAACTGTTGTGTTGCCCTTTTTTGCCTCTTTGGTGTAGGAATTGAAAAGTTCTGTTAGAGCGGGAAAAGTAATTGCTCTGTACCTGTAGCTTGATTCAGTCTTAGCCCGATGACCTCTGAAAATCTCAGTTTACCCCAGATTTTTTGAGTCTGAAAGCAAAATTCTTCTAGACTTTTTGCAGAAGGTGCATTGCAAGAACACCAAGAAAAGAACAAGACACTTGTAACCATTACTGGTTTTGTCTGAAAGAAGTTTTGGTGATAACAACTGGATTCAAAATTAGCAAGACTGCTGTCACTTTTTTCCTTTGTTGTTAATAAGTTTGTACAGATTAGTCCATGTTGTTTCTGCCATGAAATAGCAGAAGATGTATTCTGCTTGTTTAAGACATTATTCCTATGCATTTCTTTGTTATTTTTAAAGCTTGGATTTCTCTAGTTGTGTGGGATTTGGATTTAGTCAACCTCTGGTTTCATGNCGTATTAAATATGCATGGATTTGTGTATGTGCAAACAAATGCTGACAGCTAACCACAGCATCTGAGATGACACAGTTTCTTTTAGATGCAGACTGAGCTAGCTGTGAAAAATGCTGAAGATGTATTTGAAAGCTGTTTGCTATGAATGAGTTCTTGGTTTCATTTTTGTGAATCATTGTAAATATTGGCTTCTGGGCTGAAATTTTCCGTCATAAATAATTAGCACACATTGAAATTCTTAAGGTTCAGTGAGATAATTCATCTGCTTCTGAGAAGGAAAAAAAAGAAACAAAAAAAACCCAACAAAATGAGGAAATTGTTTTGCCAGAATTAATAAAATAAATTCAGTCTTGTAACTGTTGTGTTGCCCTTTTTTGCCTCTTTGGTGTAGGAATTGAAAAGTTCTGTTAGAGCGGGAAAAGTAATTGCTCTGTACCTGTAGCTTGATTCAGTCTTAGCCCGATGACCTCTGAAAATCTCAGTTTACCCCAGATTTTTTGAGTCTGAAAGCAAAATTCTTCTAGACTTTTTGCAGAAGGTGCATTGCAAGAACACCAAGAAAAGAACAAGACACTTGTAACCATTACTGGTTTTGTCTGAAAGAAGTTTTGGTGATAACAACTGGATTCAAAATTAGCAAGACTGCTGTCACTTTTTTCCTTTGTTGTTAATAAGTTTGTACAGATTAGTCCATGTTGTTTCTGCCATGAAATAGCAGAAGATGTATTCTGCTTGTTTAAGACATTATTCCTATGCATTTCTTTGTTATTTTTAAAGCTTGGATTTCTCTAGTTGTGTGGGATTTGGATTTAGTCAACCTCTGGTTTCATGCTGCTTGCCTAAATTAAGGTATAGGATGTATATGCCTTCTCTGAGAACTGAGTCTTTTATCTCCTTCCCCTGAAAAGGAAAGAATTTTCTGTGTCTGAGGTGGTGAATAGTTTTGTATTGAATTGGAAGACTGTATTCATTTATAAGCAGTTAGCCTGAATGCAAGGCTTAACTTAGAAAGGTTAAGCATCAATTACCCATTGTGAAGAGCAACTTTTGGGCCATCTGCATCTTTTCTCCTTCTGGATTTTTTCTTGGAAACAAAAAATTTCATATCTGTAAGATGTGAAATGGAAAGCAAGTTCTTTTGATGTCTGTGCTGTACCCCTAGAAGTTTCATGATTTCAAACCCTTTGGGTATTACTTGTAACATACTGGCTTTTTTTGAATCACTACAGTTTATTTAGTGCTAACATTGTCCTGAGTTTTCCAGTTAGACTGCTAATGCAAATACAGATCTTGTAAGGAATGGTTGTATACTGTAATTATACCCTGACAGGTTACTCTGTGGAAAATGAGTTTTCTGTTCAAGATAACAGAAGAATAAAATAATGAAAATAAGAAAATTAATATTTTAGCTTCAGGACATTTTGTATGGAGAGCCTCTTCCCATGAACAACTCAGCATTTAAATCAATACAGTTTGAAAGACTCTCATACAAGCGGATATAATAACCTCTGAAATACTAATGATGAGTTATCACTTCCACTGGGAAACTGTACCGGTCCCAAGCATAAAAGTGGTCATTTAAAATGTCTTTACTAAGCAGCACAGAATTCTGCAGAACTAAATCTCAAGTAGATCTGGCTCCCTAAATGGTAATTCCATCTTTTTTTAAAAGGTCAGCTCAATTAGATTTTGGCAAGATTGAGTCTTCAGTGTCTCTTATTATATTCATCAGGACACATTGGCTGGTAGTTTGCAAGTGTTCACGAGCAAAACAGGTTAGTAATACATTGGTACCAGTACAAATAGATTGTCCTCATCACCGCATAGACAAAACACTCATGAGAACTGTGCAATTCTTTAAACATTAGTGGCATGATATAATGAAGTTGTATTCCATTAAGCACTTGTATACAAGGGAGCAAAATGTCATCACCTGAGTGTGGCTGCATTTCTGTGATACAACCTCATCTGTTCCGTCAACTAGTTTTGCTCTGATCAATAAGCAGTTTTCTGTGGCCTTTCACTACTGTCAGATGTCATTGAATGATGTAAATACACATCAGAAACTAGAAACTTGACAGCTCACCTAGACTAAAGAGAGAAGTGTGGGAGTGGGTGTGCTGCTGGGATAGACAGAAATGACAGCTGATGTCTGTTGTGTATAAATGATTTGATATTGCTACAGACAAGATTTTTCATTTTCCATAAGCATGCAACAAAATGATTCTGGCTTGTACAAGTCAAATAATTCAAAAAGACCTAAGAGAATAAAAAGGATTTTTGTGTTGCAGGACAGCGCTGAACAGAATGGCCCACTTACAAATTACCTTTATTTTTATTCTTGCCTTTTGGTACTAAATTTTGGGCCCTACTTGATGTTAAAATGAGGGAAGAATAAATAAATATTTAAAATGTTCTCCTAGGCAGCATACAATGAGTAAAGTATCTATTCATGCTAGCATACTCTTTCAAAGCATTAGAGAACTCACTTCAATATTTCATTAGAGAATCAAAAAAATGGAGATATTTTGGTTGCTTATGTTGTTTTTCAGTTGTGAAGACGCTTAAAAGTACTTCAAAAAATGTCAGTAGAGGACTAACTATGAAAACAGTTATTTTTCATAGTGGGGAATTGTAGCTGAAATGTGCAGGGTTTTTTCTGGTTTGAAGTCTTTTTGATACACTTCATGATTCCAGTGAAGATCAACTGCCAGGAGTTGGGATGAAGAAGAGAGAGTTTAGTACTATTCAGTGTTTCATTTATAACTGCTGTATTATGCGTCTTACACTGTGGAACATACTTGCTCCTATTTTACCATAAGAAATTTACAATATGAGTTTCAGAGCACAGTTTTCTGTGAGGAGAGGAAGTTTCTGTAATAGATGGTTGGGGGTAGATAACCATTTAAGCTGTTTGAACAGGTGCATGTTATTTGGCTTTTCATCTTGAGGGTTGGTTTAATCCTTCCAATGCAGTGTATATATATATATATCCTGCCATATATATATGTCATTACTACATTTGCCATGTAAGAAGCAAAATATGAAAGTAATGATTTTGAAGAGAAACTAAATAAATGAGTAAAATGAAATCTGTTTCTAAAAAAATCTATGGGTTTTGTAACTTAAAGTAATACCTGCTGATATGTTAACAGAGCAATCTGAATTCTAGCCTACTTGTAACAGCAATGTCATTGATACCAGGTTGCACTCTACATTGCTCTCCTGGCCACTGGCAAAAGTGCTGAGAAGGTGGGAGCATTATTTCTGTGTGATGGTGTGTGCGTGTGCCTACAGGAGTGTAATGGAGTTCACGGTCTGCACCTCTGCTCCACTTCATTGAGACCCTACCTGCAGTGCTGCATCCAACTCTGGGGTCCCCAGCACACAAAGCACACCAGCGTGTTGGAGTAAATCCAAAGGAATAACAGAGATGATCAGAGGGATGGAGCACTGCTTCTATGAGGAAAGGCTGAGAGAACTGGAGATTGTTCAGCCTTGAGGAGAAAAGATTCTGGAGTGACCTTATAGTAAATTTCAGTACCTAAGGGGAGTCTACAAGAAAGCTGAAGAGGGACTTTTAACAAGGGTGTGTAGTGATAAGGGATGATGGAATTAAACTGAAAAAGAGTGGATTTAAATTAGATATAAGAAAAATTCTTTTTTATGAGTGTGGTAAGGTATTGGAACAGGTTGTCCAGAGAAGCTGTGAATGCCCCATCTCTGGAAGTGTTCAAGGCCAGGTTGAATAGGGCCCTGAGCAACCTGGTCTGGTGGAAGGTGTCCCTGCCCATGGCAGGGGAGTTAGAACTACGTGATCTTATGCTGTCTTCCAACCCAAACCCTTCTGTGATTCTTTGATATCTTTGCTGCCTTAATAATGTTGTCTTGCTTTAGTGTTCTTATCCACTACACTGAAGGATAATTTATATGAAGAAAAACCCGTGCTTCTGCTGGGTCAGGTTTTGGGCATGTGCCATAAGGTCAGTGCTTATGTGTTGGAGACTGGGTCTTCACCAGTCACTGGCCATACTGTTCATGTATACCAGGATGTCTCAGCTAAGAGGCCTGGGTTCAGAGCAAGTGTCACAATTCCCATTGACTTCTGGAGTTCTCAGTTTGGGCTCTCAGGTTTCCATCACGTCTGTCTCTAAGGGGTTTTCTTCGGAGTTTTCGGACAATAGTTGTCCTTATCTGGATCACTTAGAACAGGTTTCTTGAGACTGGCATGAAACTTGGTTAAGAGTAGCCAAGCATAACCACTCTAAATTACATGCATTCCCTGTTTTCTTGGACATCAGATCATACCTCTACATTTCTTTATATTGTCAATTATTAGGTGCTTTGTGTTGTATACAGGGAATGACCAGGTGCTCACCTGACATTATGACTTTGTAATGAGCACAATGGAATGTAAAATACGTGATGCTCAGTTATTAATTGTTAGCATATTTCAGTTAATTTACTGTGTATTATGAACTATTGTTGTGAAAGGGAGGCTGCTGGACAACTCTGTGTAGGCTGATGTTTATTTTAAATAAGAAAATTATTTTGAGTTTATTTCTAATTTACTTCATGAAGTCACTCAGAACCAGTATTGCAGTCTTGCAAATAAAAAATGTTGACACTTCTTCTGATATGAAAAATAACAAAACAATATTAGTGTACATACAATACTTGTAACAAAAAGAATGGTGTCAAGGTGTAGCTGTTAAGCAGGACTTTGGTAACTGAATTCATTGTGACCAGAATGTTACCCACTTTTTTGTCAGGGAGAAAGGAGGTGATTAACCTGTGGGGTGGAGCAGGTCATTACACAGCAGGGAGATATTCTATGTGTAGTCTTGTATGTCTGGACTCAAATCTTGAGAATTATTGAAATTCTCTAGAAGCTAGCAAGAGGGCTCTGCTTCAGCTTAGTACCTGCCTGTGCTTTATAGGTTTAGACCAATCTAATGTAATTGTCTACTTTTTCCTTTTTTTTTTTTTCAAAATGAGCTTTATTTTACTTTGAGTACTTAATTCCTTATACTGGCAAGTGAGATTGGATATCTCATAGCCCAGTACAACATTTCCAAATACTGTAATTTCCAGAACATGTTGAAAATCCTCCCCAAAAGAGGGTCAAATGCCACTTTCCATTGTTTACAATCCCGTTCTGGATCTGATATTTATAAGATTCTTTCTGGAGATATTTCTGCAGCAGTTTTGAAATACACTTGCAAGTCTAATACACACCCAGTGATAAAAAGATTAAAACTCATTTCTGGTAATAGACAATAGTGTGGTTGCCCCAAACATGTACTGATTTTCCATACTGTTCTTTTGCTCTCTCTCTGCTATATTGTACATAATAAAGTAAGCACATAGTCTGGTTTGTTTTGGATGGGGTTTTTTTGTTTGTTGGTTTTTTGTTTTTTTGTTTTTTTTTTTAATTTACAGATTTTGCAGTGTTTCTGTCACTTCAGCTTCTTGTTCCTTATTAAGACTTCAGAGATACAAACCAGTAGCTCAGTAATTGCTTTCTTGAATCTGCCTTTAATAATTACATTTAGTAAAGCTGTATCGAAAATTAGAAAGGCAGAGACTAATGGAAAACTAGATTTTTCACTGAATTAGAAAGCAAGACAATCCATATATTGACAACATTTCAAGTTGAAACAGATCAGGAAAACTGTTTTGGACTGTCTGTGCAAAGAGGCAAACACAGGCCTGATGTGCAGTGGCATCTGCATTTTGTACAGGCAGAGAAACTGTAAGAGATTTCATGTAAATAGGTGTCTTGAGAGGGGACAGTAGAAATCTGATTTGGAAGCAAGTCACCTGAGGTTTTTTTTAGTCAGAGGACCTTTTTCTTCACATAAACAAAAGTCTAGAAAGTGCTAACATTTCACTGATTAAAATACCTTGAAGGGAGGGTGGGAAAAGAGGTAACATGTTTTAATTTCTTGTTTTAGACTATACCATAATCTGTGGAAGAATATTTCTTGAGGCTGGTATCACAGCGCTGTGAGTCAGCTTGTATGAAGCGGGTAGAAGAGAGGAGGTATTGTGTAGTCAGTAGTGAGATTTTCCACCAAAATTTTAAGGCATCTGAATTCCCATTTTAAGAACAAGGGAAAATATGAAAACTGTTTTCAGGCTTCTATTTCTGATATGTTAATATTTTAAATGCCTTCTGTTACAAGCAGACAGGGGATTAATTGATCAATTGATTGATTGATGTATTAAGCACAAAGTGTTCATTAATTACTAGATGTTTTGTGTTAGCTCAAAATTAAAAAAAATACCCCAAAACCTAAACAACTTTGAAATGTGTGTAGATCTGGCAGTGTGAATAGATTATTTCACAGTTGTGTATTGCTAGCTGGATGTAAAAGCTTGTGCTCAGAAGATTTGTATTTTCCTGGGTTTTTTTACTGTTCTGTCTCTCACATGCTTTCCTTTTTCATCTAGTAACTGAGCTGGTTTTTGTTGATAAAGATCATTTGGGTATCTTTGGGTCTTCTGTAGCATTTTGAGATTGGTCTTTTCTTCAGTTATCTGCTAAACAGACACTGGGCCTAAAAAACGGTTATTTTGGCATATTCAGCATTTTTGAAGACTCTTATTTTTAACCAACAGTACAATTCCACTTACATGCTGCACATATAATAATAGTTTGCTTTGACAGCATAATGCTTTCTTCTGCTGCATTTTAGGATGCATACACAGAATTGGGCACATTTTGCGTGAGTCTGTGTGATTTGGATTGGTGTAGATTAGTGGAGCATAGATCTTGGGATTTTTATTACACTGTGGATCAATTTTGATAAACATGGAAAAAGAGAGTTTTGGTTATGTAAATTTATACTGTTTATTTATTGGATATTAAATTCATTTTACTGCAAAATGTCGCTGAACTTTGAATATTTAGTATGTTTTGTTGAACATAGTTGATGATTTGCAGGTGTCTGACCATAGAAAAGGCTTCGCCAGATAGAAACTTCACCTTAAATCCTAATCACATAGCATAGGATTAAATAGTAACTTTCAGTGTGCTATATATGTGTAATTTTAAGTTCATTAATAGTAAATATTGGTAATCTGATAAACTTCTTCACTAATGCAGCAACTTTTATGGCACATGGAAAGCTCCAGTTATTGCTAGTGTTTCAGGCAGTGTACTGTGAAACTGTACAGCACTGTACATTGCTGTTATACTGTGCAGTGATAACAGCAATGAAGACACTGTTAAATCACCAGCAATCTGAGACATTTCACTTTTGTTTGTAGAACCCATAAAAGCTAATATTTTCCTTCTTTGGAATGGAAAAAATAAATGTATAAGAAAGAGCTTTGGAAGTCAGAGAGGAAATGGAAAGAACCAGAAAGGTGGGGCATGCTTGGGATTCCTTCCTGGGTCACTGGAATTTCCATAAGAACAAACCAGCATTCTTTGTAATTTGGGAGGAATTTGTCAATTACAAATAAATAGCTGTTTTGGTAGTAACTTTTGGACCTAAGGAGTTTTTTTCTGTACCTGGTGGCAAAGATGAAAGACTCTTAAAAAGAGAAATAGCATGAAGATAATGGGAATATCTATCATCTTCCATCCCATTCACCTTCTTCAAAATACTGCAACAGGATCTTCAGAGAAACTTTGCGCATCTGAATAGCACATTGCTGCTTGATAACAAAAAAACCCCAAAAAACTGTGAAATTTGTGACAGTCGTGAATGTATAACTGGGTCTTCTAAGTGTCTTCCAAAAAATGGGATTAGAAAAAGAAGCAATTTTTTTCATCTTTTTATTTCTCCTCCTGCCTTGGAAGGAACTTTCATAGGATCATAGGGCGATTTAGGTTGGCAGGGGCCCATGGAGGTCCAGGCATACCCCCCACCAGCACCCCTGCTCCACACAGGGCCAGTGTAGATCGGATTCCGCAGGGTCATGTCCTATCATGTTTTGGCTTTCTCCACTACTTCTCTGGGCCCCAGTTCCAGTGTTTATCTAATATACACTTTCCAATAAAACTATTAAATAAGCCAGATTTGGCACTAGGTCTGGTGATAGTCTTATTTTTCTAGAAAAATTGAGGGATCTTTGCATGCAGTAATTTTTCATTGGTTCTTTAAAAGGAATGGTTAGAATATTTGATAGAAAATGTTGTTTTCAGTGGAAAGAAATTTATAGGAATAGAATTATAATAGAATATCATAATATAATAAAAAGATGTGGGATTAGGGCTTGGACTTTCATGCCTCTGAATTGTGCCCAATCTGGATGCTCTAAGTAGGTTTTTCTAGGAAAAAGCATGAAATAAGTTGTTCAGCATTGCAGAAGCACTTGGATTTTAGATGTAAAGTTTCCAAAGTAACCATGAAGTTACTATTTGCCATACTTTTCTGTATGTGTGATTTTCCTGCCTTTTTAAATATTTTTTTTTAGTTCTTACATGGAAGGAACCCCTAAGGACATTGTCCTTTGCTCATTTGTTCCCATCACACTGTCAGTCAGGCATGCTGAGCTAAGTGGACACTCAGTGGGGAAAAGGAGTGTGTGACTGACTGCTGCAAGTAGGTATGTGCAGCGGTTGGGTGAAAAGCTTAAATGGCACTGCGAGCATTTAAATTCACAACCACCATTTCTTAACAGTTTCCCCTTCTTCTTCTTTTACCCCTGAGCAGGTAACTAGGAATTAAGGGAAGGGAATATATCATTTGTATAGGTAGTGCCCCAGGCATATGACCGGTGGATGTGGAACTCTGAGGTTCCTAATACAGACCTCTTGACTGAGAGATGCTTGACTTTTTGTCATCCAGCTGCCTCACCAGCTGGGGAGGGAGGGAGAGGGGTACCATGTGTTACCACAGGGTTTTCACAGCAAGCAAATGCAGTGACACGCATTTCTGATTCATACACAGTGGAATTGTGCATTCCCTTTAAGAATACAGGAGCGGGAGTATTTCAGACTATAAGCTCCTTCTCCTACTCTTCCTTGGCTACCTTATTTTAATGGTAACACAGTAAGGTCTTCTCAGGTGTTGTTTCCCTGTACCACAGCATAGATTCCTGTCCAGCATCTCTTAGACAAAACTTAAAGACTTAGACTCCAGGCGTTTTTCTGCTCCCTAACATTATAGCTACTCCGGAATAGAAAAGTGTTCTGTAGGCCTGAAATTTATCCTAACTTTGTAGAGATGACATGAGCTTTCCATCAGTTCAGACACGCTGTGAAAATAGCAACACCAGTGGTGACTATCCTATTGGAAAAACTACATTATGAACATACTCTGTGCAAAGTTTTGTTAGGAGTTAGGCATTTTTCCAGAAGTTTATGACTTGGCCAAATTTGCCTCCCACATGTCTTCCTGGTCTTCTTGCCCACATCTCTGAGAAATTTGAGCAAAATAGTTTGGGTTTTGTTTTGGATTGGGTTTTGAGTTTTTGATTGGGTTTTTTGGCATGGATAATGTAAAATGTATTTTTCTTTAAGTATGTGTTTGGACTGTCTGAGCTGTAACTTTCTAAAAATAATTTCTGTCTGAATCACATACCTGATACAGAAAATCTAAGCCCAAAAGTTAAAGGTTGGCAACACTATAAGTAACTGAGAACAGTCTTGTAATGGAAAATATTAGATTAATTCTAATTGCTCCTGGCTCTACCATTGACTTCTATAATGCATTTTATTAAATTACTTCCATCTCAGATCCTCTTCAAATGTTAGTGAGATGGTAGAAAAAAATAACAGCAGTGTGTCTGAGCTGCAGCATGAGACAGGAAGGTGAGGAATTAGTTGATGCAAGATGAACGAACATCCCCTTTCATTACCCCTTTAGATTTCTTACCTGTGAATAACATGTGGGTGAAAGAAGAGATGAGTAGGGACAGAGGCTGTGCAGAAAGATGAGCAATTTCTTGCTGAGGAGTTGGAGATGACTTCTCAGTCACATGTAGGATAGGGTAGGTAGCCTTTTTTTCTGCCCTGTAAATAGAAAAGTGACACTTTCTGTAAATATGTTGATGCCATGATGTTTTTTTTTC
>VZTH01007602.1:0-117739 GCA_013397815.1 Aleadryas rufinucha
TCCTTTTCTTGTTTCATTCATGCCAGTATCCCACAGACTATTTTGCTACCAACCATCACAGGATTAGGAGCAGAGAAGTTACTACCTTAACAGTGAACTAAATGCTGTTCTGGGTTACACTCACATATATGCAGAATAACTTCATTGAAATAAATGAGCCAGGGCTGCAAGTGGTGTAAATGACTTTTTCATTTGTCTATGGGAAATTACACCAATTTTCGTCAAATGTATATCTGACTCAAAGTAGATCCAATTTATTCTCACTTACCAGGGCACTATTTAGCCCAGTCTCAAAGAGAATGATTTGCCCTCACCAGTAGCATGAAGTATTTCTTTTGTTTCATTTTTTCCCTCTGCTTACCTCTGCTTTTCACATGGTGTCAGTCACACACATTCTTCTCCACAATGTCAAGAAGTGATAAGCAAAAAATACGTTGACTTATGCTACTGAGCTTAAACTCTTGTTTACAAAAATAACTTAAATAGGTGCTATTATCAACATGAAGCAAGGGTGAGATGTTCTCTGAGAACATGAAACAAAAATGGAAAAAAGGTAGTGGAATAACACAACACATTACATAGTAATTAATCATCACTGCTGTGTCAGCCCTCTAGGAGCTATGAGGGACTAAAAAATGAAGCAGCTGAATTGCTGTTTAAAGATACAGAGTTTATTGTTAAAAATCTGAAATAAAACCCTGCTACGACAGCCAGTTGGGTTGTAGCCAAGACTGCTTTAATCTTCCATAAAGTGCCAGAGGCAATTGTCTTTTATAGATACACAGGACATACCTCAGCAGCAGCAAAAATATTGAAGAAAATTATAAAAGATAGACTTATATATTAATTTAATGTATACAACCTGCTAGGACTAAAGCCTCAGGCTTCTCAAGGCCAAATAATAGCACTCTAAGCTGCCAACACTCAGTCAGAATTAACAAAATAGTGAATGAGGGAGAAATGGTGGATAAAATTTATTCAGGCTTTCAAAAGACCTTTGGTAAAGACCCTTACAAGAGACTGTTAGGGAAACTTGGTAACCATGGAGTGAGAGTTAAAACTTCACATGGATTAAGACCGCACTAGGAGATAGGGAAAAAGGAGAAGGAATAAGATTCTATTCTTACTGTAAAAGAGGTTAGAGGTGCAGTAGCCTACACACCAGTGGTTTTTGTCTGTGCCAAACCACAGAGTCCATACTCATGAACAGCTCCATTGAAATCTGCTGCTGACTGTGGTGGGAAGTTTGTTGTTACTGTGCTTCAGGAAGTTTAAATAAGGTTTAGAGGACATGATGGCATATTTATAGACAGTCTGAAAGGGGAAAAGCTCAGTAAATTAACCACGAGTGGGACATGCAAATCAGCTGGATTTAGTTAAGAGCTGGGATAATGATGAAGGACTGTGAAATCATCTCCACGAATTGGTAAGGGCAGTGGTGTGCTGGTCACCTAATCACTCTATCAATGGTACCACTGAACTATCTGTCCAGATTTCCTTTGGGAGGGTGGCATGTGTGTTCACTAGACAGTATTTTGTGTCCTTTCTTTGAGCCTCTAGGTTAGAGGAGTATCTGCAGAGAAAAGAAATAAACCAAGAAAAATGAACAAGTTCAAATTTCCAAAGAAATTATACTTGAGAATGACTGTGATCAAATTAAATCCTGTGTGAAGGAAGTTAAGGTATTTTAATTGTGGGTCCTGAAGCAACAGCAAGAGCTGCATTCTGTATTTTCCTCTGAAGTCACCAACTCTTCACTCAGGTGGAAGTGTGTAAGACCATTAGGTCTTAGCAGGGTTGATGTGCTGCTGGCCATATCACTCAGTGTGTATTACTGGCTACAAAAATTAATGTGCCTTAATTGCCATTATCCAACGTGACAGCTAAACACACAATATCATTTCTCTTTTCTTAGCTTGACATTACACAAGTTTTCCAGCTGCCCTCAAGAACATTGCTCTGGAGAAAGCTTTGTTTTCTCTGTGAAACAGATCTATTCCAAACTCCATCTCAAAATGGTATGCATGTTCAAAGAGATGAATAATGCAGTTTCTCTAAAAGGAGGAAGAATATGAGAAAAAGAAGTGAAAAAGTAGATAAAAATATATGGGAAGATGATGGCCCATAGCCAGCTATGCAAAATTTTGGAAATAATTCTAGTAGCAAGGCTGAAGAAGACTAGTTTGTCTCACTTTGCTTGGTATTATGGCCCTGAATCAGCCGCTTGAAAACACCAGGAAAGTGCACAATTCTCTGAAGAGAATGAGGACACAAACTTTGTTGATGGCATAAACTTGCTTGGGTTAGTAAAACTGAGAGCTGACTGCAAAGATTTGCAAAAAGACTGTACAAGGCTAAGTGACTGAGAGATAAAATGGAAAATAAAATTCAATATGGATAAATGAAAAGTAATTTACACAGGTAAAAGCAATAAAGCTTTAGTTACAAAATTATGGGCTCTGGGCTGACTATAATCATTCAGGAGAGAGATATTGGGCATATCATAGCTAGTTCTATAAAAACATCAACTCAATATTCAGCAGAAGTCAAAAGGCAAATCAAACCTTAGGAAATATCCTAAGGAAATGAATAGAGAACAAATAGGTAATGTTACTATGCCAGTGTATAAATCTATGATATGCTTGCACCTTCAATGCTTTGTGCATTTCTGGTCTTTCTGTTTCATCCAGAAGTGGGAAAGGCATGGGAAAGGGCAGGGCAGCTGATCAAAGGTGTGGGTGCCATCTGTGCAAGAAACAACGAGGTGGACTAGGACTCCTGGGGAAGAGGTGGTGCAGAGCAGGGGCAACAAGGAGGAAGTGAAGAGGCATCAACTTCTAATACATGAGCTTAAAGTCATGAGAATATTCTGCCACACACTCAATTCAAAGCAAGCAAACTGGAGTAATTCCTTACACATATGTGAAATTACTGATGCTAAAATTTACCACTGTATTAAAGGTGCCTTACATGCCTGAAAGGAGAATACACTGAGGGTGACCTGAGAGAGCTACCACCTCTGTTTCTGGCTTGTAAAACATGAGTAGTGAAGGGCTTCTGGCCCTTCTTTTACCCCAGGCATCTGTCTCTGCTCTGTCAGAGACAGACTACTGGGCTAGTTTTGATCTATATGCCTTACACTGTGCACGTAAAAGTTATTCCTAGAAGGCAGAGAGGTGTACACACATGAAAACAGGCAGATAGAGGGGCAAAGGAGCTGCTTTCAGTGCAGGAAGCGAGTGCAGCACAAAAAGGAGTATCCAAGGAATGCCAGAACATTGTGTGTTATTGTTTTATCCTCTAGAATCTTAGACTGATCAGTCTACATACCAAAAAGTGCTTTTTGCAACCAGCAGGAGTTGGTTTAGGCCCTCAGGGCAAAGCTCTGGTCCATTCCCATTGCAGATATGGTTTCCAGATAGAATTAATTCTGAAGAGCAGAAAAGTCACTCTGTAGTGACTCAAGGTGCATCTATTTGTCATTCTATCTGTATCTATCTTTCACTGTCCTTTTCTTGTGTTTTCTCTGATAAGGGACCTTGGTGACTGAAATATAGATCAAAGCACCAGCCTAAGGCTGGTCAAAAGAAAAGGGAAGAGAAAAAAGTTTAAAAATATATCATTGAGCTTAAAAGATTCTTTCTTTTCCTATTTTCTGTCCTTTCTATAGGAAGATTTTCCATCTCATCCTGCATTTAGCATTTCCTATAGTTACTTTGAAAGAGAAGTAAAAGGGAGAGACTCAACAAAAGATTTTCCTTTCTTATATTGTAACTATACTTAATTCTAAACTTGAACTGTTTCATTATACTTTGGGTTAGATGGTGACTTATTGTGCTTGATGTGCCATGTCTGTGCTCCTCACTGACTGTTTTTATGATTGCTGTCATGAATCATCTTAAAGGCATGAGCCTGGTGACTTTGATCCTTTGTGTTTGACTACTTTGGTTTTAACAACCAAACAGAGCAGCCCATGTTGTTGTGTGTTAATTGTGAGGAAAGGTACATAATTTAATGTATAACTTGTCATAGTACCCATATTTGAGGTACAAGGTCTAGAACTACTGGAAATTCTTTTCATACCACTGAGACTCAAATACGTTAGATAAAATCTTCTTGTCTCATATACTGGAAGAGGGGACACTTCTGGGTAAGGAAAAAACCAGAAAGCTGGTTGTGCCCAAATAATCTTTCTTTTAGCACAAGCTAGTCTGTAAATTCTCAGAAATTTATATAAAGAATTCTGTTCCATTTATTAAATAAATATATGGTATAAGTGCAAACTTTTTATTCCATCATTTTAATTCCAATAGCTTCTCCACACATTTATCTTTAATATTGTCATAACAGTAATGCTCATGCTTTTTCCTGACCCCAGAAACCAGTGTTTCTGCAGTAGCATCAGGGTGTACTTATCCATCACATTTTTTCATGGGTTTTATGAAACAGTGGCACTGTTTTCACTACCTACAGTATGATTTAACTATATGCACTTTTATTACAGTGCCCAGAACTGGTTGTTGGGCTATAGCAATAGATCAGCATAACTTCACCAAGCTCAGTAAAACTTTACTCCCTTGAACCATTTGATGTGGGTATGTGCTGTTGAAAATAGCATCCTTCTTTCATCCAAAACCAAAACAAATTTGTGCAAAGTTACATCTATGGCAAATTCTGAACCAATATTTTCTGTTCTAACACCATTTGTGCTAGCTAAGTAAAAAAAAAAAAATCCCTAACTTTTTCAAGATTTTTGGTTTAATGAGGAAATTTCTCTGATCTTCTTATAATAGTTCAAAGTACTATACTCTGACAATGACTTTTATCCAAAACATACTAATGTCTCTAAAAGTTCCTCATGCAAAATTATAGCCTCAAAAATATAAGCCATTTACTGCCAGATGTTTTGCAAGCTGTTCTGTAACATCACATAAAAAGCAATGAAGTAAAGACAGAGCCACAGCAATATTTATGATAAGGAGCTAAAAGCGGGATAGAGAGGGGTGTTAGCTTTGTAAAATTTACTGTTCTGTGAAGAAATCAAGGTGTTCTTGGAAATTGAGTGGAGACAAGCCAATTTGGAGTGATTTTTTTAAGATTAAGCAGAACATTCAGTTAAGAAATGATTGAATAAATGTATATATTTTGCAGTGCACCCTGAACATCAGCAAACTTTCCTCCTCATTGAACCAAATGAGGGAATAAGTTTAGGACTTGACAACCCTCTTTTGAGGTTATGGCTTTCTCCCATCCAGAGACCTTCCTGAAAGAAACACTGATCCCACAGGCGAATTCATGGTCAGACATCTCACATGAGATATGCCAAACCACTATCAGTGCTGATAATGATGATCTCTTGTCAGGTTTCTTTCACTTTCACTGTGTGTTCCCCCACCTGAGTAATTTTGGGCACCTTTTGCTAGTGGTGACTGAAGGTGCACATTTATTCAGACCAAGGTTAGTACATTAGTCAGATGGAAGGAACAGGCTTTGATCATGAAGGACATGAAAAAATGAAGCATGTGTAGGCAACTCCTGAGCTGCTGTTTCAGAGTCATTTTTACTTTGGGACATACCAGCTCAGCCTCAATACACATTGGTAGCCGAAAACCACAGAAGCTGGCACCAGAAGCAGGTGATTAAACAGAGAGGAAAGTGGAAAAAATTACCTGTTACTGGAGAAATCCACAGTCTTGGAATGCAGACTGGATTTTTTTATTATTATTATTTTTAAGATAAAAAAATTAGCAGGTGGTGAAAGACTTATGTCCCCTGCATATACTTCATATCCCTCTGTCACTGCCTGTGATGCAGCTCAGGGTCTTCAGACAATACAGAGTTACAAAAGAGGAAAATAGAGCAATACCCAGAAGTCAAGAGGTGATTTTTACTAATAACAGTAATACTTTATTTTACTCTTAGCTGTTAGAATAGTATCTGCATGGAAATACTCTCTGCATGAAAGAGAGACAAGATAAACACATTCTTTGCTTTCCTACACTCTGTGTTTTGGGGGAATTATTTAGGTTTGTGTCAGTGGGAAAAGTGAGCCTGAGAGTTAATTCTCCATATCATTTGTGCATGAAGCCCTAATATGAGATGGGAGAAGGAGACACTAAAACACTGTGTAATGGAAATAGTAAGCAGAATTTTCATAGAATCATAGTATCTTTAAGGTTGGAAAATACATCTAGGGTCTTTGAATCCAACTGTTAACCCAGCACTGCCAACTCCACCACTAAACCACATCTACATGTTTTTTTAACACTTCTGTCTGTTAAGGGGTCTACATTCTACAATTCTGACTACTTTTAATTTACCCAGATTGCTGACAGAACTAGAAGGTGGTGCTCTCTTCACTGTTTCCCAGCCTTTTTTCTTTAGACCCTCTGCAGCAGGAATCATGAGGATGCCAACTGTGCCTTGCTGCTCTGCACAGTTATCAGCAGGGATACCTGCTTTATTTGTTTTTTAAAGTGCCTTAAACATCTGTGGAGCAGGGTAAGTCATAAAAAATAACAGTGCCACTGCTTCCCTCTCATCAATACTGAGTCACTAGAGATTCCCTCGTGGTGATGCACAGTGCATGACACTGCACAGATTAGGGCTTCCATCATGCAGACTGTCAGCAAGATTGCTTTCACTAAATACAGCCATTGCACACAGTGAAATATGCTCAACTGGGGCACTGCTAGTAAAGCACTGACAGCAGCTTGCAAACAAGAATGTATAACTTTCATAATTCTGCTCTGGAGACTAAAAGCTTGGAAAAATGCTGGAGATTGTGAGCAAAAGGTGAATGTGTTAGCACTTTTCTCACAGGAATCCAAGCAGTGGATCTTAATCCCAGAAATCTGCCTTTATTCTCTCTGGGGAAACCATTCACTGACTTTCTTAAGTCCATGGACTCTCTGGGTCAGTGATCATCTTAATCAGCTCCACAGGGTTTAGAACAACAGAGACTTACTCTTGACTGCCATGGTGAATGGCAATTACCGTGATAATTAGCTAATTATGTTAGCCAAACTGGCAAAAGAAACTTTTAAACAAGAGCTATTGACACTCTGTATTGAAGGAAAGAGCACTAAAACTCCAGCTTTTCTGAACATCTACATTAGTCTCATCTACTGAAGCAGTTTATAGTCACTGCACAGCGGTGAGTTTCACTAAGAGGTCACTCAGATCACAGGCCCAAGGCTTGCACGCTCCTGTGGAGGAGCTGCCCCTGTCAGTGGCTCTCCAGATTGCACCCCTAAAGCTGCATGTACAGAATAGATGATGTGGAAAACATCTTCATTCCCTTGCCTAAAACTGCCCTTCTTGCCCATTGCCTCTGGCTTCCACAGCCATCCTCAGCTGAAGTCAGTGCCACGAAAATCAGTTGTGCCACCTAACAGCTGTGTTTGGCCAACCATTTCCCTCCCTGCTTTTTTTATTTGGATGTGTCCTGGTGCTCTTACTCTCTAAGAGCAACTTAAGATAATAGCCCTAGCTGGAAGGAAACTGTTGTTTGTTTAGGGGAGCTTTCTGGAAGGCAGTTCTCCAATCTGGCTTATTGCTAGGCCATCCCAAGGGAGATGGCAGGAATAGAACACCAGCCCCATCCAGATGTGTGCAAAGACATTTTGAAATTGTACCCAGTGCTTCTGTGGAGGTAACTCAATATCCCTCAGAAGTGCAGAATATTAGCTTCTATATCAGATACAGTGTGAAATAGCTACCAAACTTCAAATTCTTCTCATTTAATTCCTAATAACTTCCACAGGTAGGCAAGCCTGTGGGGACTGCATATTCTTATTCTTCCATGAATTCACTCGGATCCATGTGACTGTAGGGAAGGGTAATGTAGAACAACCACTCTGTAGATGGACATCACTGGAGCAGATGCTCCCAAATTCCAAGTATATTTCAATACGTTTTCTGGTGTTCTCACCAGAGACTTGCCATGATCATACACGACACCTAGGTCAGTATTTTGAAGGTAGGGAACAAAGCCATGGCCACATTTAAGTCAGCTGGGGTATTGCTTTGGAGTTTGTCCAGACAAAGGCTCCTCTGAAGAACAGTAGAAAAAAGTGAGACTAACCATTTCATTGCAGAGTAACCTGTGTCTTCCCTGAAGCACCTGCAGTTTTCTGGGAAAGAATAACAGAGTAGGTGGACCAGTCTGGATTCAAAATGGCAATAAACTATCTATTTTAAAGGCACTCAACATTTTCCTGCGGAGAAGCAGGGAAAAGTAATATGCAAAACCATAGGAAAAATTGAGTTGAGCAAAAATACATTTTACCATTCTAAAAAAAATGTGATGCAGAAGCTCATAAAACCTGAAGCTCCACAGGGTTCATCCTGCCAGAGAATCGGTTCTGAACAGCAGTACTTTTGACAAATATAGCTTTTTTTTTTTTAATTATATAATGAATGCTGTCTTATTTGCATATGGTAATTGGCCTTGTCTGTCACTTCTGCTTGACAGTCTGCTCTTCAGCAAATGCTGCTTTGTTTGTCACTTCCCAAGCTCTATGACTGTCTATGGAGCAGCAGTCTTTTCATTTTTATAGATTTCTAAGTGATGTTAATGAGAATAATCTGGCACAAGCAGGAAAAAAATAAATCTGGTGTAATTCCTGGGCTCTGGACATAAAGAAAACTCCAGAAAAATATATTAAAATTATAATATTATTTTTGTGCTGTATTGTTGCACTATGTAATTTGAAAATCTACAGCTTTACATACTACCCCAGCTGGATTATTTTTTCAATATCTTGGCACTATTTATTGTCCTGACATTACAGAAACCTTTTAAAATCTCAAAATCATAGAATTTTTAAGATTGGAACAGACCTTTAAGGTAATCAAATCCAAGCATCAATCCAGCACTACCATGTTCATTATCAAACCGTGTCCTCCAGTGCCAAATCCACATGTTTTTTTGAATACTTCCAGGGATGGTGACTCTACCACTTCCCTGGAGAGCTGTTCCAATGCAAAAAATTTTCCCAACATCCAATCTAAACCTCTCCTGGCACAACTCAAGGCCATTTCCTCTCATTCTGTCACTTGCTGCCTGGGAGAAGAGACTGACACCCACACGTGTGGGTGCATACGTGTACAAACCCATTAAATTTACAAGCCTATGAAAATAAATTGTTTTATTTTACAATAAACAATATTCTCTGTAGTGTTTTAAAGAAAACCAGGCAGAACTCAGAGCTACTGAACAAAACTTCACCATCATTCTGGAAGTGCAAGCTTCCGCACATGAGAAAGTTTTAACAAGCCTTTGTATGCCAAGAAATATCCTTTCTGCCATCACTTCTTCTACATCCAAAGTTTTCTTCAAGTGGGAATAAAAACAAACAGAGTGTCACAATCTGTGCTTAGCTACACAAGAGACAAGTACGACTGAAGGCATCTGACAGGTCTCCAAGCCACGCAGGGAAAGCCACTGTCATGTTGTGCTCTTCAGGAGTCTAAAATCCATTTAACACTAACAGTTGTTAAAAGGAAAAGCCAGTCACTTTCCATGTCAGGGTCCATAGGTAGCTAAGAACTGAAGTACATAAAACCAAATGAGACTGGGTCATTTAGTAGCTTTCCTTTGTGCAAAGAGGACACTAAATCCCAGCCCAACAGGGGCTTCTTGTGGAAGGACTGTGGGTGAAATGGGAAAAGAAAGATCAAATATAATCTGTGATTCACCACTAATGTAATAATACTTCTACTCCATCTGTGTGGGTGACTTTGCCTCAGTTAGGAGTAATGGCAGATTTATGTAGGAAACACCCAACTGCCATCTTCCAAAATTAAGACAAAGCATATTACCTATGGCAATCTTAGGGAAAGGCTGTATCTGGTGAACCCAAGTTTCACTTGTTTGCTCCAGTGTCACATTAGTGAATCTCAATCCATACAACACGGGTAATGCACACACTGAGGGAGAAGTCAGAGAAAGAAAAACCACAGAACTGAAGAAAGAAAAAAATGTATGAAAATTAAACAAGATTAAAAAAAGGCAAAAGAAATTTTTAATGCAAAATCAAGTGGGAGAAAGAAGCCTTGTCAAAAGGAAATAATCTGCAAGTGTCTTTGCACAATTTTAAAAATTTAAGTTAGTGTGAGTTAAAAACCACTTACAAACCAAGGCATGGATGTATCTGTCAACTGAGACATTCCCTCATCTCCAAAAGACATCATTTTAATGCTCGGTTTAAGTGAAGGATTAAGAACCAGCTCAGATCATGAAGGGGGTTTCATTCTCCCTCCTCAAATCCTCATTAATTAGTCAAAACTGGTTGATTGGTCAGGTTAAGTCCCACTGGCAGACACACGTGGGACCTCCCTGACCTGGGAGGTCATACCTATTGTACAGGTAGGACCTCCCTGGTCAGGTCCTACCTACTGTACAGACACTCTTGACAAAGAGTGAAGGCTCCTCTGTCTTGCTTAAGTCAGTACCATGCCCACAAGGACACAACCCCATCTAGAGCAGCAGCATTTACAACACAGAACAGGAGCATATATTTGGGTTCATTAATTGCTTAAGCTGATAAGCTGGACAGCAAACTGACCTGCTCGAGGCACGATAACACATTTCTCTGCTTCTCTTGCAAGTGGCAGGAACAGGTTACAGCAGGCAGGCAAGGCAGGAAATATCTGACACTGCCAGATTAGGCCAGGAAAAACTTCCCAGATCCCTCAATCTAAAGACTGCAGGATCCTGAGAGGTGATAACTTCATGGCTTGCAGGTTTTTGAACCATTTTCCAAGAATGAATAATACGAGTTCTTAGAATACCCTGAGCTGGAAAAGAACCACAAGGAGCATTGAGTTCTCAGTGGGGAAAAAGGCACCAACATATCTTAATAAAGGAAACAAATTTGCCTGTACAAGATGAAGGCAGCAAAAAATACATGAAGAGAATATTTGTTTAAATTATAGAAATTTAGAAATCAGACAAACAGATGTGATGAAGAGCAAAACCACAAGTGAATCACAAAAATATCTATCCTGTTAAAATATACATTAATGTCACAATTCATAATGACGAGGGATATTTTTAACTTTTGTAAATTAACTTAGTAATTTCAGCTGCTTGGCAAATGCAGCTGCTCTTCTGCAATCCATGGTATTTGATCAATTTCTATCACCTGAAGTTCTGGCCCCTGGTGTACCAAAAGAGATTCTTAATTATTTCAGCACACAATGCACAACCAACTCATGAGATCAGTGTGAAATTAACGTATTACAGATGTGTGTGCTTATTCCTTTACCATTTGGGATTCATAGACACAAGATTCCTTCCACAGTCATGCAGAGTATAATTTATTGAAAATAAATTGTTCATAATGATGGGATTCCAGGAGCTTTAAGCATATGAGTGATTTCTGCACTTTGATGAAATTATGAGAGTTGGCAAACACTAATTATGACTGCTGAAATTTGTTTTATTGCTCTGATTTCTCATGCTTGCCATTCTCTGCTGAAATCCATGGCACAAAAATTGCCATTGCCATTGAGGGAAACAATGATATTTTAGATCACATAACTCTTAATAGTTTGCAAGAAATCTGCTTCCAAAGTCAACTTTTCTCTGTTCTTTTTGGCTTTGTTCTTTTGATAGATGCTCTCAGCCAATAAAGAAAAATCGATTTAAATGAATAAGCAAGCAAACAGCATTCATATCACCTTTATTTCACTTTCCTTCCTTGCTTGATTCTAATGATTCTTTATTTCAGTACTCAGAGGAGCTTCACTACGTGGCCAAGCCATCATAAACAAGAATCAAGTAAGTAAACCCAAGTCAGTGTCAGCATTTACTCTCAGCCATTATAGAGATCTTTTTAATAATAACAAATGTAAGTTCAGGAAAGTCCAAGCTGTTCGTTGCTCAGATGGGGCTCACAAATTGCAGGAGATGACAGCAGTCTTTTAATACTGAAAAAACAAATTATGACTCCTATCAGATGTGTTGCCAGCCAGAGGAGAAACTTTACACTTTTTTATTAAGTTCATGGTTCTACTTTCTTTAATTTGTTCTCAGACAAGGGGGAAAAATGAGGATGAATTCATATAGGGACAGTTGCCATGCCAATGTATTGCAAGGGATGAGAGCTGAAAGAGAAGCATAAACAAGCCACAGCTGAAAACCATGAGCCATCATGGACTGTCAGCCCTGTCAGATGGGCCTCTGGGATCAGGGGAAAGTTAAGACTGACAAGTTCTCCCCACCTCAGTCCACTGGTCCTGCTTTCTGACAGTGGTGGAATGACCCTCCCTCTCCCCTGCATCCCTTGGATGGCCTGATCTTTGCTTCCCTTCTCCCTGGTCATGGGGTTGGACCTCCTTACTGGCAACACTGTTCCCTGTCCTCATAAACATTCTTCTTGCATAGTGCTGAGACAAAACATCCGTGCAGAAAGGTCACCAAACACAGCCAGGCTCAGTGGGGGTGAAAGTGAAATATTGCATCGAGGATCTTTGATGGCTTGAACTGACTCAGAACCCCTTCAGTCCTGTATTTTAACCCTTTGAAACTCTGAATGTTTGAAAAAATGCAAAGAAAGCTGGGTGGGATTTGAATATGCAAGTATAAACCAATCTGCTGATACCTAAAGCAACCTGATATTTGTACTGATAATGGGAAACCCATAATCTATTCCTCAAAGAAATGTTATTTTTCAAGGGATTCAACTACCCTAGGACACCTAGAATTTAGGTATCTGTACTCTCACTGCCACTCATCTGTCACTTGCACATGCCTTCAGAGTCATAATATATCCCACAGTCACAAAATGGTTGAGATTGGAGAGGATGTTAATTCCAACACAGCTTTAGCATAAGCTTAAAAAAATGTATGTTGGCAGTACCAGTTCTTATTCACTGACTGTGAAAAGGGTGTAAGAACCTGGCCTTGATAGAAAGCACTTTCAGGTATCTAAATTTGAGGATGATATTCGGTGAGGGAAAGGGAGAGAAACTATCTTGGCTAGTAGGAGGAGTATAAAACACTGCTTAGATGTTCCCTACCTCTTTCTGAACTCTTTTTTTGTTTAGGTAATGCCTGCCACCATGTTTTTAAGCTTCTTGAGAGTTTGCAGAACTAAAACATTCATCCAAGTTTATGTCTGTAGATACAAAGAAAACGTGAGCTCTCAGTCCTCACAGATTTAGCTTTAGTTTCCCCCTACCTAGGTTGTATATTAATGCTTTTTTTTTTTTTTCCAGGAGATGATTCCAGAATTAAAACCTCTTCTGTAGCTTTGTTGTTGTTGTTCCACATTCCCAGATCTGGTTCGCATTTCAGTTCTTCAAGAGACATTTTCTGAAATCTTAGGTTCTTTTTATTTGGTCACTTGCTTTCTTAGCTGTATTTTTTAATTTTTGTAAAAGCTAGGTTCCCTTTGCCTAACTGTAGGAATTCTCCTAAGGTCTTCAAATTAGTCTTCCTTCCATGACTAGTAGGGACAACACAACCCCTGGGTTACATTGTGCACATGATATATCTGTGTGCATTGAGGGTAGAGGGATTTAAGCTGAATAGACCTGGTGAAACCTTACCTAGCCTTTAATCTGTAGACCACACAAGAGAAACACAGGTCCCTCCTGAGAATTTTCTGGGATTCAGCTGGAGTTACCTAAAGACCATGGCTCCAAGGCAGTTTAGAATGCATTAGAGGTGGCTGCTCTGTGGTTTACACCAAACTCCACTCTCACAGCAGTAGTCATCTCCTGTATTCCAGGATTTAATAAATTGGAATGTTAAATTCATCAATTTTATCACATAGTACAGAGATAGAGTGTTAAGTCATGTCAGTAACTAAAACTCATGAAAAGTAGAGCACAATTCTAGTTGGGAGTAAAGAGCATAACAGATTAGCATAGACACCACTGCCCACGCTGCAAAAAGGAAAAACCAGCTGGAGAAAAAGGATCTTTGCACATTTGTCCCTCTTATTCACTATTTTGATAATTTCCAAACTTATTGTGTTCATAGCTATTCCTTCTTTCCTGAAGCACACTTGAAAAAAAATCTTTTCCTTCTTATTGAGTTCCACTTTTTTGCTAGCCATTAGTTTCTGCGACCTACAGTGACATGTAGAGCTGACACTGCTGGAATATCAGCTGCTTACATCTCCAGCATCCCTGCAAGATAATAGTGTGTCCACGGTGATACTGTGGCAGAATCATTATAAAGAATCAGCATTACTTTCAAATGAGAATTTCTTAATTTTCCTGTAAGTTTTCTCCTCCAAAACCAATTTTCTCTCTTGAGGTAGTAACTATAATCGTGCTCTCCTCATATCTTTGTTAACTCAAGAAAAATATCACAAATATTTTCAAATTACACTCTTACTAATACCTTAAAGAAGGAGGCTGAAAAGTAAAAGAAAGACAATTCAGAAAGAAAACACATCTTCTTGGAGAGGTATTGGGTCAAGATATCCCTAAATAAATTCTCAGCCTTCGTACTGATATCCTTGACCAACAGTAACAAGATGTTTTTGTTCAAGGTGCAGGCACTGTGGCTTTCTGGCCCATTGCATTAGCAAATGTGTAAGCACGTGTTAGAGACCAGACATAAGGACTGGAACAGAGTGAGGGCCACTAATCTCTCGTGGGGGAGGCCAACATTCTGGTCCAGTTGGAAATGCATTTTTATTAAGATAACAAAGGGATGTAGGGCAGAAAGTTCTGGTAAAAAGAACAGTAGAGATCAGTTTCCTGGAATAATTCTTCCATCTTCCAACTCATTCTCTATCACCTTCTTTCTCAAGTGTCCTTCATATGACCCAGGAAACCCAATTAGTTGTTTGAAGGGATTGAATTTGACCTGTGAGCCACATTCCAAGTGTTCTAGAAATTAACAGATGATTTACCCTTGACCTCAGTGTCTCCATCTGCAAAATAAACCCCAAAGCAATAATATTTAATGAACAGTGAAGCTGCAACTAATTGGTGCTCGCTCTGCAGCAGCTTTGCCATCTGGGGACTTGAATTCGTGACTGGGGTTGCAGACAGCAGTGTTAGGGAACTCATAAGCTGGGATGGACATCAGGAATAGGAAAGATGTCAGGGGTTATAGGACTGAGGTCTTAGTCTGCTTGTGCAAGGTTGGATCATAAGAGAGAAGTGTAAAATGGAGGGCATGAGTCCATGTCCTGATTTAAAGATATGGGAAGTGGGAGTTTGACAGTAGGCAGGATCTACTTCACTTCCTAGTGTGGGGAGATATAAAAAGGACACCAAGAGTCAAGGAGAAAGCAAGAAAACTTGGGTCTCAAATATGTGAAAGAGCTGATATTTGAGCAGTGAGGCCAGGAAATTGCATCCTTATCTTGGGGAAGAGGGTCTTGTGAAGGATGAGGGGCAACTGACAATTCTTTTGATATAAGTTGTTCTCCAGTTGACATAAGTGTAGTTTTAAAGCACCAGCTAATCCCGAGATTGAATTCAACCACCTCTTAGCCAACATCTCAGATGGTTTGGATTTTTTTTCAATATTTTTTGTGCGTGTGTGTCTGATCATATGAATAGTTTCTTGATTTTCTATGCTTTTCTTCAAAGTATAAATATTTATGGCAGTTCATAGAACTGGGGGGTCAGACCTCTGGGACTGGAATCCAAATCCACCACCAGATGCAGATACAAAGCCATCTCATTTGAGAGACCAGTGAAGCCGTGGTTTCCATTGGCTTCATCAGGAGTTGATCACTATGTCAGAAAAACTGCCTTTTTAGGCACCTAGTGATGGAGATCAGTGTTTAATGGACAGCAATGAAGTTTAAAATATTACTGGTTTCATTACATTATAGCAAGCTGACCTCTCCTATATTTTTCCCTCAGCTGATAAAGTGATTTAGCATGGCAGAGCCCTCACTGCACAAAACTCATGTGAAAGGCCTTTCAGAAGTGTAACATCCTGCCCAAGGGCATGAACAATTTTATCAACATTTATTAAATTTTTTTTTACCTTTTTAGCATCGCATTAATTAGAAGGGAACACAACTATCCGTAAAGCTCCCCAATACAACACTAAATTCACTACTCATTCAAAAATTTAGCAAAAATTTCCATATGTGTTAGAGGAAGCCCAACGTTTTCTGCTTTTCCAGGCTGCTGAGGCAGCATCCTCTTAGTGTTGACAAAAATTGCTTTGCAAAGGTTGTGCCTCTTTGGATTTATCACTATCAGCATGTGGCAGTGTTTGAGCTTCCAGCTAAAAAAAAAAAATAAAAAAAAAATTCAAATGGAATTTTACAGTACTTGCTTTGGGGCTGGAGCATAAAATTGCTCTCTTAGCAGCTTCCAAGTCCTTGGAAGCTCAGTCCCTGTGTCTCTTGGCTTTGTCACACCCCCCCTATGCATTGCTGCTGATCTTTCCCACTTGCTGTTTATTTATTTTATTGCACAGTTTAGAGGCATCTTTTATTATTTTTATCTTGTTTTGATTTTGAGTACTCTTGATGGCAGGTGTTTACAGAAGGGCAAGGGTATAAAGTGCAAAATTAATGTACCATGCATGGTGGGCAAGACACCACCATGGAGGAGAGGAGAAAGCTGCTGAAATAAGATTTGGAAGAAATTTTAGCTCCAGAAAAGAATGGCTGGGTCTGCATTAGCAAGCTGTGAGCCCAGTATGAAGGCAAAGTGATGCTTAGCACTTGGCATCTGCATTGTACACCTGCCTCAGGCTAACTCTGGTGCTGTGGGTTGGATGTCTGGTAGCAATTAGGACAAATTAAGTGCTGACATACTATTCTGGTGTAATGATTTCCTAAAGGACTGCAGTTTGTGTGTTAGTAGCCCCATCTGCAATCTGAATCTGTCTGTGTGGTGATGATAAGGAGATACACTGAAGAAGTGCACTGCTGTGCTGAACTGAGGCACTAATGGAAATCACCTGGGAAAAGAGCTAATGCCCTTGGCCTGGGTGGAGAACAGCAGTGGATTTACAGGTGCAGCAAAACACACAATCAGATCTTAGCAGGTACAAGCCAGTCTCTATTAATTTAAGTATCCTAAAATGCATTTATTGAAGCTCTTGTCTGATATTCTGTTTCTTAAAAAAATACTTACCTTTGCATACTAGAGTGGATGAGGCATACTAGCATCTTTTTCTGGTGCCTATCTGGTTTGATTTGGGCTTTTTAGCACTCAGCACTTCACTGTCTGGCTGTATTTTGATTCCCTTGATGAGGTTACACACAGCGTACCTGACCCCGTGTTTCCTTCCTGCACACTTAGACCAGAGCCCTTGGAGAGCTGGAAAGAGCTCTGAATCCTAAAGCCAACTCAGCCCCATTTCATGGGAAGGGTAAAACAAAGGGTAAATGCTCCATTTCGAAGCCTCTTTTATGTGTTTGATCTTTCACAGCGCTGCTCATTCAATCTGTCCTGCACTGGCGATATGAGGAAGCCATGAAAGTTAATCCATTTTAGAGATGAATCGGTTCTGGCAACTGTCCTCAGGCACAGGTCAGCAAACACAGGATGGACGGGCATTCCAGGGCTCTCTGAGGGAATAATTCCTTGAAAAACGGCACCTGGAAAAGGCTCTCTCCCTTGTTGCTCGTCTGCTTTGGGAGTAGGCAGCTGGCACAGAGCTCAGTTTCACCTTGGCTCCAGGCAAGGCAGAACAGCCAGACGATGGCAGTTTTCATACGAGAAGCTTGGGGGAAAAAAATAATTAAAAAATTACACATACAATCCCTCTGAGGAGAGATCCTCTTTGTGCCAAGCATTAACACACAGCCAGAACAAGTCTTTTCTTTTTACGCGTTCCTGCTGGTACTAAAATGCCCCAAAATAAAAGCCTATTGTGGAAAAAGCAGAGAACAGAAGCAGAAAATATGAAAAATTGTCCTGTTTTGTAAGGACACAAAACATTTCTGATGCTTCATTGATCACACTCAGCACTGTAAATAGGAAAAATGACCGGCTGCAATGGCCAGGGAGGAAAGTTGCTCCATTTGGAGAAAATTCTTGAGAACTGAACAATGTTGATCCCAACATGGGAAAAAAAATAGATGGAAAGCTAATCTTTGTCTCAGCTTCCACTGTGAAATCTCTGCGTCTTCTTGTGGTCAGGCCCAGAGAAGTTCAAGGTTTGGGTGTTCCTTTCATTAGCATTTGACCTACACTAACTTTAAAGAAAGGCTAAGACCCTGATGTTGTCAATCTAAGCTGCAGAAATTAATTCTAAATCTGAATTTCAGTGGCAATGAACATCTCAGCCTCCTTCATCAGAATCAAATACCTGTTAAAACTCAGAAACTCTGAGTTGAATACCTGAGCACGGTATGAAAATAATGAACTTTTTTCTTTTGTATCTATTGACTGTGTAAGCTCTGGGACAATGTATGGCTATTTTACTGTTCTTTTTTCAGACCTTAGTCACCAAGCACAATTTTGGACTATTTTTGGTAGAGACTTTGGCCCAAAATCCCATGCAGAACCATATCTACAGATTTTTTTTAACATCCACTTGTTGTTGTTATATACCTCTTTAAGTAAAGTTTTAATGGAAGTGATGCTGGGAAGCCAATTTTTTCAAATTTTAATTGATGTCAGCACCCTTCTCCTTAAGAACTGTGAATGTTGTCTCCCCTTGGATTGTTCAAATGTGTATTTTAGGTTACTTTTCATCTTTGGTGAAAAATTCTCTTCTGTTTTTAGGCTGATAAGTTAGGTAGCTCACAGGGAACTGTCATTCTGAGCCGGGATAATTTTTTTGTGCAGCTCATTTGTCTTTAAGCACAGATGCTGGAGTTCAGTGGAGCAATCTCTAACAAAGCCATCTGAAGAAGAAAACAATATAGCTGCTAGAAATGTTAGCACCTGGATTAAAACACTCAGTTTTAGCTGGAAGAAATCTGGCTAATGTGCTTCAGGGACCCTTGAGAAGAGGAAATTGTAAGACATGAGCGTCCTCTCAGAGCAGCAGTCCTTGGTATTGCAAAAGATACCTAATATTCTTCCTGGCTTTGGGATGGTTTTTGAGCTTTCTCTGTTTTGTCATCTCCTGCCTCACTTGCTGACCTAGTCTCACCTGTCCAACCAAGTTTATAAATGAAGAAACACATTTGTCCTTCTTGCATGGGAAATCCTAGGACAGTGAATTTGTGTCAGTAAATGGAAACATTCCTGCTGGAGCAAGTTAAAATAATCTTTGAGCAATAAATTTACTTGCCAGTAGCATGGTTTTGATAATCTAAATTAATAAACAAATAAATAATTATAAAAAACTTGACCCACACAGATGTGAAGTAGCTTAAATTGTAGAAAATATTCAGTGCTTCCCAGATCTTGGTGTTACAGGCTGCCCTCTGCGGCTTCAGAAAAGACCCATCAGAAATTCTGAAATTTCCAGAAATTCATTAGTCTAATCAGTGTCTGTTGCATGTGGTGGCTTCTCCATTACTCTCATCACAAGAATTTGTACATGATGTCCTGGTAGACAGCCTGTTGTCCACCAGCCAGCAAGTGCTTGTGCAGGGCATATAAATAATCCTAAAACATGAGAAAACTTGAAAGCAGATTAAAACTTTAATGCTCTTGTCTGGTTTCTGTGCAAATGAGCTGTGCAGAGTCCATTGTAATGATGTCCCAAGGTTCATTCTGATATCTAAGATACTTCATCTTCAATATGAAAGATGGACAGCAGCAGAGCTATCTTCAGACGAAGTACCTTGGTTCTACCTGTGTATCCTGAACATTGAAGCCCCTCTCAGAAGGAGCCTGAAGTTGCAATCATGCAACTTCACTCCTGGAAGGAACTGCCACACAGAGGGTGAAATTCAGGCATCTTGCAGTGTGAAGGTTGGGCATTCTATCTGAATTAGTCACCTAGGCAAATACGCACCAGAGGAAATCTAGTGGAACAAAACATAAGCTAGTTGTCTGGATTCTTCACAGCTAGTGGAGAGAAACAGATTACCTCTCGCTTCAAGGCAGACATCTAAAACCATTAGCTGTGTCATTCTTTAGAGGTGCTTTTTTCCTTCCCTTGCCTATAAAAATATTCTGAAAAATTAACTCTGATATAGATGTTTATCATATAGATGTCTAAAATTAGATAAACTGACTATTGTTATTGTCAGGGTTCATGAACCAGGATGACAAGGGAGCCTTGGTGTTTTCCTGATTTACTAACTCTCTCTGAACATGCCAGCACCATCATTAAGCCATCCCTGAGAGTCCCCTGGCACTAACATGATTAGGGACAATATCTCACTTAACCTAAAACCTAATCTCAAAACTGCCTATGCACAGCAGTGCAGCAGTACAACAGTCCTTGACAGTGGATAACCTCAAATGCCAACCACCCAGACTTATCCTCTGCCTTTTCCACCCATCTACATAAAGGGAAAGTGATGATTTTCTTGTTCAACAATCCTTCCAAAATTTGCGGTCAAGTCTTTGCTCTGCTGTTGAACATCTCTTTGAACTCAGGTAAGTCTGTCAAGCCCCCATTCCAAAATATTCAGGGCTTAGCCTCCTGTTGGAGTTAATGACTGCTGCTTGCCTGAGAAGCTTTGAAGGTCAGACGACTGCTCAAACTCGTGTAATCCTCAGAGCTGTGAGACAGCAGTGTTCCTCAGAACCTGTGCCATTAGAAACAGCTTTATTTCACGCCTCTCTGAATTGTTCTCACACAAATATTTTATGGTTTAAGACAAAATACCAGCTATCTAAATGAAAGGAATCGGGAAGGTGCTTAGGTAAAGAAGGAAGAGCAATGCAAACGAGGTGTGGCAGACAGTGCATGACATTTTTCAAAGTGTTAGTCTACCAATTAACTGGAGAAATAAAGGCAGCCATTGTGTAATTTTTTGTTGAATGGCTCTCAGTTACAGACATAAAGAGAAAATGGAGGCTTCTAGAAATACAGGAGTTAGACAGTCTGCAAAGAATGGGTCTCTTTGAAATAAGAAGTTTGCTTTCAGTGTCTGCCAGATAGAGTTTCAGATCTCTCACCTCTGCTAGTCCACAAGCCAACAAAACAAACACATCTACTATCAAATTAAAATGCTCCACCTGAAGTTGTCTTCTGACAAACATTTACAACTTTTAGCAGTCTTTTCTGTACATTCCACATCTTCCTATCCCTCTCAGAACACCAAGGTCAGCCTCTTCATAGGGATCTCTCTTCCCTTCAAGGTGGCTCTAGGCTGAGAATATTCTCATTTTTATAGAATCTGCTGTGGTGATCACCTGGCTTCTAGGAGTCTTCATTTAAAAAAAAAATTGTATTATTAGCACATTTCTGGTTACCACAAAACCACTACTCACTGTTGATCCATGGACTGGAGGTGCATATTGTAAGACATACTGTTATAGATTTTTTTTTTAAGTCAGCAGTGAATTCCACTGGCAGCTAAAAGCAAAGGGAAAAGTTCAGGATGTGCTTTTTTGGCCACTCTTCATACACACTTGCCCTTGTATTGATTCCTTCCATCTCCCAAGGAACGTTGTGTAGTTTCTTAGCATGATCTTTGGCTCCTTTCTAGGCCATCGTTTTCTATAGGATTTTATCCTTTCCTTAAAGGACAAAATATAAGGTATTTTTGGAAAAGAGGAAAATTATATTCCAACAACATGTTGATTTGCTGTGAAAATTATTCTGCTCTTAGCCTGGTTTTATTATATGGTCATGGTAAAGACATCTAATTATCTTTTAGATCTTATCTTATCTATTATATGTCAATCAAATGTGTTTTGCAAATGAACTTCAGTATACAGTGTGCTCACAAAATGCTAAATGTCCATTGAATTCTTTTTTCACTGTGTTAAGATATATGCAATTGTACCTCGGGCTGTATTAGATGATGGTGACATTTTATAAATTAAAATTGTTACAAAAAAATTTTTGGAGTATTTGTATGCCTAAAAGCTTCCTCATTATCCAGAAATGGTGCAGCAAAAAGCAGTTTTGTAGAAAACCAGAATTATTTAAGTGAGAAGATCGAAGGTTGCAGTTGGCCCCTGTGGGTTTATTTGCAAACAGCCTGCCTCCAGCACTGCTCTCCAAGCCCCTGGGTGCTGTCCCTGCAGAAATATGGCTTTTTCTCTGCATTCCAGATCTTTATATTACAAGGTGATAAAATGTTCAGGATCTGAAAATGCTTCACAGATAAATAAGTTATTCAGAAAATTATAAACAGCTCCACAGAGGGGCGACTCTGGTATTGATGAGTCTCTAACAAGAGCTTTAACACTGAAATATTTGACAGGCTAATGTCACAACACTTCTACATCCCTGGCTATTTACAGGTTTCCTAGGTACTCAGAAGCATTGTGTTCCAGTAAGGCATACTAGATAATTTCCAGTTTTTCTTTTGTTGTCAATACTTTCTTTTATTTCAGACAGGGTGTCAGACCTCTCTGTGTGTCAGTAAAATGAGGAATCTTGCTGTTCAAGGAGGCAGAGATGGAACAAAGGGAACATTGCTGGTTACGTTTCTTTCTCTCTGATACTGCCCTCTTAGCAGCAATTTCCTGAAATAGAATTCCATAAGTTCTTAATTATTCTATCTCTTTTTTCTTGGGAAGCTATTGAAACAAAAGTGTTTTCCTATCTCATAATATTATTGAATCATGTAATTTTTTTAAAGAGCTTGCACTATGGAAAGCTTTTTAATAAGTTCCTTAGTGAAAAGAATGAGAAAACAAAGAAGAATACATGGGTTATTTTAAATAACATTTTGTTAACAGGCATATTATGTGTTCTTACAAGTATGGAAGATACAATTTGTCTCTGTAAAGCATGATATTTCAAGAGAAATTAAATCTCTGATCCAGTGCAATTTTCACAGCAACCACATATTCTTCTGAAAGGGAAGTTATTCTATTTCTTTAGTGTTTAATAGCTAAAAGATTCCTCTAAGCTCAGTATTTATGTAGGTGACATTTTTGTACCAGAACATTTTGCAGGCTGTAATGTTTTTTTACAAACTGCACATTTTTAATACACTAGATTAAAATTTGGAATTTTCATGACTTTAAATCAATATATTAATCAACATTTATTTTTGCTCCCATGGTCAGAGACAATATTTTACTTCTCTGCTATGACAAGCAGCAAAGGAAAGGAATAGAGAAGAGATGTCCATGTGCTAAAGTCAGAGCACTTCCATACAAATGCAGTTACTAAAGTTAACATACAAACTGTGCTTTTGTATAGGGAAAAAAAAGAATAAAAATAATAAATTTTATATTTATGAGGAGTTTTAAAGAATAGTTATTACTTCTTTAGCAATGTAAGATAATATTAGATCTGCATGGCATACAACAACATATAGAAATGTCTTATAACACCAATATTTTGTTAATTGCATATTAAAAACCAACTAGATTTAAAAAAATGTGCCATTTTAAGATTACTAATCTGTTCTACTGTATTCACTTGCCAGCATATTCCTCTCAATGCAAGAAATACATATTTTCTTAATTTAAAAGGAAAAATGTGCCTCCCTGCATGTGTTGAAATAAGTGAAGGGAAGGAAAATGTCAGCTGTGTGTGCAGGCAGCCACCTGCAAGTACCATAAAGATACTGTGCACGTAAAAGGAGGATCAGCTGTGAGCAGCAGCGCACAGACCCTGCTCAAAGGCTGAGCCTGTGCCTCCCCAGAGCCCCCTCTGTCAGGTCCAGGGCAGGGAATTGTGTCAGGCTCCCTGAGGAGCTTCAGTGTCCTGGGAAGTGTGTGCAGATCCCTTCTGCTGTGACAATCTCTGCTGGGGAACTTGTCATTTAAATAACCAGAAGAGGTGGGTGTAGGTTGCTCAAAGCAGATTAGTGGCAGATCCAGGATGAAAACTTGACTCCCCTCAGTCTCAGGAGAGCACCTCAGTTACTCTGAAGCCTCTGCTCCCCCACTGCTGCACACGGAGCAGAGCTGCTAAAGTGCTGAGGTTTCTCAGTTTTCACCGCTTTTGGCATGGGATGCACTGAAGTGGCTCGGTATCATGTTTAAGACTGAGTTTCCAGGACCAATTCAGAGAGATTGAGATTTCTAAATAATCCTTTCCTTGAAAGTGCCTGTAATTTAAAACTCCCTTAGCATGCTTTTGTCTCATAAAATAGTCTTTCTGATTCATGTCACATTTATTTGTGACCTGAGGATTTTGCTGGAATCCCATCTCCTTTTTCTGTGCCATCAGTCCTAGAAGAGGTTTTATGAATATGCTCCTGCTCAAGGAGCACTTTGATATATTATCCTCTTGTGATTAGGTATCAAAAATACATATGCATTAAGTGCAGATTCCACAACTACTTGGTACGTCTAAATACGAAAAAAAATACAAAGAAGAGTAGTAACAGCAACAGTTAGATTATGACATGCACCAAAATATTTACCTTGGTTGCTTTCACATTTGAAGTGATCAGGGAAAATTATATATTGAGTTTATTTCTTATCTGTCACCTGAGATGTGTCATCTGACCTTTAGCTGGGGCTGATGAACAGAGAAGTCAGCTGATGCAGCAGCCCAGTGTTTCATTATCTGCTACCTCTGAAGGACCTAACTCTTACCCAGCACAGGTCACAGTGTGGTGACTCCAGCTAAGCCTCACAGGGATAAAAGCCTGTCACTCATACATACAGTGGCCTTTGCTTCAAAAACAGCAGGATCAAACAACTTTAAGGAAGGCATTAATTTCCAGACAAGCTGAGGAAATTGGGTTGAGAGCTTGGGTTTAACATAGCAAATGAGCTCCTTACCATAATCTTTTTACTGACCAGCAAAATTAAATAACCAAATTTTGTGTTTATTTTCAGAAATATAAATCACTATCTATATAAACTTTTAGAATGTGAAATTTAATGCAAAAATCAAACAATAGGTTTTGAGGCCAAATTTTATAATCCTTAGTCACCCTAGTGATATTTTTTCTTGTGAGTATTTCTCTTATACTACAGAAGAAAAAAGAAGGTGCAATTCCTCTTTACTGTGAAATGATATTTGATCCTAATTTTGGTAAGAAAGTAAATATTTCCATCCCCAAGGACCATCATGATACAAACAGCCCAGATGTTAAAGCATCAGTGTCCCTAGTCTATTGCAGATTAAACATCCTTATATTTTTATTGTGTAGATGTTCTCCTTTCTTCCTAAGTAATAAAGAAGAAGGGAGAGTCTAATCAAACTAGAGAGGGATATGTTTTATTTCCAGTTTTTCTACACACTTCTCATGTATCATTTAAGCAGACCAAAGATGCTCTTTGTATCTTGGAATATGTCTCCCACAGATGAATAAGAAGACACCAAAGCTTATTCTGCTTATTGTCATCTCAGATCAATACAAACAAGAAAATTGCACCAGGGACCTGGGGTAGTTAAAAATCATACTGAAAGATTTATTTTTTCAGGATCAATGGTCTATTTATGTTACTATTGAGCTTTTAAAGTAGAGAAGACTCCCATCACACCAGTTCAGCTCTTTGTACTGCACTTTCTTGCAGTTCAGATTACAAGATTAGCTGAGATGTGTAGGGTCTCTTAGCACTGATTCAAACTGGTATTCTCCCATTTTCTTTCTCTATAGCATAAGATCAAGATTGTAATCCACCTAGCAGGAGTTCTAGTGACCAGTTACAGTAACACATTCAACTTGTGGGTGAGGTTTTCTGTGTACCTCTCAATTCCCATGTAGAATTGAATTACAATTTATTAACAGATGAGAAAGTTGTTTCAAAAATACTGAAATTTATTATTATTATTATTACAGGCCACTTGTCTATGCAAAATTATCTAATCAAAAAGCTTTCTAATAATGAGGGGAACATATTTTCATCAGTGAACAGCACACTTTAATTAAATAGAGTAGAAAGCAAAAGACAAGTTCTGAAATGTTATCTTTTGCTGAGGCTCCAGGAGACTAAGGAAATCCTTTCAAAAGCTGACCTTTCAGAAGGAAAGCCCATTTGGGTTTATAGCTATTGCTTATCTCTACATGAGAGATTTATGCAGGTAAGTGCCTGCTCTTGAGATGAGAAGATACTTCATCATTCATTGTTATTCCAGGCACTAAGTTGACTGACAGGGCCAGAGCCCACTATTGTGAAAAAGGCATTACTCCAAGGAAGGTTATGAAGGATTAAAAAGCCTTTCTTCTTAGTACAGATTGCAGTTGAGGAGCAGGTCTGTAAAAATCACCACTAGCAGGGATTTATTTGGCGACAGGAATCAGTTTAGACCTGGTGATCACCTAATCCATGCTGCCTAATTTCATTTGACTATAAAACAAGTTGAAAGCCATGGCCTGGATGTAGTGTTGATTTCACTGTGGCATATCACAAAAGGATGAGAGCTGCTCTGTGAAACTGTGGGAATTTAGAGCCCAGACACAAAAAGTTAGCATGGATTTATGCTTTTGATATGACCCCTAAGGTAACACTGGTTTCATTACTGTTCATGAGCTGTTTTGCTGGCCACACCAGTTGTTATAAGAGAGAGTGGGTGGGGTGACATCATCAGAGGAATTTCTCACTCTGTCAAGTCCTCCCTTTTCTTGGTACACTGGGAGACCATGACAGCCTGAACTGTGCTTCTAAAGGACTGCCCACATACCCTTCCTGTAGCTCAGCACACTGCCAGACCTAACCAGGCAGAATATTCTCAAGCAGCAGTGAGTTTTCTGTGTTCAGACCCATTTCATATCTCTGTTCAGAAGTTTTAGCTCTTGGATTGTCTCCTTGAAAAGGTCTCTATTAACACATTTTGTGATATTGCTGTCTGAATGTACTTGGCCAGAAAATCTCTTCCACAATCCAAATTTATGTTTAAAACCTTTTTTTTCCCCCCAGAAAGATCTCCTCTTTTAAATTGTTCAATCAGTTAACATTCAAAGACTTTGTGCTCTTTTTGAATATGCTTATCATATTTAAGTTCCAGCTTTTTCCTGAGTATCATAGTAGAGTGTCATATACAGGCCATTTTTTAGAGGCCATAACAGCCTCATTTTTTCAAGGGAATTGAGAGCATTTTTGGCAAATGAATACTTGTTTAAAAATTCCCATCCTTGATTCTGTTGGATTGGAGTGCTAATTAAACCAGGCTGCTGATTTTGTTTTGGTTGCATTATCTCAAATAACATTCAGTAAACCCCCAGATCAACAGATTTTTTCTATTATTATTATTATTTTTCTGTTGATCAGAACAGAACAATCAAAATAAATAAACAAGCTTCTTACTTACCATAGCAATTATCTTCTGGCAATCACAAAGTCCACATCTCCAGAGGTAACTCTGAGTCAGTTTTACTGAAAAAGAATTTGCATTCAAGAGCTGGTAAGGAAGGGGGAGGGCATGTTATTGACTGTCTTTAAACAGAGAAGCATGAAAGAGTCTAACCTCTCATTTGGACTTCTTTAACTGGGAGATGATGAAGGGAGAGGGACACAAAAGCAATTAAAAATGAAGGCTTACAAAGGAACTGTTTGTAGCTAATCGAGTTGCTGTGATACCCTGTTTGGTGTTTTCATTCTTCCTGCAATTTGTTAGGGGAAAATCGTTTGTTGCAGGGAACAGAATTAATTTTGGAAATTGTTTTCTGGCATTCAACACATGAGGTTAAACGACAACCTCTGATGCAGGCACAGAGGCCTCTTATCTCTACAAAATAACAACATTTATCCAAGGTAGTTGCTTAAAAGCCTTTTAGTAAGGCCACTGATTATCATAGCAAATCAGCCATCTCTATGAAATTAATCATCTCATCCCACTGTAAATGTCAAAAGTACATTACAGGTGCATCCAAGGAGTGTCCAATAGAGCTGAAAAATGAGAAAGCACTGATGTATGAATCATATATACTAAAAGTGCTTTCCATGTACTCATTAGAGAGGAAGGGTCTGATCTGATCGTGGCTGGACAATTTTTTACCCTTGCCCAGATTTGTGAGCTCCAGCTGATACTGTGTTATGGCCAGAAACAGAAGTGATGAAAGCAGTTCAACTTCTTCCTTCCTATGAATTGTCAATATTAATTTTGCAGCTATTAATTTGCAATTTCCGAATTGAATTCAAGTTTAAGTGTGTTGGAAGATGAATGAAAAAAAACATTAAATTAATCTGCAGAGAAAGGGTCAGTTTTGTTTTTAACCCATTTCAATTCAAGAGAAGGAAAGAAAATAGAATCCAGGTTCATAAGAAGTGTGAGTGGGAATTTTCTGAGATAATGCTCAGAATGAAACTGCACAGACACAGTTACAACTATTAATGCACATTATACCAAGACAGGGTATATCCACCTCTACTACAAAACTGGCTCATTTGGCCATACTGTACCTTCATAATTAAGAGCACATGGTGAACCTAGGAAATTAACTGTCTCTGGTTTAAGATAATTATGAAAATATATCCCAAGACAATACTGACAGAAACCTTCCCCCAAGAAAAAATTTAGGAGAGTTCTACACTGAACTCCGTTAATTTAATCTAGCAATGATGTTTTTTAGGCTTATTTTGTGCCAAAAATAGAGGCCAGAAAAATGAATGAGTGCATGTTGATAACAATTTTTTTAAAAGTACAGTCTCCATCAAGTGAAAACTTGCTGGTCTTCTGCAGTGACTGACAGAAGATATTTTACAGAGCTGCGTACTAATGATAAACCCTTAAGAGTTTGTTGCAGTTGCCCATCTGGATTTTTAACTAATTTACAATCTATCCTGGCACTCTTTAATATTATATTACCTTCTAAAATTATCATTTAGAAACCCAAAACTAGTCTCCAATGTCTTGAATAGCAAAGCTATTAAAAGTTTAATAAAATGAAACACACATATAATGCAATTAAAAAATCTATATCACACATTAGTGCAACATTTTACAAGAGTATAGAACATAATAAAATTTAAAATTAGAAATATATTTTCACTAAGTTTCTTACCATTTAAAAAAATTTGCTCCTGACCATATAGTTTACAAATATAAATGATTCAGTGACATCTCATTAGAAGACACAGCAGAATTGATTTCTTATTAAGAAATCTAGCACTGCTGGAAATTCATTCCTTCCTCAAGTTCCCAAACTTGCCTTGAATTACAGTCAGTATCATTGCTGGTTTGCAGCTCTACTTTATCTTAGATACAGTTTTTCTCTTAAGATCATGTTTCTTCCTTCACTTCCATTGACTTTAAGCCTGAAAAAATCCCCAAAACCACTCTGAACTTGCAAAGCAAGTTCTTGACGAGGAAAACGAGAACATAGAAAGGTCTAACCATCAGTTCAGAGTGTCTCTAACACTGACCTTGTGGAGAAAGATAAGAAGAATTGGAAGGAATCTGTGACCTGTAGACAATTCAGCTGTCACTGATGAAGCCATCCCATGGCCTGGTGGACCAGAGGCATTTGTTGACATCAGAGAAAGGAATATCTGTTGAACACTCTGATTCTCAAATGCTATCCTTCAAAGAGGGACTCCTGCCTGGGATGTTGATTCCAGTTTTACCTAGGAAATGTAGGGATTCTTTTGTTATGTAAGAGCCCGTCTTGTAACACCCTGGATTTCTGTACCAATTTAGGAACACTATGTACAGCCTTGCTCTAGCTATTTGGNATCCTTCAAAGAGGGACTCCTGCCTGGGATGTTGATTCCAGTTTTACCTAGGAAATGTAGGGATTCTTTTGTTATGTAAGAGCCCGTCTTGTAACACCCTGGATTTCTGTACCAATTTAGGAACACTATGCTTGCTCTAGCTAGCTCTGGCCTTGCTCTAGCTATTTGGTATCTATTATATTATACATCCAGTATAAGAATATTAGAATGATCTTCACCTTCTTTAAGAACAAAACCTCTTAATGAGAAAAAAGCATTTTTAAGTGATCCTTTTTGTTACTCCTGTCTGCATAGCCTCTCAAAGCAGCAGCTGAATTGTCATCATAAACCTACATTATAACATGTTGCAAAACACACATTATCCAAGTGTTTTAGTGCCAGTAGCAGCCTGCCTTTTGATTTCTGCTTTCCTTAGACAGTCTGCCTTATAACAAGAATCTTTTCATTGCTTCATTATTACTTGATAGCTTCCTATTATAAAAGCATTATTTAAACAATGGGCTTGATGATCCCACAATGATAATTGTGTTGAAAAGTTTCCAGGGGAACGATACGCAACATATTAATAGCTGAAATGGCACTGAACTCTGCTTTTGGTCTACAACAAAATGCCAGAAACACCTACGATGAGAAGCCTTTAAATGATCTTATACATTATATTTTGTATGCCAAGGTTTTCATATTTCTGAGGCTACAAAGACACATGGCAAAGTCCCTCAATAATTATAACTTTGTAATAGCAGGAGTGGTAATTATAGCTCCTCTAGCCAGATTTAATGTATTTCAGGCAAAAAAAATTACGTCTTGTTAAGCACAAAATGCCACTTCATTCATTCATGTCTATTCCTAGTGAAACGGAGATCCTACTATGGATATCTATATTGTGGCCAAATGAGATGCAAACTTTTCTACTGAGCCTTGGTCTTGCTTTCAAGAGAAGTGACAGGAAACATGTTCTCCATAAGAACACCCCCACATCTACTTCCTTGAAAACCCCTTTGTGCTCATTAGAAGGCAGAAAAGCTATAACATCCCCCTACAAATCTCTTCTTACCCCTGCAAAAAAAAAGAAAGAAAAAAGAGAAAAAGATAATTTTAAAGAAACACCCTGGTTTTGCTACCTACTTAGGGAAAGTTCCAGTGTCTAAGTTAGTAGGTGTATCTGCCAATTGTGGCTCTTCAGTCTGGATTCAATGAAACAATCCTGTTTAAACAAACATCTTAATCATGGTCCTATCCTGAATCATGATTCTCCTGATATCATTGGCATATGCGTGTGTGCAAATATATATACATATATATATATATATGTGCATATGTACAAATACATGCACACATCTTTTCAATCAATTATATTTGACTTAGGCCACTGTTTCCAGTTTCCTTCTGCAATAGTGCTGGTGAGAAGTTTGCAGTTTTCCTGCAAAAGAAAAATTTCCCAGTACTCAAACTAACCCAGGTGTTTCTACAAAGCAACAAATATCCTTACAATATTAGCAAAGCAGTGAGAGCTGGCAATGCAGCTGTACTTAAAGGCTTTGCTTAATAGACCCCAAAGGCATTGAATCTTCTGATTTCCACTAAAAGCAAATAACGCAGCATTTCTGTAAATAGGACATTCTTTCTATGCCACTGAGTATTTTTCCTGTGGTTTGCATGATCACTTGCTAAATCTGTTATGACAGGCTACCTATCTCAGTCCAGAGCTTTAAGATTTTTGGATCATTTCCCCAGCTCTAGACATTTTGGTGATAAATCTAGCACACCTATCAAGCATTTTATAGCACATCAGAAGAAAAAAAAATTATAGCCAGTTAATTTCACAAGTGCTGCCTTTGCTTCAAGCCAGTTTCTCATCCTAATTGACCACCTAAGACAGGTATGTGGCTGCTTTGCATTTACAGAGTGGCACAGAGAAGCTTGGGCCAATATATTTACATGCCTAAAATAAGTGGCCTAATTTTCAAAGAGACATAACACCAACACCTCCTACCAACAGAAATGAGAGTTGTGATCTCAGCACTTTTAAAAATGAAAAATTAATTTGAAACAGAAACTTTTATGCGTGTGTACAGAGATCCTCATGCAGGTAGCAAGAGCTCAGGTGGAAATAAACTGACATAACTTTTTAAAGGCTATTTTGCATCTATGATTCAGAATACATGTGGAAGCTTATCTGGTTTGCTATTTTATGGCCTTTCACGTTCTCTTCTAGTTGAGTCTGCAAGTTTCAAATTATTGGCTGGGTAGCAAAGATCTGTATTTATCACACCAATAGATCTTTTAGGTAACTTGTGCCTTCAAATCAGAGGTGCAAAGAAACCACGGAAATGCAATTTTTTTAGCTGATCTGATTTCTTAGAGCAAAGTTATTTCTTCCCAGTCTGAGTCAGGCCTTTTTTGGTGTGTAGAATCTGTCTGCCTCAGACTTTCAGACTGAGCTTTAAAATGTTGGGAGGCAGAGCTGTGTCCAAAATACACTGTACTCTTTGAGAGCAGGTTAGGACCTCATTGCAATTTAGGCACCAAGTGGAGCCAGTTGGAGGCATCTCCTGCTGCCACTAACTTGTTGTCTCTCAGGTTCTCACAGGTATAATTTGCAGAAAATAATGTCATATTCTCCAGCATGGAACATTTTGTTTGTAAGTTCTATTGTTGCCTTTTTGTGCCCTGTTGGGAAGCAGTCCCTTTCCAGCTTTTAACCACATGCAATATTTTACAGCACTGGAAGTAAAGGTATGTGTTTATATAGAGAGATACACTAATGTATCTTGGCTTTTATCTGTGGCAAAAATACATGGTTTGCATAATTGTGGTTTCTAAGAAGCTTTTATGGTTTTCCCCTCACATCAACATTGGGCAAAGTGGTGATTTTTATTATTTTATTTATAGAAATCTGAAACACAGAGAAACGTATTTAAGATTATAGAAGAAGGGAAAAGGGAAGCAAAGAATTAAACTGGAGCTGCTGGGTTGCACACTGGTTTTTCCTTCCTTTTCTTCTTCAGAAGTAGAGGTGCTTATATGAACCCAAAGTGAGTGAGATCTAATTTTCTTTGAGCTCAGGTACATCTTCTTTATACTGGCTGGAGCAAATCAATTTGGTTAAACTTGGTGTTCTACTTTTTAAGATCTTAAATCATGGAGTCACATAAAAAGTCAAGATGGCAGGAACATCTGGGGGTTATTTGGTCCAGCCTCTGTCTGGAACCTAAAATTTTCATTAAGAAATTTCAGTGGGAAAAAGCACCTTCCTTCTAAAGCCTCATTATCCCCATCATCTTCATCAAAATAGAAAAAAAAAATCTAAAAGCCTTTAATAGGAAAAAATGCAAATAGCAAAAGTTTAGGAAAAAAGAAAAGAAGTGTAAAATTATTTTATATGTCTACTATGAATACAAAAATAAATTAAATTTATAAAAGAGGCACACACCACGTATAGAGTGTCCCTTTTTCTTACAGAGAAATTTAAGAAAATGGGGACAATGCTGGTTTTATGTCTAACACTAACTTTTAGAGGTCAGCAAAATGTACTGATGTGCACATCTGTGAATATACAAGCCACATTTTCTAATGGAGAATCGTAGTTCAAGTGAAATACTCAGAAGGGGTCATTTTCCTATACATTTTCTACATATTTTTATGAGCATAGACCCCTTAAGGTCCACAGAGGCACTGGAAGAGAATTAAAGTGTCAGGAAACTTGTATCTTTCCTTCTGTTGTCAGGACAGACATTTGAACTCGTGTGTGAATACCAGTAAATAAACGTTCAGCAAAATTGCCCTTCCTGGAAAAAAAAAATTATTTGATAGGAGTCTCATTTTAAATCATAATTCTCTTACAGGATAATTGATTGTTGCATTTCAGGGAAGTGGGAGGAAAAATTCATGCACTGGATGTAGACTGTATGATTTACATAGAGAAGAAGATTGACCCCTTCAACCCTTTCCCTATTCGCAGTGTGTTTTCTCCAGTTTCCTGCTCTCCACCAGCAGAGATCATAAGGTGTCATTTTAAATATTAATCCAAAAATTTAATACAGTCTGAATATTCTGTTACATCTTTATGAGGGTAGGAATAGTGTTCCTACCTAGGGTAATAATAGTACCTGATTTTAATCATCAAACCATTGGAAATTCAGTGGCAGATAATGCTAGGGTTCAGCCTAAGGGCTCTACATGGCCTCAGGAGAGAAATGCTTCATATTGCCCTAAGCTGAGAGATAAAGAGAGGTAAATGAAAATAACTTACATATGCTTTTCCTCTTCACTGGCTATTGAGGGCTCCTACTGGATTAGTTTAGGGTGGATGTCTAAACAAGGAAAAATCCTTGGAGCCAAATGAACTTTGGAGCCTATATAACCTTATCAGCATTTACCCCTGGACAGTGTAGAATGGATTCTTCAAGATAGCAGGAGAAGCAGATTGAAAACTTGCAGGATTCCTTCATATTCCTCAACCCCAGAACAGCTGACTTTACCTGTGTGAAATCACACAGAGATCTCTGTGAGGTCAGTGACTCAAACTGGAATGCAGTATGTGTTTCCAAACCCCTTATAACTGACAATGGTCTCTAAAAGTACAGCACCCAATCCAGAAAGTGCATCCAGCAACCCTCTTTTGCGCAGCTGATATATCAGCAAAAATAGAACAAGAAAATAACAGAAAATGCAAAAGAATAGAATTTCCGTGTTGAAATTCAATGTGTCATGGCTCATGCCAGAGGCAAGTAATATCATATTCAAATAATCAGAGATTTTCATTTGGACACTGAATAGAATATATGACTTTAATTTTGGATTCTGCCTGATTCAAGAGATACTTACATATGCATTTCTACATCTATCATAGAGCTGCAGAGATGCACAGATCTAGTACAAATTCCAGAATCAAGCAGTAATTTCTGGGTGTGATGCCACAAGTCTTTTCCCCAAGTAAAGCAGAGCAACTAATCACACAAGTCGAGATTTACTCTGCAGGATCAAGGGTTGCTGTATTTAGCTCTAACTCTCATTTGACAGGTCCATTTAATTACCTTTTACTCCATGATTATATGTGTTGATTTATTCTGCATAAGTATTAATTTTAAATTTACCCTTTAAATAGAGGAACCAGCATTGTACTTTTCAGATTTACTTGTAAAATTATTTTTTATTTTAAATATATTTGCATTCATGGCTTTTTGCTACTTTAATCAGGCAAAGTTAAAATTTAAAAAAAAAAATGCAGTTAGTATGATAATGGGAAAATATGAAGGGTTTTGAAATGAGGGAGGTTGCTAAATGGAAAGATCCTAACCAGTAATAATCCCAAACAGTTAAATAGTTATTCTACAAAGATCTGTACCTCAAAGTGTTGTAAAATGAAGGTAAGCAGAATTTCACCATTTTAAACAGACCCCTGAAGTCTTTATAAATGATGATGAAAAGCCTTCTCTCTTTGCTTGTTCTTTTCCCTCCAGGGACCCCATAACTGTAATAATGTGGAATTGAACTGTCCTCTATTATGCAAAGCTTGTTTTAGGTACAACGTGGGCACAAGGTGCTCTGGAGAGCTAAGCTATTGTTGTTGGCCAACCTGTTCTATTTTAAACCCCTCAGTAAATCACTTCTTGCTTTTCTTGATTACTTACTTCAGACAAACCAATTTTGAAACCTATATAGAGTTGCTGTTCCTCTGGGGTTAAGAAGTTGACTTTCTTTGGTTCTCATAAGCTAATGGTCCTTAGTCACTTCTGTTCATAAGGCTGGGTTACCTAATTGACTGAGGGCCGTACTGAGACTTCCAGTAATGTCTGCCAAATTCAGCTTTTGTGAGTTCTCCCATCTGTTGACAGTAGGCAGAAATAGACTCACAGCTCTGCTGGATTATAGGTGGCTGGAATGACTCACCAGCCTTCCCCACCAGTGCCACAGCAGGCACTGAGTCTCAGAGAGGACCAACAACAGACAGGGGGAGCATCTTCTTTGCTGCACGTGGATCTGTGAGCATCGCAGGAGCTTCCAGGCACTCATGCACCTCTACGTTACACAGTCTTGTGCTTCTGGTCTCAGCAAGTTTGGCTTAGCTGGGATAGGAACAGTCAGTTAAACATCAGAAGAGATTGCCTGAGAAGCTGAGCTATCTCCATCTTCAGGGATTTGTAACCCCAGATGAGACAGGAGCATGGAACCAGTGGTGTGGGTGTAGCTGGTACCACCACAAGGCAGTTGCTGTGCTGTGCTGGAAGGACCTGGAAGGTCCTTTCCAGCAGGGCTCCCTACCAGTATCTGACTCTAGTGCCTCTCACATGAGTTCTCAAACCATGTGAGAAGCTTATTTAGTTCACATGAAAACAAGTATGTCCTCTTTTTGTTTCACATGCCTTTTGCTTACTGCAATGGCATTCTCCAAAATGAAAAATAGGTACCCTTAGGTCTTTTTCAAAAATTATTTCTATAGTACACAGCTAAGCCCAGATTATGCCATTGACTCCTTTCTTACAGAATCAGTTTCAACATTTCCTCAGCATATTTACTTTCCTTAAATTGTATCAGACAATCTCTGTACTGTGTTTCAAATATTGTCCCAGTGAAGCAGAAATCAATGGGACAATTTGAGAATAAGGGTCTGCCTGACTTGTACATACAAGTATTTAAATCTAGTTCATTACCTTTTTCATGGTTATCAACCAAGATTTCGACAAATCACTTTAATAAAAACAAAAAAAACCAAAAAAAAAAAAAAAAAAAAAAAAAAAAAAAAAAAAAAAAAAAAAAAAAAAAAAAAAAAAAAAAAAAAAAAAAAAGAAAAGAGAAATCTTGCCAAATATACTGTCTTCAAATTAACCATGGTTAAGAGTTTCATTAACTCATTACATTATACCATGGACGCTGCATCTTGCTTAAAAGTCAGCATAACAAATTCCACATTAAAAACTTAAGAAAATCCAAATTAAGTCAGTTTCATTGTTGCTGAAAGACATCTTTTTCAAATGCTCAGAGTAAGAAAAATATTAAAGAATGAAATATTTCTTATGTATTTCTTGAATTTTTTCCTCTTGATATATTATCTGATATATGCTTATGTCTTATATTAATCTCCTTTTTTTTAAACATTTAGGGATAGAGTTTTGGAAGAGAAAACAAGTTTAGAGTTCAGTCCTACCCTGTTTGAAGAAATCTCTTTTAGAACATGGGTCACATTGTAGAAAGAGTTCGGTTGTCACTGCTTTCAATTAAAGCCTAAGGAAAACCTGTGCTCAGTTAAACTTCAAAGACCTTTGTGGCACTGAGGATACAATATTTTCATAAGATTCAAGATAACCCCCCACAGGCAGGCAGCCAGCAATCAGAGTTTGTATTCTCAATTCATTGGTAAGCTTACAATGCACTGGTCTGTCAGTGAGCTCAAACTGTAAGTATCATTCTGTTTAATGGTGGTTTGCTTTTTTAGAAATTTAACCAAAATTCATATATTCTGTAAGATTTCCTGGAGATACTATATTGCTTCATCTCTTCAGGGAAGGGTTTGGTAAGAACATCATGTAATTGAAGTCAAAGATTTTCTGAAATTATGCTTTTTTCTCCAGATGAACTATGTAAGTAAACATTGACAAATAGAATTGTCATTCTATTTTTATGCAGACCTGGAGATTAACCTGTGTCCCTTTAATACAATACAAAACAAAATTATGAATTAATATGACACATAAAGATCTTTGCTGTTTCAGGGTCTGAAGAGTTGCTTGAATATTTCCATTCTGACTTGCCTGATCTTCAGTGGTTTAAGTTTTGGTAACTTCACATTGTGAGAGGGTATAAGATTCCCTTCCACAGTCTTTACCCAATATTGAATTATCTAAGGGGGTTTTTTTTGCAAATGAATAAACTGACACCACTGAACATCATCTTTCCAATGTTAGAAATGTCAAGCTCATTTATAACCCCAAAGAGGCAAATCCCTTTGCTCTTATCCAGATATGGTGCAATGTCCTTATTAACATTTTGAAGGCTCTCAATGTTCAATCAAATACTGTGCTCCTGTTCCAAAGCTGATTCATCTGCAGACAGCTCAGAACACAAGCTACCCCTGTCAGTCATGTAAACATATCGTGTAAAAGCTAAATTCTCCTTATTCTGCCTGGGCCCACGCAAACAAGCAACATCTGAAAGGCAGTAGTGTGCAGGGTCTAAGGCAGAAGAATCTCTCACCAGAGCAAGATCACTGCAGTGTGCAGGCTCTGGTTGTGAATGAAGAGGATCACTCCTGGTAACAGACAGGTTCCCCCATGCTGCCTTACGGATTGCTCTGCATCCATAGACTATTAGAGAGCAGAATGGATCCTCGGGGCCTGTCAGCTGTTATTACAAACCAATCCCCAATTAGCATCTTTATTCAATTGTAAGAATATTTTTTTTTAAAAAATCCTGATAGAATAACCACCAAATGGAAAAATGAGTTCACTTTAATTAAAATGTAATAGCATTTGTGAATTTAGAATAAAACTGAGGGGTGAAATTCAATAGGCATTTATTTTATTTGGAACTTCAGGAAGGTAATTAAATGCACTAATTTGTTTCGAGTCCTCCCTGAGGATCTCTTAAAGTCAGGGCATGGTCTGAGCTAGTGCTATCATCAGATTGATTTAAAAATATTTATATAACTAACGTGTTCCCAGAATTCTGGTCTCAGCATCAACTAGATGGTAGCTTTTGCAAGCACGTCTATCTTACAAGACTGTGCAGAGTTCTGAGCTTACTGGAATTCTTTACTTTTGCTGGTATGAACTTTGGGTTTTCTCCTTTCCAATGTTTTGTTCAAACTTTAGTATCCTTGATATTCAAAAGAGATTGTTAACCTAATGCCATTTGCAGAACTTTGGGAAAACCAGTCTTCTTTGTTTCTTTAGGATTTTTTTTTTACTTGCATAGGTCTAAAAGTTTTGTGTCCAGAATCTGGAGTAAGTTAATGGTGATATGACATCTCTCTCTCTCTATACATATATTCACATACATATATACAATAAATGCAAAAATATATTATTATATATAAAATTATGTGCAATATGATATCTTTAATACTGTCCTGTTATACATAGGTGTAGACACATACACACAACCTACATGTCTATATATGTCTGTTTAACATTATCTGCTGCCTGGATTTTTGTCATGCCACCTGAGATCAGGTTCATCCAAGGTACATGAAATCTGAGGAGCAATTAACAGATTTTCAGGTAATATTAGTCTGTATTGGTTTGGGGTTGGCAGCTGATGGAGTACTGCCCCTTGCATAAGCTCAGCATTTATTTGAGCTGTGTGTTCAGTATGCAGTTGGAATTCATCTCACTACATTTAAAACCCATACTGCATATTCCAGGCAGCCATCATAAGCTCTTTTAATATTCAAGAGTGATAGAGTGGGGGGAAAAAAAGGCACGCATTTTGAAGGTGCTATTGGCCTTAGATGATTCAGACAAATCAGATACTCATCATGTCTTTATCTCTTCATTAATCATCACTGAAACTTCAGGGTGATTTGCTCAGTGGGTGTCTCAATGAGGTAAGGCAGGCCCACCCCTTTCCTTTAGCACAGGAGCTGATCCTTCCTATAGCTAGTGCTATACTTCATTCAAAACCTTTCCTATAAAGTATAGGAAAAAGGATAAAATATAAATAATCACCATAGCAATCGTACCCAGACCCCTATCTGTAATTAGAAACCTGATTTCCACTGATCTATCTTTGGTAATCATTTGGGAAACTCTACCTACATAGGGAAAGGATCTGCAGTGAATCAGATTTTTTATTCAACATTTTCTGACATTGCTCACTCCTCTGGTAGGCTGTCACAACAGTGGTGATGCAGGCTGCCTTCTGTTGATCTCCTTGGTAATTAGTTTTTGAAGGTTAATCCCACTAGGCATTCCCTGTGTCAGCTTGGAGTTTAATGACTTTCTGAGCTTTAAAGCACTATGTGCTGGAGATAAAATACTGCATGAAGTTTAGGTCTGTCTGATCCTCCAGCATGCTGACCTGATCAAATTCAGATACCCAGCCCATCAGGTTAGCAGAGATGAGCCATTGCTATTTTCCCTGTCATGGGCTCCCTTCTGGCACACAGGGAGCCCATGGTGTAACCTGTGCATCCAGTGACTTTCTGACACTCATGGAAAAGGGGCACATACCTATTTATATCTTGGTCAGAGAAAATTGCCTTTTAATAGAGATCCAGCTCAAAGTTAAACCTTGACCTCCGGCAAGGCCTGAAATCTATTTGGAAATAAAACCCAACTCCTAAAGTGCTTGAGCTACAACTATTTGGCTGTGGGACTGTAACAGGTGACAAAACTGTTTTCGGGTTCTCATGCTCTTCTAGAAGGAATTTTCGTCCAGACAGGATTTCTGATCTCATCCAACATGACTGTTCTGATCTTTCGTGTAGGGATTGTAACTCAAAACCAAGTAAAGAATAAGGAGCTAATACGATATGTAGCGTGCATAAAAAGACCAAAAATAGTCCAGAAACAAAGTGAAGAAACCTTGTTACAACTGGAATTTAATGCATTCTCGGTGAACAATAATCTCAAATGAACTGATTTTATATAACTTTAGTCCCATAAAATTTCATAGAATCACAGAAGATTCTGAGTGGGAAAGGAGCCACCAGCTTCATCGAGTTCAACTTCTGGCCCTGCTCAAGAAACCCAAGAATCACATATTTAGATAAATAGGGTGGGGTTCATCTAACTAAAAGTGAATATCCATTCCTGAGAACATAATTCTTCTTTTCTTTTATAGTCATCACTGGGGAAACAGGTATTTTAGGGCAACAGTGCCTCTCTCCTGTAATCTGACATTTAATTGAGATCAGATGAGTCATGTCCTTAGTTTTCATACCATCAATGGAGAGAGGAAGGCACGATAGATAATGAATCATCCTACCTATGCTAGGTGCCTTTTTAAGGATGGAGTATGCTTCATCCTAGATCTATCTTTGTGTCTTTCCCATGTACTAATATTTCCTTGATAACTAGTTTATATATGAGATGCCAGCCATAAATAAATCCATCCATCAGGCTTGCACACATTATGCATGTGTTCTTTAAGGGAAATAAGAAATTCCTCATGCAGTGATAAGTTTTCCTTCTGGAGTGAAGTTTGAGCTTAGCTTATCCCTGTGGCACCAAAGTTGGTCTGCATGGTTAAATATCTGACACTTGAAATACAGAAGGAACATTTGCAATTACATTCCCTTTCAGGCACAAGCACCTGCTTAGTGAAGACCAGTGTGGCTGTGCTGGGGCTCAGCTGTTTTCCATTAGGGCTAATGACAACCACTGGGAGATATCTGCAGGATGCACTGGCTCTAAGGGAGATGCAGAGATTTTCTTATCTGTTCCCTTTCATTTATTGTAGCTCAGGAGGAGAGTGTTGGGTCATTAGTTTTAAGAAAGGCTGTAACAGGATGTAAGGAAAAGAAAATGAAAAAAAAAAAGCAAAGAAGAAAAAAAAGAAACATAGGAGTAATTTCATGAGAGCTTCAATTAAAGTGCAAAACCTCATTAAGGTGTATTTTTACTGGTTGAAACATATTTGTTGAATAAAACACCATGTAGACTTTTACTCTGGAAGTAACAAAACCACTTTTATTTCCACAGAAGAAAGGTCTAGGTCAAATTCTCCTTCCTTCCCTGACCCCAACTAGATTGGTAGCCTTTGTTGTCTCATGTAGTCAGGTGAGCAGCCCGGGGCAGGTTGTTCAGTGAATGCCTAGGCTGAACCCCAAGGGAGAGCTCAGGGGGAGATTAAAAGTTGGTCAAGTATCCTCAGCCTGGAGAGATTAGAGACACAAATCCACAGAGAGCATTGGTTTGGAAGCTCCAGATGAGAGAAAATTGAAGTTATATTCCCCCTGCTGACCTTAGCACAGCTACGTGATGTGGCAGCTAAATGTCTCGAAGGAATACTGTGAAAATCCTAATGTTGCTGGCATGTGGTCCATGAGGAGCACATGCTGTGAACATTGCAATTTCTCCTCTGCTTGGCCTTCCAAGACAGGAGCCCTGCTATACAGAGTGCTGAGAAATTTCAACTCCCACCGAAATCAGTGGCAGTCAAGGGTGCACCAAACCATGTCCAAGACATAACCAGGTACAAAAATAGTTTTTATGTGGACTTACACAAGTTGTAAGTCTTGTTGTTGTTGTTGTTGTTCCCAGTGATAGGAAGAAACTTACTTCAGGATTATTAAATGAAGAGGGATATATACAAGATGGTTCCAGAGATGTCTGCACTTTAGCAAAACAGTTTCTCACTATCTGAAGGTCTGAATGCATATCTTGGATCTGAATTCATTACCTGTATACCATAGATATGCAGAACCCATATCTGAATCTTTAAAACTAATTGTAACTTTTTACCTTTGTCATAGAACAATAGGACAGTTTGGGTTGGAAGGGACCTTTAAAGGTCATGTAACCCAACTCCTGTGCAGTGAGCAGCATCTCCAGCTAGACCAGGTCACTTAGAGCCTTGCCCAGTGTTTCCAGAGACAGGGCATCCATCACCTCTCTGGGCAAACTGTGCCAGTGTTTCAGCACCTTCTTAGTGAAAATATTTTTCCCTATATCTAATCTAAATCTACCCTCCTTTAGTTTAAAACCATTGTCCTCTCACAACAGGCCCTGTCCTGGTCTTCCTTATATACTGCCTTTTACTATTGAAAAGCTGCAATAAAATTCCTCAGAGCCTTCTCTTCTCCAGGTTGAACAGCCTTAATTCTCTCAGACCTTCCTCATAAGAGAGATGCTCCATTCCTATGATCATCTCCATCATCCTCCTCTGGACTCACTCCAACAGGTCCCTGCCTGACCTTTACAGTCCCATCCAACCTCACCTGGTGATTCTGTGATATGAAATTGTGCTGTGTCCAACCCTGGTCGAGTTGTTGACCACTGCTCACTGGACACAGCCATCCAGCCAATCTCTTATCCACTGAACAGGCTATCCATCAAATACATATCTCTCCAATTCTGAGATGGATGTTTTAGGGAGCCTGTGTCAAAAGCCTTCCAGAAATCCAGATAGATGACATCCATAGATCTTCCCCTGTCCTCCTTATTGTCTCTATATTTCTACTTCAGAATGTTTCTTTTCCAAGATTTATGACCCTGTGATGTGAAAATGCACATAATAGCAAAAATCTTATTAAGTAGGAACAATAACCAAGTAATTTTCTTACCAAACTTAGAAAAATGCTGTGAGCTTTTGTTATTAAAGTGATTAGAGGATGCATTCAAGATATTATTCATTTTCTGAGCTTTTCTTCAATTGCATCCATTTTGATACTGAATACCTATTAATTGGATAATTAAAGTTATTCAAAGAAAATACTGTTTAATCAAGTGTCATTTTCTTAAGCAACTGTTATTTTACATTTATCAAAAAGTATTGTTATTCCATGAATGGTTAAGAGCAAAATTCTGAATTAAATTGATGGATAAAAGCCACAGATTTTATGATGCAACATCTACTGGCTTCGGTTTTGAATTGAATCCAAAGACCTGAAGGAGGAAATGTAGTAATTCAAAATGTCTCTGACTAAACAGTTATGGTTCTGTTTATTATATTAGAAGCACTGCCACATGCTTCCCAGTCTGTGATATGGTCACATGGGGGAAAATCTACACCATGGTAGGGGTGTTTTTTCTTTTTTGCTATCCACATATATGGTAGGATCAAAATGAAATAAAATAAGAAGAAAACATTATTTATTCAAGGTAATCTAGACTATTATATCAATCCTTCTTTTTTCTCAGATGTATATTCAAAAGAGTATATAAAAATATACAAAAATGAAAGAGAGAAAAAGAAAATAATAAAAAAGAAAAAGAAGAAACATTTTCAAGTTTATTTCTTTTAAAATTCCCAGGTTAAATTCCCAAGAAATTGAGCAAAGGACCTATCTTTTAAAAGAGAAATAAATTTTCTACTATTTAAATTTTCAGCAGTTTATTTGATTCAGATAAATATTTTCCACATTCAGTTGTTACAGTTGTGCAATAATGAGATTCAGAACGATGTGTCTGAGGCAGACATGACTTTTCTGTCAAAATAGCATACAACTGAATTTCAAATGGTTCAAAATCAAATCAACAGAAGTTATTATCATCTGAGTTTCTACATAAAGGCTTGCATAAAGACTTTACTTCATCTTTGTTTCTACTATTTCTATCACATTAAAAGAATATGAGTTTTCAGGTGTTCTAGTGGCTAGCATTAAACCAAAATCCACAAAGAAGTTAAGCCAGTCTCCACCTTACCCTGGTATTCACAAAGAAGAAGGTATCTGATTTCACAGCCAAAGTATCCTTTATACATGTAGGTTGGTTTGTTCCTGAGCATGCTAAAGATTATACATGATTTCAAATACTTTTTCAGTTCGACTATATTTCTTTTTCCCTCTGTGTCTGAAAAAATATATCCTTCAGGTTAAGTTAACATGGGTTTATATGTATTTGTAAATATTGACCCTGTGAAATTGAACTGGATAATATGTTTTATGCTGCTTTATCTACAATTTACTCACTAATCTGCTGTTCAGATAGAATGGCAATGTCTTCCCTTTTCATCTTTAATTTGCAAACTTTTCAGGAAACTGTCTTCTCATCTAAATTTTATAAAAACATACATTAGACTAATTTTCATACTGATCAAAACTAAAAATTTTCTTTTATTCCTCATATTGACATTTCTACATTTATATTTGGCAATAAAATCAAACTTTAAAATGCCATCATTTCCCATGAACCTACATTTAAATGTGCTATTAACTGATCCACCTAAAAAATCCTGTTGATAAAAGAGAAAGGTCTCACTCAAAGTTAATTTAAAATATAGCATAGTTTAGTACATATAGCTAAAAATATATAATAAAGGAAACAAATTGAAATCTTTGCTTCTCGTGATATTGAGAGTGCTAACAAATGAAAATGCTTTATCTTAATAATCTCTTCCTTGTGGATTATTTAAGTAGAAATTCAATGAAATTTTTATGAGGCAAAAACAAAACCTCATTACAAAGCTTTCATTTTGCCAAGTGTGATAACAGTACCCACAAAAGAAAATCCTAGCACTTTGCTCATACTTTTGTGTGCAGTTCAGATAAAAGCTGAAGTTTCTTTTCCCCTGTAAGCAAAAGTTAACAACTGCTACAACTATGGTTTTGGAGTGCACACTACATTAGATTACAGCCTTAGGATCTCCTTTGTTTCATCTAACTAGAGACATTTAAAAGATGATAAGCCTAAGATAATTGTCTAGGCTTTCTTTTTAATCAATCAAGAAAGACAGGCATCTCCAAAGCATGATTTGTCCTGCTTATCTTAGAAACATAGGTGCTGAAATCTCATTACCGTGGGAGGAGTTGCCTCTTCAGAAATTCCTCTCTTTCCTTTGACTACAAAAGATCTTAAATAGTATGGTCAAATTAACCGTGCAACTTCCAAATCACTCCAGTGAGATGAGGGTAATCTCCTTACCCTTTACATGTGAGACTAAATAATTTTCTAATATGTTACTTCTGCCTTGAAGTTCTGAACTCTGTGGGTGAACTGTAGGTTTTGACAGAGAAAAGAGGGAACCCTGTCTGTGACCTTGACCTTTTGTCCTGAGGTTTGGGCTTCTGAGGAATTTAAGAGAAAAAGGAAGGCTCTGGTTTCTGATTTGACATCAAGAAGGAAGCTCTTAGATGAGCCCCTGTGAAGACTCACTGCCGTGTTTTGTTAGAGCGATTCCAGAGATGCTCAGATGGATGTGAGGAAAGGCTCAGAGATTGGGATTGTTCAGCCTTGATGAGAGAAGGCTCCGGGGTGACTTATTGCAGCCTTTCAGTATTTGAAAAGGGCCCATAAGGGAGCTGGAGGGGGATTTTTCACAAGGGCACGTGATGATAGAACAAGGGGAAACGGTTTTAAACTGAGAGAGGGTAGGTTTAGATTGGAGATTAGGAAGAACTTCTTTAATCTGAGGGCAATGAGGCACTGGAACAGGCTGCCCAGAGAAGATGTAGATGTTCCATTCCTGGAAGTGTTCAAGGCCAGGTTGGATGGGGCTTTGAGCAACCTGGTCTGGTGGAAGGTTAGCACATGGCAGGGGGCTGAAACAAGATGAACCTTCAGGTTTCTTCCAAACCAAACTATTCAATGATTCTGTGTTTTGTACAGCCATAGTTCTGACACATTTTGAAAATTCAGCACAGTTAGTAAATCCTTATGCTTCACATACTTCTTGGAGGCATAAAAACTGCATGGCATTTACAGTCAGTACACCTTGTTATAAATTGTATCATATGCATGCATTTCAACTATGTTGTGATTCAAAGTTGTATTTTTATTGGCGTCTTTTTACACAATTTTAGTTGGGCATCAGAGTCTAAATAAATTAGGCTATACAACCTTTACATTTCTTATTATAAGGTCTGAGTCTTGTTAATGGATTCCAGGAGTTGGTAGTGGCTTTTTCTTTACTTGGGATTTTTTTCCTCTTTTTTTTAAAAAAAATATGTATGTCAGAAATGTGTGTTAAGTGTTTCTATTCCTGAAGCAATTACAATTTGCAAATGAGAATTCATGAAACCTTTGTTCTTTAGTTATTTCTCAGGCAAAGGGAGAAAATCGACCTTTGAATTGTTTAAGTGACATGACATGAGGGTATTTCAAGGGCCCAGTGTTTTATTATTGACTTCTGAGCATACAGGTTGAAGAAAAATCATGCAGATAAAACTCTTTAATATAAAATGGATAAAGGAATCTAAACCTCTGGAAGCTATAGGCTCTGAGTGCTAATCACTTTGGGTAGTGCTGGCATCTTCTAGCTTTAGACTTCTATATTGTAGGAATCTCTTTTCCCTTGCTAAACCTATCTGAAGGTAGACACCTAATCCAAACCAGATGAGCTATGATTTAGGATTGGTTATTTCTCACCACTGTTTTAAAGGGACGTCAAGTACTTCAGATAACCTGTGTGCTCAGATTAAACCCATCCTACAAGTAGCACAGATGTCACATGGATGTCAGGAAAGATAGATGCTGCCTTCATTGATCATTTCCAGCTTAAACTAGCATAAACTTTATTAGCACATTTTGAATACATTATTATCAGCATTGTGATTCCATTTTGAAGGTTGAAAAGCTCAGAGTTAGCTCAGAGAAGTAGAGTGGTATGTGCAGTGAGGTAGGCACTGGCAGAACCTGGATTACAAGCAGTGTCTTCTGGAGCTCTGCCCAGCTGTGGTATTAAATGGGCAGCACCCAACAGAGGAAATATTAAAACATCAGAAAAATCTGCCCCCAGGCAATTCTGAAGATGCCATCTGATTCATCTACAGACACAATTAATTCTAAAGACCTTTTACTCCAGCCCAGCCAGGACTTTGAAATGGAAGCCATACATTGGTATACATCTGCAGTGATTTCTTCTTCTTAATAACCTTTACAATCCCCAGTGTAAAGTACCAGCAGCATTTTAATATTAATTAGGAATTAATTTGTTCCATACCTAAACTGAGGAGTAGAAAATATTAGTTTTATTTGTCTTTTTTTTGTTTTGAATCACAAATAGCTGAATATAATAAATAAAATATTTTCATTTGTGAGTTCTTAAATAAAGAGGTTATTAGTAGATGCTGAAGTTATTTGCTTCTGTTTTTGAAGCAAATTACTTTCCTATCAAAGGAAATTCATCTCTGCTGGAACAGTTCTCTAGCTCTTGGACAAGGAGCCAGAGTTAGCTCCAGAAGATCCTCTCTGAGAAAATCAAGCTTGTGTTAAAACTTCAAGTTTGCTTGAAAATGAGAAGTGCTCAGATCTGGAGCTCATACCTATCATAGCAGAGCAGCAAAACCAAAAGTGAACTCACTGAAGGCTAGTGAGAGGCTATCACTGCCTAGACCCTTCTGGGGATAGAATCTCTGGGAATCAGAAAACTCTGATGTGTGCAAAAAGCTGTTTTGGATCACACTGACAGTGCTGGTACCCCATGGAACATAACTACTTCATAAGGAAAATTTATGAGTAAGAAGAGATTTGGAGCGTGACTAAAAGGAAGGGTTCAATGGGGTGAAATAAAAGGACTTGAGACAGATAGGGTTGGACTTCCCCAGGGATAGGTATTAGATTGATTTTGCATAGCCTCATAAATTATTCTGACAAAATGTAGGAATGCTATATTAATTTTGGCTAACAGCCTGATTTTTAGAGGTATTGTCAAAACAGAAAATCATTGTTCATAGGCAAGCAGCTTTGCATTTCTGAAACAAAAAGATAAAATATGTACATGAAAAAAATATTTTTTTAAATTCAATTTAGCCTAGCTGATCAGAAACTACAGCTGGTTTCCTGATGTGAAGAAAAATCTTAACAAAGAATTCAAGTGTGTTTTGCTGCAGTGGTCATGGTTGATACTGCTCCCTCTCCCATTCTCCTATGCCTGTCCTTATACTATTAGTGCCTAAAGAGAGGAATGTGTACAGGTAGTCACTGGTAGAGCAAAAAATGTGTGTTCTGAGCTTCTGGCTGGACTTATGAATTGCAGGTCATGAATGTCACCGAATTTGTTCCTTTTTGCATGATCACAGTTTTAATGAAGATTAGTCCTGTTTAATTATGCAAAAACCTTACACAAGATCTAGAACAACTATCCTTAAAGCATCTGAGAAATAAATAACATTTGCTGTTAAATATAAGTGCCTTATTTCCAATCTGAAAATACATGTATGTAACCATCAGCCATCACTTCTCTTTATGCATAGGACAAAATCATCCCTCAATCTTCTCCTAAGTAAGTGGATTGAGCAGTAGTGCATACATTCCTATCCTTTAGCTATTCTCAGAGTTTTAATCAGTTTGATGCTGGTAATTACTGTATTTTCAAGTTAACAAGTTTCTATGTTTCTTTTCTGATCAAGGGGGAAAAGGTTATCATCATCATCCTCTCAGGATGAGAAAAAACACTCTTTGGAGGTGTGCACTGCTCTCTGCTGATCATAAAGTGAACTTGGGGGTCAGATTTGGATGTCTAATTCCCAAAGGACCACAGAAGGACAAATTACTCTAATCTTATTCACATAAACTCTCTTTAAGAGGTGATTTGAATAACTCTATATCAATCACCTATCATCTTATTTCATCCTGCTTTCCTGACCCTGCAGTCAACACCAAATTTATCAGCTATGAGACTGCATTTAGTTCCTAAACATTGATAAATAGCATGAATAGTAGAGATCAAATAGCTCATCTCTGTGCAGTCCAAAAGAAATAAACCTGTTCAGCATTAATTTGCCTTTTATACATTTACTCAGGGAACTCTATAAAAGTCAGTTCAAAAATATCTATTTTCCATATTACTTGGTATTATTTCACTCCTTTAAATCCTTGCTATTCAAGTCTTGAAATCAGTATCAGACTGACAGTGAGACAAATTTATTATCTCATTTATCCCTTAAAAGCAATGGTACAACATTAACATCCCTACAAGATTCTGAACTTCCTCCTATTCAGTGGTTATTGAAAATGGAGCATGAATGCTACCGAGAGTTTCTTGACTCAACAAACTCCCAGGTGCAAGAACCTGGATCTCCTGGCTGAAAGGCTTTTATGACTACTCGGTAACATGGAGTTAAAGAGGAGAGCTGTCTCTGAGATCTTCATCTTTTGAGACATCTTACAAGAAGATGAATGCAATAAGTTCTGACCTTACTAATGTCATGTCCAGATGGGCATAAAAAACATGTAAACTTATTAGGGATTTACATATATACATATGCTTGATAGTTTGAAAAGTTAATAGCATGCTTTTACATGGAAACATATTTTCTCAAAAATAATAATAACAGCAGTCTGTGACAATGTAATGCCACTGGCAGCCACGAGGAATTCCTTCAGGACAAGTCAGAGTGTGTGAAATTCATGCTGCTTGTTGCATATACTTCCCACTGTTTTGAACTCCAAAGCTGAGAGATACTGAGCCCTGTTAATTAGCATCTGTAATGACAGTTCTATTTCCATCATTTTGTGACTCTGTAGAAAGTGTGACTCTTATTCAATTTCTTCTCTCTGCTTGATTAGTCATGCCACTAACACCACCCTTAAACCCCTACCAGTTCTTCTCCATTTCACTTCCCTGATACTAATTTCCATCTTATGATGAAGAGCAGAACATTCTTTTCCAGAATTTGTGCCTCACATAAACAAATACTGTTGCTTCAGATGTCATTTCTGCTGGATTTTCCTTTGCCTCCTTAATTAATCTTTGCTACTCTTTTGCAGCTATTATTAGATAAAATTGCTAAGCAAGAATAATTATTTACAACCTGTTATAACATCCTTAACCCAAAATAATAAACTGTATATTATACTTGGAAAATTAATCTCTTGCCCAGTACTGGCACTGATGACATATTGACTAAAATCTGTGCTCTCAGGATATTTTCTACGAGAGGGAGAATTTGAGAAAGGCTTTTATATCTTTCGTTTTAAAAGAAAAAAAAAAAGTGAAACAAATCAAGTGAGAGGGGAAGAAAGTGAGAGGAGGGATGGAGGGAGGAAAAAATGGAGAATATGTCAGTATGAATCCAAGCTGGTTGCTGAGGTTGTCAGTAGTTAGCAACCTCTTCTTAATACACATGACAATTCTTGCTCTTGCCCAGTCTAAGTATCAGATATTAATGCCTCTCTGCCTCCCAGTGACTGATAGCAGAGACACTCCCTGCTGAGTAATCAAGGAATCAAGGAGACAATACAGGAAATTTAGATCCTCCACACAACATTGCCCTGTGATGCATATGAAGAAGCCCTTATTGCTTGGCCTGTGAGTCTATTGAAAATTTCAATTCCCAGGGCTGTGAATTCTGCAGTTTTCCAGATAACAGTTAACACTTGCTAAAGAAAGGGTGGAGATTCCTAAACCAACATCAACAGAAAATACTTGAGCAGAGACAAAACTGGCAGGAGGGAAAGAAAATGGAAATGTGAATTTGAGCCTTGAAGCAATTTGGGACCTAAATACAGGCAAGACACTGAGGCTGAGCTGATGAAGCTCTTTGCTTCCTTGGGTCCCACCTGGGAGCTCCGGCTGCTGGTTCGTGTCATGGTCCTGTGACAGGGAGTTCCTTCTGTCTCTCGCCCACTAGGGCAGAGCTGGCAAACTGAGGATTTTACTTCTGCAAGAGGCAATGTGGCTCTCACCTATCCGCAGCTATTCTCAGTCCCCACCCCAAAACAGCAGGAAGAGCAGCATGAAGGTCCTGGCTGGCTGTGACACTGTACACCTCTGCAGGGGCGATGGGCAGGCTGAATGCAGCTTCTTCTCTCCAAAACACTGGGAAGAGACAAAAAGAGGGTTATCATCCCAATGTTCAATTCTTTAAAAAGTGGGAGTGTGGCACTATCCTACCCTGACATTAGGGCATGAGGGAAAGATGTGTTACAGGGTACAGCAGCCACCTGCTTTGGTCTAGACAGCAGAGCTACAGGGACAGCAAGAACAATAGGATTTCTTAAGGGGCCACAAATAGCCTATCCTCCTGTTGACCTGATCTTCCTAATTTAAACAGCAATATAGTGTTTCTGGTTTAGGGTTTTTTTGTTTTATTTCCTTTTTTTTTCTCCTTCTCCTAGCCCCACTGGGCTCACTTGAGCAGACCAGCAGGGAAGGGAGAAATGCTCATTGACTTGTCATTTTTTCAGCAGTTCTTCAAAACCCTGAGTCAATATTCATTGGAGGATTAGCACCAGAGGAAAGGGCTTGAAAGCCTGTCTCACTTTGCATTCTAACAGAGGGAAAGCTCCAAATGAGATTATGTGAATCTGGAAGAGAATACTCTCAGTCCCAATACGTCTGACTGCTCAGAAGCCTGGTGGACCAGCCAGAAGCCTCCTGCAGACTGTTCATCCAAAAACATTTTCTGTCAGTCTTTCTGATGTCCTCTAAAAATCAAACTCCAGTGGTATTCAAAGCCTTGTGTGGGCAAGTCAAGCAATGAATGTATAAATCTCAGATGGTTTCATCCTTTGAGCAACACTGGAAGTTGGATGAATCCTGGCTTAAGCCTTTTATCTCATGCCAAGTTCTTCCCTCTCTGCGAAGCCCATGGTGTTTTCTGCCATTCGCGCTCAAGTCCTGAAATGAGATTTAAAGTCTGTTCTCTGCTTCTATCCCCTAGCACCATTTTATTTGCAGTTTTAATTCAGATACACATCAATCCTATTAGACACTCTGAATTACGTGTTAATTAAATGTGGCACTCATAAATGGCTCTGCTGAAGTTAGTGGCAAATCTCTTGTTGCCTGTAGCAGGAAAGGCTCCAAAGAATTTATAGAGTGCTGTTTTGATCACTGTTGTGAGCTAAAAGTGACAAAGGCCAAAACCAGCTTTATTCCAGTACCACAAGCATAGATAGTGAAATACATCAGCATTTACCTATAAAACACCAGAGGGCTCAGGTCTGATGACTGAGCCATTGGATGCAGGTTGTTGAACTAAGATGATTTTGGCATGTATTTGTGTCAGAGCATTCTCTGAATTTGCAGCAAGATGATCTGGTTCAGGATTCAGTTGCCCAGACTTAAATATTTTATTCCATTTTAGACACCTTTAATATCTCATATGGCTTCCAGTAGCTGCTGCAGAGGGTAGATGTCCCAAACACCTTGGTGTGTTTCAAATACATAATAAAATCTTTTGAAAATTCAATAATGCTCTTTTGTGCCACATAAACACCTCTGCTGACATGCATGAAAAGAGAAGTCAGAGGAAACCAGCAAGCCTTTGTCTCAGCCATTTATGTGAGGAAGGAAGTAAAAGAAGAAAAAAGGAAGAAAAGAAGAAAGAAAGAAAGGAAGAAAGGAAGAAAGAAAACAATGACAACAACAAAACAAAGTTAAGGACAGCAAAAAGAAACCCAGAGGTAATGGAGGAAAAAAGTTTTCAAGTGTAGACGTTTAATTGTGTAAGTTTAGATCTTATAGGGAACTCTAGACAAGAAAACTGTTCTGTTTCTGAGGGCTTAAAAGAAATAAAAGAATAAAACAGTCATTTCAAGTTTTTTACAGGGAAGAAAAAAGAAAGTAACTTCAATAAGGAGTTTTGTAAAAAGTTGTAAAGAATGTAATTTAAGTCTGGGAAGACAAACAGAAATTTCCAGCTCAGTCATGACAGCTGGAGTAGCCCTGGAAGACTAATGGAGCTCCAAGTAAGAGCTGCAAAACTCAGAAGCTGAGTTTGGACTAATTCCATGGTAGTCCTGCAGGTACCCAAACCACACCTGTATGGCGGGAAGCTCAGACCAGGTGATCCTGATATTTTTCAAACTTCTTAACAGAGAGAACCTCTCAAGACTCCAGGCTGAGGCTGCTGACACCACTGCTGGCACTGCAGCCCTGGAACTGTAGAGCTGAAATTTTTGGTTTTTCATATCCTGAAGACAGACTGTACTCGTGAGAGACAGCATCTACTGCTGAGCTTGGATTCATTTGAAGCCTGCTGGGTGAGTAGTCCTGTTTCATTTGAAACTTCCTAGATTCAAGTTGTTTCTGATGAAATATTTTATTTTATAATCTATTAATATAACCTGCTAACTTGGACCTTACATTTTGCTAGGATGTGGTGCTGCAGTGCATTTTGGAGAAAGGTAGCTCTACCTTGTGAAGTACATCACCATTTTATTTAGTCTCATGCATTTGTAATAGGAAGACAACTCAACACACAACTGATTATTTTGAAACTGACTGTGAAAGGCTTATCCTGTGTTCTGCTCCCTGAACACCTTGGCATTTGTAGTCAACCTTACCAGAGCTCTGCGTTCTGGAAGCCCAGGGTTGTCCAGCATCCACTTTGTATTTCCTCAGTACTCTTCTCCAGTCCGTCGTTCTCCTTCTTTGGAGAAGATTGGTGGTATTAATCCCCTCACTTTTTGTTATTGCATGGGATTAACTGAGTTCTCTCTTCTAATTCCCCTTCTCTTTCACTATAATTATAGACAGTGGAGAAGCCAGAGGACATGATCTGAAGAAAGACTTTCAGTTTGACGAATAAAAGCAGAAGCAGCCCAAATTCTCTGAAAGGAAAGTGATACTTGGTATCTCTCAAAACTTCATACTCAAGAGGCAGAACTAATTTGCCACTCCTCACTGGAAATTGTTTTAGTGGAGAACATGACATCAAAGGTAAAACCAGAAGCACCTTAGGACCAACTCCAACAGACTGGAGTAGGAGCCTCAACTTTTCTGATTCTGTGTAGATCTCAGTGAAAGCTCAATGATTTATTTTGAAGTCTTTTTAAAGAGTCTTACAGTGGTTTGGAAGTCCTCATCAGGAACAAAATCTCTCCCCATTGCCTTCCGAGGACTTATCTTTGCTCTTTTGCTTCTCTCTGTATTAGCAATATCTGACAGAGTGAAGAGCTAGAAGCTCTTATTTTGGTTTTCAGAATTTGTTCTTTGCTGGATACCAGTATTATTCTGCTGAGTGGAAGCAATCTGCAGCCCTGAAGAATCGGCTTTTCTGGCTTGGTCTAGACATAGCCCACAGTTTTTATAATCCAGCTTTTTTCCATATTAAGTCTTTCTGCAGACTCAACTGTCCTAAGCATGGAAAATAATGAGATTTATCGGTCAGCTCCTTCTGAGCCTACAGAAAAAGCAGCTCATATTGCCACTTGGTATTCAATATCCATATGTATTTCTGGAGAAAAAAATGTAGCTTTTACTATTTCTTTAAGACCAGCTGGATGGCACTTTTCCTGGGAATCCCCTCAATGGCTCTGAATGTGCTGGTTCCCTGGAGATAGTGTCACTCCACCCAGTTCTGATTTTTCTATGTGAACCATGTCCAAGTGCACAAAACCAGAGAAATGCAATAGTTAAAAACTGTATGTGTTTGCATGAGTTTGTCCTTGTATCACAACTGGAAGTTGCTCACACATGCTGTGTTATTACAGCCTAATACAACTTACAAGGGAGCAAATTTGCTTAAATTCCAGCCCTGACAGGCAGCAGACTGGTGCCTAGATCTTCAAAATATTAGCCATTGATTCCTGGAGATTTCTTTGCCTCAAGTTAGTATGATAACACAAGAAAATAAATAAATTAATTCTCCAATCATTCATTCATTACTAAAATGATGATGGCTCATTAAATAATAATCAGCTCATAGGGAGAAGTTTGTTCTTAACTTCCTGTGTCTGCAGTTGGTTTACGCCCTGAAGCAAGGACCTTACAGCTGTATGAGTTCCATTCTCTGTAAAATAGCTGCTGCTTTTTCTTGGGAGGACTAATCTTTATCAGGATCCTGTTAATGCCCATGTAAAATTTTGTGCTAGTGAACTTCAGTTATTATTGGCAATTAAAAAAGGATATTCTTGCTAATGTTTTTTTTGGTGGTTTTTTTGTGTAAATGGGAGCAATCTCACCACAAAAACTTCAGGCCTTATGCTGTATGTTAGTCAGAGATAAAGATTTCAACCCATACATATCTCCCAGCCAGACAAGTCAAGGTTGAATGTTGAATTTCATGTTCCTTGAGCTTGACCTTTTACTGTCTTGCACTTTTTTTGCTGTACTATTTTTGGGATTTTATTTGATGCTAATTTTTTCCACCTCATTACTTGCACAATCTTCAGAAACATTTGGGGGTAAAGAATAGGTTTATTTGCCAATTAAACTGTTAATTGGTTTCCAGATTATTTTATGTGTCTTTCACAGGTTTTCATCAACTACTTTTGTTGCTCACCACCCAGCTGAGCCTGGGGAAGGGATTGAATATTGCTGCAACCATCATGCACTCTGAAGCTGCCATTTTTAAGATGAGACTGATGAACTCTCTACAGTTCATGGTGAAACCAATACATGAGGCTATTTTGGATGCAGCACAATTTGCTCAGTAAGCCATTGTATGCAAAGTGCTTCCACGTTGCACCTCCGTAGTGGCTACAGGAGATGGCCATGCTGAGGATAGGCCATAATGTGTTGCCAATGCAAGCAAGGACCAGGTCTTTCTTGGAAAAAGAGTCTGCTCCTGTGTGAATGCACTATATTCTTCTATTTGGTGTTCTGTGAGATGCTAAGCTGCAGTCTTAACCATTTTAATGGGAATCCAGCAGTTTTCCTCTAATGTGTCCTGTAACAGATACAAGATATGAGGGAGTAGGTCTCTATCACCTCATAAACTTTCAGTATTTTGATCAAGACAGAGATGTGGAAAAAGTGTCTAGTTTCCAAACTGAACAGAGTATAATAATAAACTCTAGAAATCTGTATATAACTTGCTTAATGAGGAGTTACTACAGATATCCTTTCACCAAAGCAAAGGCCTCTATCAAAGTTAAGAGCACAAGAGTCAAACTGAAAGGAATAAATCCCCTCACAGCAAGGTAGTGACTGTTGAAGGTCATAGAATTTTAATTTGATCTGAGTTGAAGATGACAAACTAAAATATTCATGTGTAATTCCAGGAATCACTAGCACATGCTTCTTTACCTATGGAAATTAGAGCAGCAAAAATCAGGAGTTTGCATGATGGCTGAGAAGATTTTGAATATTTTTTTCTTCTCAGAAAATAATAACTCAACAAAACAATAAACTTTCTCACAGAGAGTTTTTGTAAGTCTTGTTTCCAACCAGGAGGGGCAAACAAACAGATCTTAGGGACCTCTTCTTTTCAGAATTGCTGACACTTTGTTTTGACATTTTCAAAATGAAAAATTCTGCTTTCTCAAGTCAATACATTTTTTGGTTTACTAGTCAAAATAAAGTTATATCTGCCGTCACTTACAAGTGTAGAAGGTTGCAGCTTTTTGGATTCAGTATTGCATAGATGGCATATGCAATGCCACAATTCCTGCTCCCAGGGTGAGTGCAGATGGATATCTTTCAGAGTTCAGCAATCTTTAAAAACTTAAGCATAATTTTTCCATTTTTGCACTAACAGATCTTTCTCAGACATGTAGGAAGGAGGGTTAGTCCCCAGTAAAGAGAAGTAGTCGTTGTGTCAAATAAAAATGGAGTAGGAGTGCTTTGCTACACCAAAGCCTAAACATGACTGTTCAAGATGAGTATGTCAACACCAGCAGCTGGATCACTCTCTAGTTTCCTGCTTGTCCACAAATTTATCAGCCAGGATTTTTCTCTGCAGCAGATCAGCAAGACTTTTCCTAAACAAAGCTGGCTCATACACGTATTTGGCTGGGCACACAAAACACCTTGTGTGAAGAATGGTCTGGGAATGATAAAGTTGAGGACTGCCCTAAATGCTATTCAGAGAGGCAAAAGCCAATTCATTAACCATAAAGGGTGCAAACAGTTCTGCAACAAGAGGTCCAGAAAATAAATATTGTTTCTCATGGAGCAGCAAGTGAAGTCAATATAGACACACTAATTAACACCATGATCTTGAAGAGAGCTCTATACTGGAAGATGCTCATTTACTTGGTTGTGTTGGGTGTCTCGTCCACTTACTAAGAGTTCACTCCAGAATTACGATTGTGTTGAAAAATTGTTGTTAAACATTAGTTTCATACAGCATAATGTATCAAACTGTCTCCTATTATATCCTTCATTCCCTGGATAAGGAATACCTCCATTAAAACTCATATTTTTTAAAAGAAATTGCAGTTAAGATTGTTCATTTGAATTCAAGATTCATCAGGTTCAAGAAAAATGTCAATCACTGTTCAAATGAACGAAGTGTGGTCTGGCACTGTGTATTCAGTCAGCAAAAATAAGCTAAATTATTAAATGTTCATGTGCAATATAGATCTACTGTTCTGAAAGTGCAAATAGCATAACTTCATTTTAATTTTAAATACAGCAGGTACACAGGGGTTAACTCCGATAATTATGTTTGGGTGTTATGCACATAAATCGTATTAGCATATAACAGGATTTGTCACTGCAACGCCCACGCACCAGCTCTCCTATTTACTGCCAACACTCTAACTAGGTTTCCCTTCCCAAACTATTCTCTATGTCTGATTTACTTCTCCAGGAACTGTCGTGGGGCAGGGCTGACTTACCAAGTTATAATACACTACAATGCTTTCTCTGCTCTATCAATGCTCTTATTTCTCATCCAGAGAAGGATTATTAAGACAAAGGACCAGTTTCTCCTAATGGCACCAGCATGGTGCACACTGGGATAATTTTTGAGACCGCAGCTGCAACTAGAGTTGTAATAAAGGTAAATGATGTACCCTTTAAATATGTGCAATTACAACATTTTCCCTTGGAACATCTTACCACTAATGGATATACCAGTTACTATGTGAAATGAATAACAAAAAGAATTGCTGTAACAAGCAAATTCTGTTTATATTTCAAAAAATGCCATTCATGTGTTGAACTATGAATTCAAACAGCAATGCAATCCATCCTCTTAGGAATGAATGTGGATAGCAACAAAAGTACTATTGAAGTTTGTCAAAAAATACCTCCTGGACCTAGAAATTATTTATATGGAGCCCCTTTTTAAAGCAGTGGAATAAGATTCCATACAAAAAAGTATCTGGCCCACACTGAGTGAATGACAGTCTGCTATGTTGCCGAGGGGGACAGATTGTGCACAGGGCCTAGTGTCTTCTCAAGTATGCTGAGATTTCTGCCTGCATCCTCTCATTTCACTCTCCCTCCTGCTTTTTTACTCAGAATACAGCTTAGAAGTCAGCTATCCAGTTTTCTCATTGCATTTTCTATGTTTTCCTTCATTTGATTTTCTTGTGCTTGAGGAAGGAAAAGTAAATATAGAGCTGCAATTGGCTGACCAGCTTTTCCTTTTCTTCCTGCTAGTTAGAAACATGATGCTGATTTTCTAGGTTGTCTCTAGCTAAAAGAGGAAATAAAGAAGCTCTAATTAAATGAGTTACCTTTGTGCTAACGTTCACACCACATTCACATGAAAGGACTCATAGGAAAGATTTGCTGCATACAAAAAGTCATCAAGAAACACTGCACCTATAAAATCATCTTTATTTTTACTACTGTGAACATTTTGAGGGACAAAAGACAGTGAGAAGGAGTACGTTTTCAAACCAAAGAATTCCTTCCCTTGCAGCTGAAAGAATAAGCTGACTTGTCTGCGATTACTTTTTACCCCCAAAAAAATGAGAAGAGTGAATTTAGGCACTTTTATTTGTCTCAGAATGGTTTTTTTACTCCTGAAACAGTCACAGAGAAGCTGGACACCTCCAATCTATGAATGCAACTCAACTAGGAAAGCAATAACATAGCCACAGGTTGTTCTGGTCACTGTGATTGTATCACTGTATAAAAGGTCACACTGACATTATTTATGTGACTAGAGCTTGTGTAGCTAAAGCAATGACATTTAAAATTAACTGATTTGGAGAACAGTATGAGTCTAATTATGGTAAGTTTAGCACAACTTACAAGACACACATGGTAAACTGGTTAGTTTCAAGACATGCTGGGCACCATTGGACTCCAGGCTGATCTCACTACAGAGTTACGAAAAGCCACCTCAGGTACTAAGCCACCTCAGTCACCAGTGTGGAGCAGCCACACAGAGAGGTGCACCGTGAAATACCTGCATCTTCAGGTATCTATAATTTACTTCTGTTACTACCTGTCAACACTATTCAGTGAATGGACTGTACAGAGTAGAGACACCCACTAACCATGCTAACTTCCCAGTAAGAGTGATATTATTTGTAAACTATTTATATGAAGGATGCCTTTAGGGTATTTTTGTCTAACCAGTTCTCTTTTAACTTTGTATAATGTTTTCTAATGTCTGAATATTAACTGACTACAAACTTTGTCAGGATAATCGCTAATAATTCCAGTTCTAGGCTGAACTCTCTGGGAGTGTGTTCAGAGCCTTTTTTTGGACCCTCCGTCACGAATCGGATGTGGGGTTTAGATTAACCCTACCTCCTGCCCAGGCCTCTGGCAGCAGGTAGTAGCCTTATTGAGGTGGCCAGCACTCCAAAACCCACTCTCGTTCNTTTACTGAGAACTAAAAAAGTTATACATTGAAATCATTTATCATGGCATGCACCCATCCTGAGAGGTGAGCACATTTTATTATTATAATTACTCTTTCTCTTCCTTGCTTTTGTACCTAGCTCTGCACCAAACTAAACTAATTGGGAACTCAAGTTCTCATTTCTACTACTTACCTATTTTACTCTTTGTGGTTTAGTTTTTAAATATAACTTTTGGACCACTTGCTTTCCTTAAAAGCCAGGCTGTCTTGGAGGGAAGTGTTTCTGTGACTTCTAATAGAACAGCTTCCATCACTTTTGGAAAGTAGAGGTTTTTTCTTTTCTTCTCCTTCTTCTTCTTCTTTTTTTTTTTTTTTTTTTATAATTNTTTTTTTTTTTTTTTTTTTTAAATTTCTTGTGGCCTTGTACAAAAGATACTTCTTCTGATGACATTTCAAAGTGTTACCTGAGTAGAATAATATTTCTACGCAGCCTTTACATTGGGACTGCATCATTAAAAAAAGGGGCTTTGAGCCCTTTCTCTCTCTCACACACACAGGTATGAACATATTGTGCTTTGTAGAAATCTCAAACCTGAATTTGGTGACATCTCTTGCATCACTTATCATGATAACTCATGACAACTAAGATGTGCTGTGTTGCTACTTATATCACCATTCAAACATTAAATAATGAGTTACCAGAGCAACCAGCTTGTCATCCAGTGGATATTGCACAATACCTGAACAATTCTTTTATCTAAACCTTGAAGCTGGACACCTGCCTGAGATGAAAGTCATTTTACACTGTAACTAATGGAAATTCAGTTCTGCCTGTTTTACACAGCCTGGATTTTGCCTGTGCTTTTGGATAAATGAGTAAGCAATCTTGGCTCATAGAAGGCTGTACAGAATCTCACTTTGCAGTGACACTCAAATGAACGGTGCTTCCTCTATTTCTTCAGTGTGTTGTAAATAGACATGCTGTTCACCAACATGCTTTTTTAAGCATTCCTTTGCAGATAGATTAATTAAAGTAGCTGAAAACCATCTAATCGCAGAGCATACCTCCAGACCAAGGAGCTGTTTCTGTTCTTCACTTTGCAAAGTCAAGAGTTTATCTTGCAGCCTCTCTAAAGTACAAAGCCTGGAATAGGATTGGTACAGCCTCTGTCAGCAACCTCCTCTGTCACACCAAATACATTTGGATAGTATCTAGTCTTTTTTTTTTTTCTTTCCCAGATGGCTTTAGGGCACATTTCATATTCATCAACTACTGCCTGCCTTCTTTTTTCATCATCAGCTACAAATAATATGCAAACAGTCCTGGTTTAACCCCCGATGGCAACTCAGCCCCACACAGCTGCCTCACTCCACCCCTGCCCCTGTGGGAACGGGGAGATAATTGGAAAGGTGAGAGTGAGAAAACTCATGGGTTGAGATAAAGACAGTTTAGTAGGTAGAGGAAAGCAAAGCAAAACAAGGAATTCATTCACCACTTCCCATAGGCAGGCAGGTATTCAGCCATCACCAGGAAAGCAGGAGTCCATCATGCATAAAAGTGACTTGGGAAGACAAACACCATCACTCTGAATGGTCTCCTCTTCCTACTTCTTTCCCCAGCTCTGTATTCTGAGCATGACATGACATGGTCTGAATGTCCCTTAGGTCAGTTGGGGCCAGCTGTCCTGTCTGTGTCCCTTCCCAAATCCTTGTGCAGTTCCAGCCTCCTTGCTGGCGGGTTGGGGTGAGGAGCAGAAAAGGCCTTGCCTCTGTGTAAGCCCTGCTCAGTAGTAACAAAAACATCCCTCAATTATCAATAGTGTTTTCAGCACAAATCCAACCCATAGCCCCATACCAGCTACTGTGAAGAAAATTAACTCTACTCCAGCCAAAACCAGCAAACATAAAAACTGTATGAAAAAACTTCCAGAGGAATCATCAATTGCTCCAGCAGATCTGTTCTTAGATGAGTAACACTAAACAAATATTAGAATATCTGTATCATTAAATTAAGAACAAGGGACTTGCAGGTTAACTGCCTCAATCTCAATTTAAGGACAGAAACTCTGAACTCTACTTCAGAAAGCAATTTGTAAGTCAGAATAGATCCAAACATGGCGAGGATGCCATGCTAACAGTACAGATATTGGCAGGCAGATGTGTGTCAAATCCCAAAACACAACTGGCAGCTGGTTAGCAAACAGGTAATGCAATCCCTTTGAATGTATACTGTATTTATTTAAAAAGTAATCTTTAGATCTCTCATATTTACCACTGTGCCTGAATAAAGAATTTCTGAATTGTTTAAAAGACAGAAGGTGCAACAGCAGCACTGCCTAAAGGAGTTCCTCTTTCCTTCCACCATAGCATTTACTCTTGGTCCTGGGGCATGCCTGTCACCCCTTCAGCTGTGTCAGGGAATTTATTTGGCTGCAAAACATTGCATACACCTGTAATCATTTTTGTACACATGCCAACATATTTTTTTCTTGCTTACAGGCAATGTAGATCAGTTCCCCATGGATCCAATGCAATAAACAAACTTAAAGGAAAAAAACTGATAGGGTACTACTGCTTAGAATCAGTGCCTAAATATCCTGAGTTTCAAGGTACATCATCTCTCTAGAGTATGTTGCCCATCTGCACTTCTAAACCGAAGTTCACAGGAGCAAGAGAACAGAAATCAGAACAACACAAGCTGAGACACAGAGGTTTTCAGTAAAGAGATCATAAATAAAAGTCCAAGAGTTATTGATCTCTGACACCAACACAAGTGCTGAGATTAATCCTCTGAAGTCTGACTGGAGCATGCCTAGGGCTGTGAGTACCATTATGGGGGGAATCCTACCTGCTTTCTCTTACTCTTCCTTACATGCATGGGGTGAACTTCAGTAGCTCGTTACTCTTCAGTCTGTCTCTAGGTGATGTATCAACCAGGACAGTCTGTCTGCTTTCTTGGCTAGTCCATAACAGGGTAACACAGCCCACAATAGAGGCTGTGTTAGTATTAACAGTAACAGCAATCGAGTAGGGGAATTTATACCTACTTAAGCACCAAAATGGGTACATTTTATTTAAGTAGATTAACTTGTTTAGTACTAGGTGGTCTTCAATCTAATCCGGCACCCTGGTTTTTATCGCTGTAGTAATTACATTTGAAGAGTCTCATTCTAACCCTACCACTTGAGCGGAGTTGTACCCTGCTTAGCGAGAAGTCTTGCTCAACCAACATGCATTTGAGAGGTAACACAGCTTATGAATCAATGTAACATATTGAAGATTATCATCTGTCAAAGGACTAGAGAGCTTGTGACCAGGCAACCTCCAATGAATGAAAAAAAAAAAAAAAGCACAGACTTGAAAATAAGCTAGAAAAATTACAAGCGATATTACACAGCAAATCTCACTCAGTAGATGGAAGAGAAAGGGGGAAAAGAGATAAAACATGCAGGTCTAGATGAGACTCTGAAGTCTGTAAGAATATTTTTATCTGGATATCAAGTGGCAGGGTGAAGACTTATTTCCTGAAAATCTGGGCTCTTACTCAGCCTCACTACTGCAGGAGCTAGTGGCTGTAAGAAGAACTGGGATCATTCAAAAAGCTGGAACTCTGGCTAGTGGGATAAACCAGAGGATCCAAAAGCCAATGTCAGATAGAAGAGCCAAAGACCCCACTGCTCCCAAGACAGGGTCTCTGTGCTGGAAATACCTCAATCCCAGCCTCTTCTCTTTGAAATGACATCTGCATGATGTACTCATGGAAGTCAGGCTCCTGGGAAGCTGAGAGCACCAGTGTCATAGGTCCATTGCACAAACACATTTCACACATACAGTGGATCTGATGCTGAAGTCAAGAGTCTAGACAGTCTTCTACAATGAGTTCCTCAAAAAAAAGATTGCAAGGTTTTTAAATTTTAAAAAAGCCAGGCTCTGTTAGAGTAAAAGCTATGACAATTAACTCACCAAACTGAAAAATAAGTGCAATAGATCAAAGAGAAAAGACTGAGAGAGTATTTGTACAGCCCTCCCCTGATTGTAGCTGACTTCTTGCTTTCACTCCTAGTGATGACTGATTTGGGGTTGGATTTGGTGTAAGATTAGATACATCATTTAAGTGTCTATCTGCAGCTGTCATTATATGAGCTGAGTATCTAAGCTCCATTACAGTTGATGTAAATCTAGTTAATGCAATCTAATTGGGGCCTAGGGAACATTTCAGATCATAAAAGAAGACACTTAAGATAGGCTTCAGTTATGCAAGCAGAAACATCCATCTATTGTTGTTTTATGTGGAAATGTGCAGGAATTTTGGTGAGAGCCAACAGACACAACATATGTCCAAGGAGGACCATGTTCTTCTAGAGCATCAGCTGGAGGTCAGGGAGGCTCTCAGAGCATCTCAAATGGCTACCACTGCTTCCAGTCCTTGCATATCCTCTGTCATAAACAGGCTTGATATTGCTCCTAAAACAAATCTGATCTTCCATGTCCAGGAAGTTCTACTCAGTCCAGTTACTACTTAAAGGATCTGTAATCTCTACCTTAAAACACCAAAAACAGCCATGAAGGGAGCAAGCACCCTCCAGCACAACTTTGAACCTCTCTACTTACTACACCTGAACATGGCTGGTTCCAGTGACACCTGAACATGGTTAGTCCCAGCGAGAGACAGTTTTAGTAAAGGGTGCAAAAATTCTTCTAGACAAGGGAAGGAATGCAAACTTACTGTACCTCCAATTACAAATATGTCGCCTTTTAACCCTATAACCTCTTTTTGTCTTTGACAGGTGTAAGAGTTTCATTAATTTGTCTAGGTAAAATCAAAGAAATTGAAATGCTAATGAGAAGACACTGGTACAAAAACTGCTGTATCACCAGACTCCTTTCTTGGCATGTTGAATTCAGCATTTCCTGACAAGGCAAAATGTAATCTTTCTCCATGTCTGGATATAATGGGAAATCATAACACTCAACAGCTGTACTCTGGATCAAATAATTGGTTTTCAAAGGAAGCTGGCTGGAGCCAGAAGTACCACATTCTCCAGTACTTCACAGAAGAGTGAAAAAAAAGACTCCAAAAGTAAGCAAGGATCTGCTTTTAAGAAATATAAACTAAGAAGACTTTCTGTGCTCAGAGGAAGAAGGCTGCCCAGGAGGAAGGATGAGATACAAAAGCAGCAGGAAGCAAATGTCCTGTACTGACACAGAGAACCCTATTCCAGCCCAAAGGCAACATCCAGTGTTGAAACTGTTGAGTAAAGAATATATGCGGAGGATCTATAATTTTTTGCGTACTCCGTTGTATCTCTGACTCTACGCAATAAATGGTAACTGTGCTTTAGAAGACATTCTTAATTTAGTCTCTAGCATGTCATTCAAAGGTTAAATAACATGCCAGCGCCCTTTCATCCTTGATGAAATACTATGGGATGAGCAAAATCTACTGAGAGTAAGGGAAGCCACATTAAATTTTTGGCCTGCTGGGGAAAAAAAGTGTACTGCAGAGGGAGGGTGTCAGGTAAATTTTATCCAGGTGGTGATATTTTGCACAGCTTGAAATACTCTTTCATAAACCAGTCACAGCTGTAAATAGGAAATTAAACATTTTCTGGCTATTCAAAAGTTCATTGGAAAGATTGATTTTAAACCTGAAAAGGTGGTGAAAACCTAGGCACCGAAGTGGAAGGCAATTTATCAAAATTCATCCTACCACTCTGCCAGCTTTTATCACTCTTTATCCAGTTCTTCAGAAGAATCTCCTCTCTTCTCACCAATGTGTGTTTTGTCATCCCTCTTCCATTGCTACATTCCCTCAGCAGAAATCTGCTGGAGTCTGGGCGCTAAGGTGCAAAGAGATATAGATAACTCTGCCCAGCCCCAGCACATTAACATCCCGTGGGATTCAGCAGACAGATCCTTTCCATATTCAATGAGCTGGACAAGCAGCAGTAGTCCCATTTTGGACTCCCATAGAGTCCAAAAAAAAAAAAAAAGAACAACCAAACCAAAGCGGAAGTCATTAAAAAAAGGTGTGTTACCTTGAGGTTTAGAAGTAAACATCCCATTTGAAAGCTCACATATCTGCATGACAACATGTATAAGAAGCAGCGTGACCCCTATTTTCTCTGAGATTGAGGGCTTAAGGTTATAAATAAAATTATGAAAAGCACTAGAGTCTGCTCCTGCTTCACTGCATAGAAGAAAAAAAAAGAGAGTAATCTAAATACAGCCTGCTTGAGTTTTCTCTCTATCTTTGTAAAGGACCACCAACAAAAAGTGGCCAGAAGAAGCTTTTTTTTTCAGAACAGAGCACTGTGCTGATTAAATATTAGCTCATTAGCAGGGAATATTTATTCTGTGGCAGCTTGTTGTCTTTTAATAAGCAGAATAACACACAGGGTTTTCCTTCAGTGGCTTAAACTTTATCTTTCATGTATTTTTAGCATTTCCATCTTGCTTAATTCCATTTTTAAATGGCATGAAATTCCCTTGAAAGTGCAATCTGTCTTTGTGCAGGATCTGTGTCAGCTCTCTGTAGTGTATTGATCCGAAATATGATGGACTGCAAATCTAATTTATGGCTTTAAACCACAGATTTGTGGCAGGGTTTTTCTGGAAAGCAAAACACAGCTATTACTCTTGGAAGCATTATTTTTCCAGTTTATACCTGGAGGAATGCAAAGCAAGTACAGGCATTTTCAGACAGGGTTGATAGATAAATTCACTAATGAAATTTGTCTCCTAATCCACCAAGATGGAACTAAAATTGGGCTTCCAGTTTAAAACATGCAGAAGACATGTAGCTTGAGCTGAAGAAAAGTGCATTTATTTCCAGTATGCTGGGAAAAAACGAGACCTTATCACTCTTTACAGCTACCTGAAAGGAGAGTGTAGTGAGGTGAGGGTCAGTCTTTTCTCCCAGGTAACAAATACAAGAGGAAATGGACTCAAGTTGCACCAGGAGATATATTGGATATTCAGAAAGAATTTTTTACCAAAAGGGTGGTTAGGTGTTAGAACAGGCTGCCCAGGGAAGTGGTGGAGTCACCATCCCTGGAGGCATTTGAAAGATGTGTAGATGTGGCACCTGGGGACATGGCTTAGTGTTGGACTCAGCAGTGTTACATTTACAGTTGGACTCAGTGATCTTTTCCAACCTAAACAATTCTTTGATTCCATGATTCTACTCGTCATCCTTTCTGTGGACTGTGAGCAGAGGGCCCCGTCATACACTCCTCTACACAAAGACCTGGTCCCACAGTGTTGAGGGCTCACCTGCTCCCCTCCCCCAATACAGATTTGTCTACTCAGACCCACTGATGTCAACCTTGCTGGTCCATTCCCCCAAAAGTCTACAGAAAGATCCAACATTTACCAAAACATTGAGGTGTTTCTCTCTAGACCTTCTCTGCATGGAGCTTTCAAGGAAACACAAAACATAGGATTTACTGCATAAAAACTAGATTATTTCACTTTTTAGGCAGAGAACCATCAAAGTGCCTAAAGAGCAAAGACAAGAAAGGAACAGGGTTTGTGCACAACTCCCTCCCATCCACCTGTTCCCTCAAGATATAGCTTTGACTTTATGATTGTTTTCAGTTAATGCAATGATTTCCTGGGTTGTAACACTCAATGATAGATTTTATTTCCAGGAATCTCTTCTATTTCCCAGCTTCCCCACTGTGATTCCCACCCATCTTGCCCCTAAAGTCACAAGTCTCCCTGGATTTCCTAACATCATTTGTTCAGTATCTGGCAGGTAAAGAGAAACCTCCCACCCACTCCTTTCTTTTTATCTGGACAGAAAACAGCTGTGAACAAAAAGCCACTAAGAAAGCACTTTCTCTTACATTAAAATTGCTGTTTCTGAATATCCACAGAGCTTTGAACATCCTAAAGTCCCAGGCAGCTCACAAGACACTGCTGTTATGACTTCCCCAGCCACTCAAGCCAGAGACACCATCTACATTATCCCAACTTGCTGCTGCCTTTGACTGATGGTGATTTATTGTGCCGAAGCTGCAAGAGTCAGGCATCTGATTAGTTAGGTAAGGGCCAAAAACCAGTTAATTTAGGTTTGCCTTAACCTCAGCTGTCCTTAGCTTTTGTCAGTCTTTTAACAAAGGACAACTTATTCCTGTAAGGAATGCCTCCGTGTGATTAGCATGTGGCTTCCATGTTTTCTTCTCTAATTCTGACTTGCACACAGATTTGTTACCTTGGCTGGCCAAGATGAAGAGAAAAACTTCTAATTTTGGTTTGGAGAGTCTCTAATGGCTATTTATGAAGTTGGCGATGGAGTTCCACATATGTGTGTATATACACATATATATATATGTATGTATGTATGTATGTATGTATATATGTACACAATGCCTGTTTCAAAGGATGCTGTATCACCTGTGTGTTAAGCACATTCAGTGAGATTCTGTGATTACAGAGTCCTTTGTGATATTTCTAGATTTCTTATGTTCAGGGGTTTTTTTATAATTCTATATGCCACCTGAAACAATAATTATAAAGGAAAATAACATAGTAGGGGATGGCAAAATACTTGTTCTTGACAAAGCTATCACAATGAAGGAGGTCTGGTTTTGTATTTGAGTGAAAATGTCAATGAAAAAAATATTGTAAGGTTATTTGGTTTGGTTTTTCTAATAATTGTAAGATCTATCACTTAAAATGTGTAATTCAACCTATCTGGGGCTCTTTTTTTGTGATGATGTCTGAAAACTAAATTTAAGCCAAAGAGGACACATTAGAACAAAGGTAACTGAAAATTTGAAGTCAATTTCTAAACTCTCCATCTAGATGAATGATTTTATCAACTCAAAAGATTAACACACCCACAGTCCTTCTAGAGAACGAAGTGAGTTAAATTAAGTGTGAATATTTTTAAGTATGACCTACTAAATAACTGGTTTTTATCTAATGTACATAATGTTCTGCCTACAAAATTCTCCTCCCTCCACCTCCATTTTATAGTCATCGAGAGAGGATATGAAGAAAGTTGTGATACATTTCCATTATTCTGATAAAAAAGAAAAAAAAGTGGGGGGAAAAAAGAAAGAAAAAAAGAAAGAAGAAAGTTATAGAGGGTGTGTTTATATATATATAGGCCTTGTTTTAACACACATACCACCATAATAAAAATTGCCCTGGTATTTATGGCTCAAATGAAAAATTAAGAGATAGGTTAGAAAACAATCACAATGATATTTCCATTTATTTCTCTTCCCCTTTATTCCTCCCATCTTGTATCCTGTGTTATTGAAGAGAACAGATGGTTAAGTAATCAACTAGGTGTGAAAATATACAGTGATGTTGCTTCACACATCTGATAACAGCAAAGGCCCATTTGTGGATGTCTCTTGGAAAAAAGAGATGTGATAGGATTTTGAAATTAAATTTACCTTGTTAGGAGAAAATCTACTTTCTATACATAAGTAATTGAAATTGACCTAATTCATGAGTTATGCTAATTCTATTGTACCAACTAAATTTACATGCCTCTCTGTGTAGAGAGTTAAGACACATTCATCATCTGGACCTTCCCTGCCACCAAGATTGTGTCATCACCTGTAAATAGATGAAGAAAAGACTGCTGACAACTAACTGGAGTGCACAGGCTCAAATGCCTCAGAGAAGGTTTCTGTGCCTACCTGTCACTTTGGCTGTGAAAGTAAAAAATTTAGAACCACAAAATCACTGGTGCCAAATTCAGAGGGACCTCTGTGACTGTGCAGAAACCAGTTCGGAAAACCAGTTCATCTGCTGGGTTTGCAGTAATCTCCAAAGCTATGAAACCTACAAGATGCTTAGTGCCTGAAGGTGAGCAGGATTAGTCTCTTCTTTGCTTAATTACCTCCCTGAGCCCAGGGAGAGCCAGTGCTGGTGCTAGGCGTAATTCAGACACAAAATCTGATGCTATATTTTTTTTTCCTTTCATAAAATAGATGAAACCGCGGAGTAAGGCTCTCTCCTTCTTGATCTACTGTTTGTCCCGGAGTCATTAATTTTTGAGCAGTATTTGGAGCAATAACTCAGATGCTATAGGAGAAATGGAGGGGGCTGGTACCCCTTTGATCCATTGCTTGCCATGAGGAGCTGTCTGCTGCAGTATGGCTGGGGGGTTTCAAACCTCTTTTTCTGAGAGGAATAGAAGCCACTTGTCTAACAAGACAGTTGTCTAACATTCAGATGAAATGGCAAAAATGCAGACATCTCTATTCAAAATAAATTACAAAGGCATAAATTCCATTTGTTTCTGATTTCCTTGAGAATTGAGGGTTCCCACTTCCTGACGAAGCTTTCCAATCATGAAATATCCATAAAAGAGTAAGATCTGTCAGCTGCATCGGTAGTGGTTAACAGTTCAATGATTGGACTCTATGATCTTGGAGGTCTTTTGCAACCTTAAAGGTTCTATGATTCTATAAATTTTAAGAGAAAATAATGACTCAGTTATTTCTACCTATCTGTCTCTCTCTTAGCCATTTGTCTTCTGTCTGGCATTTTCTGTATCTCAACCTTTTGTTTGATTGATTCCCATTCACTTTCTCCACGTGAAAACAGAATATCTTTTTATACAGCAAATGGCAGCTCAGTGTTTCCCACTGATACTACCACCTTGTCCTTCACACATGCATGTGATGGTCCCCGTGAGCTTCAGTTGGTAGCCAAAGTTGTGGCACAGTTCCTTCACACATGACATGCATCCCTTTTTCTCCATTGTCTGCTCTTGACAGCTTGTCAATGGCTCACCCTGTCGAGGGAGACATCACTTGAAAGCACTTTGTTTGCTTGAAGGGAAAATAATGTTGATATGATCAGAGGTAAAGCAATAGGCACAGAAGCTGCCAAGATAACTCCACATGCTCGCACACACGTGCACTTTGTTGTCGTTAAGACTCTTTATTTTCCTGGAGGATGTCAAGGGTTTTTTAACAGAATATAAAAATAATATTGCTCCAGGCAAAGAATAGGCAGAGCAATAATGAAAAGTGGCAAGTGGTGATGGCGAAAGGCAACACACTGCAAGTCTTTATGAGAACATTTCTTTACCTCATCTTTCAAACTGGGAGAGCATAAGCTGAAGGGCAAGGCAGAAGCACATATGTGTGGAAGAAAACATTTTCCAAGAGCCAGAGCAGAGTATGCAGATTCAGAATTTCCTAGAGAGAATGAAGAGTCATATACACACTCCAGTGTAGATTTGATGTGTGGTTTTTAGGTCTGACATTTATCTTTTCTATTCTATTGGTTTCTCAAAGCAACATATGCAAACCCAGAAGGTTTTGAAACAGAAGACACACACACACATACACAAGAACAGGACACCATTTATCTAAATTCTAAATTTCACAATTTTTAAGGGAGTCTTGTGATTTGGGGAAACACAAATCCTGGGGTTTAACTTCTTGTGATGCTTTGAGAAGAGTGTCCTTACTCCTTGCAATCTATTCTAAATTTGTTTTCAATACAAAAAAAAGGTGAAATGTGACTGACCTGACCTGTTGGCAGTTTGCAGTGGAACATGGATTAATGGAATCAATACTTTCGTGAATGTATCTGGTTTTTTCTGCCAAGAAGCTACCACAGATTATTGATCTGACTGCCCTCTTCCCTAAATGGATACAGAATGGATTTTACTTCCAGTCCTCCAGCTGAGAGCTGGAGAGGAGAAATATGACCCAATATGTAAACTTGGTAAGATATAGGAAGATATTTCTGGTCTGTCAGTACAAATGTTTCTTCGGTGATAAGGGAGTTCAGGAAAATGTGCAAAATGGAAGATAAAGCCTGTGAACATTGTTACATATTAAATTGACGTAATATCCACTCGAAAATTCAGTAAGCCCAATACTCTATGTTTTCTGATCTAGTAGCTATAAAAACTAGTCAAGAAAACTTGTCAAGTATGTATACTTAATAAATATGGTTTATGTGGACCTAGATATATCTGTATTCTCATCTCAGATAATATGAGTAAAGAGTAACAGACAGAAAACATTAATTTTAGGAAGCATTATTTTACCAAATTAATGTCTGTTTTCCCCCTGCACCACTGAGGGAAGCTGTTCAAGGAACATCCTCTTATGAACATTTTGTACAAAGCTGTACAGCTTCAGAAGCAGTGTAATTTGTGCAGTGAGCACAAATACCTGTAGATTATCTTCTTTGGTTCTGTAAAATTTGGCAAAGGATGTCAAGGGCAACAAGGAAATGTACACTGGATTAAAGGAAGACAAGGGAAAATGTGGGCCCTCCAGAAGGAGCCTTGGTAACTTGGGATATGGAGAAGACTGAGGTGTTCAATGACTTTTTTGCCTCAGTGTTCACTGGCAAGTGCTGCAGCCACACTGCCCAAGTGGCAGAAGGCAAAGGCAGGGACTGAAAAAATGAAGAACCAACTGCTGTGGGAGATCAGCACAAAGATATCCAGAGGGCTGGAGCACCTCTCCGGTGACCACAGGCTGAGAGAGTTGTTTTGCCTCGAGAAGAGAAAGGTCCAGGGAGACCTAAGAGCAGCCTTCCAGTTCCTGAAGGAGGCCCACAGGTGAAGGACTTTTCACAAGTCCATGTAGCAATAGGACATGGGGTGGTGGCTTTAAACTGATATAGGGTTGATTTAGATTTGATCTTTTCAAAGAAATTCTTTACTGTGAGGGTGGTGAGGCACTTAAACAGGCTGCCCAGAGAAATTCCTACGCTGGAAGTGCTCAAAGCCAGGTTGGATGGGACTTGGAGCAACCTGGTCTAAACCAGGTGTCCCCACCCATGGCAGGAGAGTTGGAACTAGATGATCTTTAAGGTCCATTCCAATCCAAACCATTCTACGATTCAATGGGAAAAGGGCCCTTTCCTCTCCCTATGCCCTCAGCTGAATCCTGGCAGTGGGAAGAGGGGAATGTGGTGGTGGGAACAACCAGATGCAGTGCACATAAGGCGTGTGTGACAAGATATCTCCTGTGAAGCTCAAACAATGGTATAAATGCCAGCAAGATCGTAAAGGATGATGAACTGTTTTGATACAACTACCATGTCATTTCTGCATCAAAACACATGGGTATTATCACTTTGTCATTCCCGTTCCTTCTGATTTATCTCACACATTGCTGCTTTGAAGATGCTGTTGGTTAATTACTGAGGGGTTTATGTAGGAGGAAGGCATCTGCGAAAAACAATAGATTACTCATTGTTTCCTACAAGGATTTCATGTAATGCTGAACAGGGCAAAAAGATGTCCTCCCTCAAGCTCTAGAGCTTCAGACAAATCAGTAATGGGAACAAACCTCCTGACTTTTTCCTCTTGGTGGGTCAGAGGCAGACTGGGAAATGTTGCTAGGGAAGCTAACAGACTGTCATTCTCCATCAAAATCTACCCTCCATGAATAAAATGCTATCTTGAAATTAAAAAGAAATGCCAGACTTTTGTCATTGTCTTCATATCAGCCTCTCCTACATAGCCCCACTGAACAGTATTTTCTCCAAGAATAGGTTTCATTTAATTCTTTGTGATTTACAGATATCATAATCTCTTGGCTGATTATAGATCATAGAATCAAGGAATAATTTTGGTTGGAAAAGCCCTCTAAGATTATCAAGTCCAATTAACCCAGTTCTGTTTTGTCCACCACTAAGCCACATCCCCAACTGCCACATCTACACATCCTTTAAATACTTTATTTATATAATACCTTGTATTTATACTGTACCTTTTAAAAAGGGACAGTAACTCCACCACTGCCCTGGGCAGCCTGTTTGCTTGACAACCCTTTGGGTGAAGAAGTTTTTCCTAATATCCAATCAAAACCTCCTCCTCAAGACCATTTCCTCTTGTCATATCAGTTGTTACTTGGGAGAAGAGACCAACCCCACCTGGCTACAACCTCCTTTCAGGGAATTGCAGAGCAAAATTCCAGTTCCCTCCAAACTTCCTTTCATGCTGAACAATCTGAGCTCCTTCAGCTGCTCATCAGGCTTGTGGGCCAGAGCCTTCTCCTGCTCCATTGTCCTTCTCTGGACTCATTCCATGACCTCAATGTCTTTCTTGGAGTGCAGGGTCTTAAACTGAACACAGAATTCCAGGTGCAGCCCCACCAGGACCCAGCACAAAGGGATGATTACTGCCCTGGTCCTGCTGGCTGCACTATTTCTGTTACAAGCCAGATGCCACTGGTCTTCTTGGCTGCCTGGGCACAAACTGGTTCCTGTTCAGCCACTGTTGATCAGCACCCCCAGGTCCTTTTCCACTGGGCAGTTTTCCAGCCACTCTTCCCCCAGCCTGTAGCACTGCACATGGTTGTTGTAACTCGAGCATAGGACTCAGCACTTGGCTTTGTTGAACCTCACACAACTGGCCTCTGTCCATCGATCCATCCTGTTCAGATCCCTATGCAGAGCCTTTCTACTCTCCAGCAGATCACCACTCTTTCCCAACTTGGTGTCATCTGCAAACTCATTAAGGGTGCATTCGACCCTCTTGTTGAGGTCATTGATGAATAGGTTAAACAGGACTCACTCCAATATTGTGCTCTGGGGACCCCACCAGTGTCTGGCTGGCAACTGGATGTGGCAGCATTCCTCACCTCTACCTGGGCCCAGCCATCCAGCCAGTTTCTCACCCAGCAAACAGTGCACCCATCCAAGCCACAAGTAGCCAGTTTCTCCAGGAGAATGCTGTGGGAAATGGTGTCAAAGGTTTACTAAAGTCCAGGCAGACAACATCCACAGCCTTCCCCTCACCGACTAGGCAGGTGACTTTGCCATGGAAGTTCAGGTTGATTAAGCAGGATCTGCCTTTCACAATCCCCTGCTGGCTGGGCCTGATCCCCTGGTTGTCCTGCACATGCTGTGTGATGGGACTAAAGATGATCTCCATGACCTTTCACAGCGCTGAGGTCAGGCTGACAGGTCTGTAGTTCTCCAGATTCTCCTTCTGGCCCTTCTTGTAGATGGGCATCACATTTACCAACTTCCAGTCACCTGAGACCTCCCTGGTTCACCAGGACTGCTGGTAAATGATTGAAAGTGACTTGGTGAGCACCTCTGCCAGCTCCCTCAGTACCCTCAGGTGGATCCCAACCAGACCCATGGAGTTGTGTGTGCCCAAGTGGTGTAGCAGGTCACTCACCATCTTCCCTTAGATCATGAGGGCTTCACACTGCTCCCTGTCCCTGTCTTACAGCTCAGGGGTCTGGGTACCCAAAGAACAACTGGTCTTGCTATTAAAGGCTGAGACAAAGAAGGCATTAAACACCTCATCCTTTTCCTCATCCTTTGTCCCTATGCTTCCCGACATATCCAACAAAGAATTAAGAATCTCCTTAGCTCTCCTTTTGCTGGTGATATATGTATAGAAATATATTTTATAGTCTTTTACAGCAGTAGCCATATTAAATTCTAATTGGGCTTTCAGACTTCTAAATTTCTCCCTGTATAGCCTCACAACATCTTTGTTGTCCTCCTGAGTTGCCTGCCCCTTCTTCCAAAGGCTATAAACTCTCCTTTTTTCCCTTGAGTTCCAGCCAAAGTTCTCTGTTTAGACAGGTTGGACTTCTTCCCCACTAGCTCATCTTTAAGGTGTAACTCTTGATAAAAAAATCATCTGAATTTAAAAGTTTGTGTGTGTTTAGTAGGGGGAGATTGAAAATGCAGTATGAAGACATGCTAGTTAACCCCCTTGAACAACAGCATGTTTAGATGAAGTGCACAAATTACAGTCCCCATTTCTCACATCTCCTGATAATCAAATCAGATTTTCTGTATCATAGAATCATAGAATCATTTAGGTTGGAAAAAATCTTTAAGATCACTGAGTCCAACCATTAACCCAGCACTGCCAAGTCAGGTAAATCCAACTTGCATCTTCACTTCCTCTGCAATATCCAGGAACAGAAGATAAAAGAGAGGTTATTGTCTGCTAGGCCACTGATAAATAGCAGTCCCTGGAAGTCATAACAGTAAGGCCTTGTGCTACACACAACCCATCTCTTCCCCTGACAGCAGCTCTTGATGCTGTAAGTAGTTCGTGCTGCTTTGAACCTCAGTGGCTGGAGGTTCATGTGGCCCTTAAAGCAATGGGCAACCTTATGTCTCAGCTCACATTTTGAGTAACCCTCTGTACTCAGAGGGCATGCCCAGGGCAGGAGCCAGCAGCAAACAGCAGCAGGGTGCAAACAGAAAATAAATCTAACAAGCACTGGATGGACTGGAATTTAACACACTTTAGGGCATCTCATTTTCCTACTATCAACCATAGACCAATTAAAGCAGCAGAAATACAGAGCATCACTGGTGCTCAGTGAGTCACTGAGGCACAACACAACTGCCTCTCCTGGAGCCTGTGCATTGAGGCTCTGTGATCAGTTTTTATTTATCTCGGGATGATTGAGAGAGGGAAGCTGTTGTGGTTTAACCCCGTCCAGCAACCAAGCCGCACACAGCCCCTCACTCCCTCTCCCACCTGAGGACTGGGGAGGGAATTGAAAGGTAAAAGCCAGAGAACTCATGGGATGAGATAAAGACAGTTCAACAGGGAAAACAAAAGCTGTGAACACATGGAAAGCAAAACAAGGAATTAAGTCCCCTCTTCCCATGGGCAGGCAGGTGTTCAGCCATCTCCAGGAGAGCAGGGCCTCATCACATACAACAGTGAGTTGACCAGACAAATACCATCAGTCCAAATGTCCCCCCACTTCCTCCTTCTTCCCCCCACTTTATATAATGAGCACAATATCATATGGTCTGGAATATCCCTTTGGTCACTTTGGGTCACCTGTCCTGGCTCTCTCCTCACAATTCCCACACACCCCCAGCACCCCATGTACAGCATGGTAGTACAAAAAGCTGAAAAGCTCTTGGCTCCAGTGACAAAGTATTTTCTGTGAACCTCTCAGACTAGGCTAAATGTCCCAAGTGAAGAATTGTATTCCTTATTTATAACCAGGATTTCACTTGATGCTACTTTTGACATCTGCCTCTTGATCCTTTCTTCATGCACTCAGTGTGCATGGCTCCATCTTCTCTGAGAACCTTAAGTTGTGGGAATCTGCACTTACCTGTCCAATAGCTTTATGTTCTCCAGGATGCCTAACCTCAACAGACAGAGCAGGCAAATAAAGACTCCTTGTGGCCAATTCATCTGACACACACAAATGTCTGTAGTGCAAGTGTCTAATTGTTTTCATGGATGAAAACTGGAGCCTAGGTTGATCCATTTATACATAGATGTCTACAGCAGGCTTGTCTAAAGTTAGGTGAAATGAGTCCAATCCATTGTAGAGTGTGAATGGTCTGGATAACCTACAGAAGAAATGCAAAAGATTAGGTGCCAGTCTCATTTCAAAAGATGTGAAGTGGGATTTGTCCCACCTGGCTCCAAAAGTTTTCAATGCATATGTCTAAATTAGAGCTGGTTTTCTGGACTCCTTTACACTCAGTGGACACAAATAGACACTTCTAAAGTGTAATTTGTTGTGCCTATTTCAGCTGTCAAGAGAAGATGAGAACAGAACTCTCCATTAGTTGACAAAAAAGGGAATACAGACAACTATCACAAGCATGTCTGTGGACAATCTGTGTACCTAAAATTAAGACAGATTATTCCCAATGCTTCATTTATCTGTGTCATATTATTCCCAGCATTCAGAGTTTTATTGGTATTAATTCCAGCTTTTTGAATAAACATAGTCCTAAAATTCCAGCACCAAGTTATTCCATGGTCTATATCTCTCTGATTCTAACCTCAGTGAAGCCACTGACAGCCTCTGGAAGGGCACAGGTGGGGTTTGGCTTCTAAAGGTTGCTGAAGTAATTGAATGGTTTGCATCCAAGTGCATCCCTGTGCAAGGTGCAATTCATTACAGCCATATTAACATTCTGCAAAGACTCAGACAAAGTGACCTGCAGGGTTTTTGTCTTCAGGCCTTATTATAATGCAAATAAGCAGGTATCACTTAGACAATTCCACAAGTAGGCCTCTTCATTCAACATGCTGATAATGATGTACTAGCCTTTATCTGTGCCTGCAATGGGTGATGCCACAGGCAACGTACATCAACAAAAAAAATCCAAGCGGATACACACCAAATCTTTGGAGAAGACTGGATTTAATTCAGACTACTAGGAAGAAAAGAAAAAAAAATGCAGGGATTAGACAGTAAACAGAAAGACAGAGAATATTCACCGAGACTGTAAACAGAAAAATTGAGAAAATTCAGGGATCTAATTCCCTGTGTAAGAGCCATTTGCATCCTTGGTTCCCTTTGCAGGCACAGTCATTTCATTCTTACTGCCACAGGCAGAGACTAAGTTTTCCGTATGAAATGGATATGATAATGCAGCTAAATGATTCACAGACAAGAGTGAGCTAAATTTTAGACATCTCAGAGCATGGGCAGAACTCCAGGACAGGTCTAACACAGCAGTACAGACATGCCTGCAGATTCTATGACACAAATGGCCAAGACATGCCTTAAGCAGCTCAAAGCAGCATCCAATTTTGGTTGGGCAGTAGATCAGCTCGTAACTTATATTCCCAAAATAGGAGTTTAAACGTACTGGTAGATTTTCAGTCAGAATCTGGAACCTTTGTGTCTCTCAAGTACGTCTTTTAGAGCACCTGTGCTCTGTCAGTCCGCACTCTGAAATATGCAGCATCTCTCACCTTCTGGCACACGTGCCTGTAAACTGAGGTCAAAAGTGAGGCCGGGATTGTTAACCAGCTTATAAAAAAGATGGGATCCAATGAGAAGAAGGAGATGATGCACTGATTGAAGTACTTGGAAGACATGTTTCTTTCTTCATGTGTGCAGTTCCTCTAAAGGAAACATTTGGCCTTTCTGTGCCTCAATCTGTCTTGTTTAACTAATGTTAATAAGCTACCCTATGTCATGCAGACATAGGACACAAACTCATGAAGGCCTGTTCTGTGTTTTGTGATTGCAATTGACAGCAACATATAAATGCCTCCTCTATGTGGTTTCACTTTGCATGTGGGAAGGCCATGTACCAAGGGCACACTAAACATGGAGAAGCAGAGGCAGGGTATCTGACTTATTTTTCTTACAAATGTGAATTATTCAGAGAGAATCTGTTCAGCTGCTTTGGAAAGAATAACATTTTAAGGCAAGAATAAGGTTTCTGAACAGTCTTATGATTAAGGCATTAGACAAGTATTTATAGTAACTAAAGACTGAGATATAACTGCTGAAGCTTCAGATATGAAGTCAAAACCACAAGACTCCTGTTTTTTCTGGAGTAAAACTTCAGTTACACTATTAAAATAAATTTTCTCTGTTTCTTTTCCCTCACACCTTCCTTCCTTCCTTCCCTCCTCTCATCACCTGTCTCCTGTTAGGCTCAGCTCAGCATTCAATACACAAAAATATGTTATGCATTAACAAAAGCAGAATAAGTGATACTGAAGTAAAAAATGTCTCCTGACTTTGGGACAATATAAATTAAAGATGTCAAGGACCTCAAAACTGCTCATTTTTTCCCACAAAACCAGCTTTATATGCAAGTTTAAATGCATATAAAGGTCAAAATAGTCCTCAGCATCTTCAGTTAGAGCACCAACTACCATGAGCTGCAAATACAGTAAATCTGCAGCATTGGCATAGGCAAATTTTTGTCTTTAAAATTCTCCTCTGTCTGCCTGTGATCCTGTCTCATTCATGCACATATTCCAGTTGACAGTTTTTCTGGGTGAATATATTTAATGACAACTCTTCAACTCATATGAACCACTTAAATATCTCTGCTAATTTCTTACAGCATAAGAGAGAACTGGGGCTCAGTGATTTATTAACTGTTCCCTATACTGTTCCTAAATCAGTTAACAGGACTTATGGTAACCTACTTACCTGGATTTAGTAAAGAAACTCACACTAAGGAGACAAGCAACGCTGTGGCCTAAACTGGTTATTTACAGACTGTGATAACCTGTCATTTCTTGAAATTCATCCCTGTGTTTTATTGAGATGAAGTATTTTGAGGTACTTGGGGCTTGCATAGAAAATTTATTTATGATGTCTGGGGATTTTTACTTCTGGAATACTAAGAAAAAATTCTGATCTTACTGTCTTGGAGGTAAACACAGACTAACTTCACTGACGTCAGCAGTGTAAAAGCCATATGCTGCTCCTCCTGGAGCTGGCTTCAAATGAACTAAGAACTGATGGGCACCATGAACCTCCTGGGTACAAATGAGAGAGAGTCTGTTTGCTAAATCTTTACTGGTTGAACTTTCTCTTGGTAAGACTTTATTGTACGATGTTGTAGAGACATATAAAGAAAAAAACTTGGGGCAACTCTGCCTAAAAATTGGTTGATTCCCAATGAAGAGACAACAGGATACTTCAGACATCTTGCAAAATGTAAGGCTAAATGAGAAGGTAAAAATCCAGCTGGATAATATGCCATCTTTATGCCCTGTTTGATCTTTAATACCTGGCTCATGCTTGGAATAACAAGCGGCCAAGCCTCACTTCCATGAGACTTGTTTCAGTCACAGACATTCAACATGCAATAATAAAGAGTGAAATATTTTTGCAGGGAATGGTTGGATAACATTATATTCCTACTTTTCCTCAGAACTTGGAAGTCCATGGGCAGAAATGGAGCTAGAAGTAAAGAACTGTGATTTTAAGATAATAAAATGATTTTTTACGTTGTTATGTTCTAAATCTTTTGCCATATTAACTGCAGTACATCTTGGGCAAAGACTAATCTTTAAGTACATACTCAATCACATTTATTTCTGTTCAGCAAGAAAGAAAGAAGGAAAATTAATAGTTATGACAGGTGCTAGTTTGCTTATACTGGTGTAGATCCATGCTGTCGAAGAGCACATTGTGCAGCTTTGCAAAGGCAGTGATTTCCAAAAGCCCTGATCACCCAGAAACACTCTCATAGCTCTTTTCTTCACTCAGATATGGCAGCCTCATAACTCAATACATTTCTCCAGCCAGTGTGTCTAGAAATTACTATGATAATGTACCAGGTATGCTGCTGTCACACTTCATCACTTCTTATTATGTACAGCATCAGGTACTGAGTTGATGGATTTATAATCAAATCTCTTGTACACAGCTTGTTTTTGGCCAGATAGAAAAAAAATTACAGCGCAAGTTTTACACCTGAGCCACGTTTATGGGTGTAATCTGTGTCCCTATTTTGCTTTAACTGATTTTCTTTAAGTTAATTATTGACTACTTCTGCTAACCCTTATTAAACAAAGGGTTGTGGGTGGCCTGAAGACTGACTGATTTAAATGAGGCAAGAACAAAAGATGAGTATGACTCATAGATCATCAGTGCTAATCCTTCACGCTAGCAGTCTTTAGTCTGGTGAGCCTTTCAAACATCTACTCCAAGTCCTTCTCACTCCTTCTGCCTTCAAAGCCATCAGACCACAAAGGATTAAATGATACAAAACACTGTCTTCCAAAACTGGAAAAAAGCCTAAGAAACCCATGGTGTTTCTGATTGAAAAACAATGGAGGATATAACCATTTAGAGTTATTGTGGAATAAAAATCCTTCCTCAGAAAACTCCTAAACATAGCTAGGGAAACATTTCATGCCTTGTTCACTAAGCACCCACTGGTGATATAGGAGGCCAATTATTGAGGTACTAGTTGTATATCTCTTATGCTGTTATCTTCAATGTTTTATACTCCTGCAACAGCAGGTGATTTGTAGGGTGAACCGAGATCCCCATAGAAATAAACACAAAAAAGCCACAAGACAGTCCGTTGGTGGGAAAATCCTCTGAGTAACGAGGTTACTGGGAGCAAATCTCACTGACCATGATCATAGGACACTTCTCATTTGCACTAAAAGCAGTAGGACTCCTCACTCAGTGTCTTGTCTCCAGCTTTGCCATTCATCTTCTTTCTAAAGAAGGAATGGAAAAAATAATCGCAGTGAAGTTATTAAGAAGACAGAAAAGATATTCTTGGCTTTGGGAGACAAACACCAGTAATTTGGATTTACCATGTAAATCACAGTTATACATCCTTTCAGAGCCTCCTGTCTGCATTTTGGGGAATATCAACACATTAAAAATCCATAACTTCCTCTCAGAGAGTTCAATTTTTCATTCTGGGTTCATCTCTCTCCTATAATTTTTCCCCATAAGTTTAATTAGCTTCATGTTGGAATAATACAGTATTCAGACCTTGTCTGTCTTATTTGGGAAGCTATTACAATGCTTGTGATGTCAGTTAATTTTTGGTGTAAATATATCTGTGATAAGTTTGTCTTTATGATTTTCTGCAAGAATCATCCAACATAAATATTTCTACTCTATTGCTACTGTTAAATGTTTTCTTCTCATGCCAAAATGTACTTACATGAAGTAATTAATTTCCCTCTCACAAGACTAAATAAGCCGAGCTCTGCTGATTAATCTTTTAAGTGTGTTTAGTATTTCCCCAATCATTCAAAGAGACTTTTATAGACTCTGCTTGATATGTGATTTACATACATGGTTCTACATCAGCCATCTTAAGGTCTATGCAGTGGACTTAAAATCTTTTTGTTGTAAAAAACCCTTTAATTTGATACATCCAATAGTGGTATTATATCTTTGTACGACCTCACTACCTTAATAATTCATACAGAGCAACAGGAATCCTAAAGATATCTAATTTCTTTTGTTGCTACCCAACCACTACAGAACAAATTATTCAATGAATCTCTAAATTAAAGACTTGGCACTGTACATACTTTGTATTTTTCTGATCAAAAAAGTCTTTCTTTGTACAATGATCTGCCCCTTGCCGATAGCCCACAATTATGTATAGATTTTGTAGCTAACTCCCATACCAAGGTGTGAGAATATGCTCTGGTGCATACACTCAGTAGGTCTAAGGCCAGACATGGAGGAATAGAACTAAGAACAGCTCTCCACTCGCCTCTTATTCACACATCCTTGAACTACTTGAAGTATTTGTTCAGTTTGAATTATTTTCAAATTATGTCATGAATGTGTCCTGAATCTTAATAATTAAGCTAAAGCAGAGTTCCTGCAATTGTACTTCCATGTTATCAGCTTTACTTTTCAGTGGCTCTTCAGTATGTAAGGCAAAAGAGAATACATTAGTTTATGTCTTTACTTCTGAATGGCATTCCAGCATTCAGGAATGAAGGTGTTAGTATAATACCATCAGACTGTGTGCTATTTCTGTGCTAGAAATGCTGGAAAGTGCCAGTCCCAAGAAAAGGTAAATACAGAAATACTGTATTTTTCTAATATAGAAATACTGGCTTTTTCTATTTGACTCCTCTGTTACATTGCAGGTATTGCAAAGCACAAAGTCTGACAAATTTAAGGTTACCTTTAACTATGGGATAATTTTTTAGTAGCTGCTTGAAGATCCACAAGGAGAAAAAATATTGCTACATCAAAATTAAATATGTGCACCATGCCCCAGAGGTTAGAAAAGTCCTTGTCTTTGGTTTGGATTTATTTTTATGAGCTGCAAATAACTTAATCACTGCATTTTTTTAATCTGCCTTACTGATCTATTAAAGCAAATTTTCCTTAATAAAATGTATTTATCAGACCGGGTTGTGTAGGAAAGAAAAATGATATAATAACTTAGAGCAAGAGATTCAAGATGCATAGTTTGATTAAATTCTCATCAAAATCCATGGGAGTTCATCAGAGTTTAAAAACCTGACTTCTTTAAATATAAAGTTCTTGTTAGCTGGCTAACTAATCTTTTCACTTTGGGGATGCACTTTCACGACTAGTTTAAGCCAGTGTATGGATGGGCTCCTGGAAAAAGGGGTGGGTCTGCCTCTCCCCCTGGTCTCAGCTGTATGTTCCCAGAGCTTCCCACAAGGCCATCTGATTAAAAAACCACTCATAAATCCACAAAACTGGATTTGTTTTCAGCCATACTTCCAACACCCCAGTCTGACTAACCAAACACATCCTGACTTCAGGAAAGTGAGTGATCAAGTGCTTGGCTGAGACCCAGGGAAAAGGGAAAACTGCCTCCATCAGCAATGGTACAAATCAGCTGCACTCAATGGGAAATTAACTCACCCTTATGTCAAAGTGCCATATGGTTTGGTCATTTGCAATTTACCACATTACCTTTTAATTAATGTAGGTATTTTCTACCTTACACTGGAAGCTATTTAGTTATTTTTATTTCAGACAATGTTAATGGCAGACAATTGCAGGGAACTGATGCAGCAGACAAGAAGGAAAAAAATCAAATGTCCCCTTTTGCATTGAAAATTGAGGATCTACTGCCTAAAGCACTTGTTGGGTTGCCAGTACTTCAGTGGCTGCTAAAGAGTGTGAGCCAAAGGGATTCTCTCTGAGGACTGATTGTAAATGGCAGAGCTGAGCTCTGGATCATCTGCTTTGGAGCACTTATATGTCAGAAGCAAGACAGCAAACAGAAACCTCAGAGAACTCAGAGAACAAGAAAATCACTCTGAACATCTAAATATGCAGCAAGGAAACTCCATTTCTTAAATAATTTACCTTCTCCATGGAACAAATTGGAATTGATCCAAAAATTGTATAAAGTCTTAGATCTTGCTGTAAAAAGATCAAATCTTAATTGTTTACTTCTTATACTGAGATCATATACCCCTTTTCTTTCTTACTGGCCCATAGATCTCATCTGGTCTTCATCTGAGCTCATTTGCTGAGCCTGGATTCCCACCCTTAAATTCTGTACAAATTACTCTCAGCTGCTTATTGTAAACCAAGCTGGCCAATAATGTACCTACTGCTTCTACCCTCCTCCCTTCCCTTCTGGCTGCCCCTTCTCATGTTCTGACAAGGAGTAGCCGCTATTTAAAAGTCCCTAGGTCTCGTTTTTGACTGGTTTTCTCTTCTTCGTGGGAAGAAGTTTATGCTGGAATGTCAAACCAAGGAGCAGCAACGCCAAGCCCTCAACTGCAGTAGTTAAATGGTTTATTCTATATGAGCTGGTCTTCCTGATGTTTTCTTTTTGCAAAACTTCAGTTCCATATTTTATTTGAATACAGCTTAGGGCAATACTTTACAAAAATCTTTGTGGAGGAGTTTAAGGTTTGGGGTTGCGTTTTTTTGAAACCTGTATATTTCTTTACCTTTAGTGGCTTGTACTCTTTGGATTTAAACTGTTTGACTGTGTTTATCAAAAATCTACACACTGCTTTCTCTGTCAAAGTCTTTTATTCTCTCAGTGCTATAGAAAGCAGTATAATGACTCTTCCACAACAACACTTCAGTTGCTTGACCTTTCAAAAATAAAGTCATTTTTTCATTAATTGCAGAGATATCACAATTCCTCTTCAGCAGAACTGTCCTTACTATGTTTTCATCTCTGTAAAGGAAAAAAAAATCAACATCATCTTCTGGAGCCATTCACTGAGTAGTCTCAAAGGCTCACTTTCCTTTGGACAGCTAAAGGACGTTCCTGAATTAGGAGTGCAGTCATTCTAAATTACTGCCATAGTCCAAAGAGAGAAGAGAGGGGCACATTCCCAAAGAGTAATTCAGAGCTCTTTGACTTGAAAGGTCTGTATCTGTCTGTATGAGAATAAATAAATAAATAAATAAATAAAATCCCAGGAACACCATGTAAAAGCATACCACCAGCTTTGCAGAGAGCATTGGGCAGAGAGGGGGCTTGAGTACTCAGGAAGAGACTGAACAGGCTCCCAGTGTCCTCTCTAGGATAATAGAGACTGACATTACAAGCCATATGGTTTCATTCCACCCCACTCATAATTAAAGATATTTTGTAAAAACATAAATTCACCCATAAAAATCACACAAATGAGTTTGGAGGAATGTTTCATACGTATCTAAGCAAGATTGAGACACTCAGATCTTTTATATAGCCTGGAAATTGTCATGTTATATGCACATTAAACATAAGACACCAATAAAATTATCTTTAGATGAATGCTGGCCAAACATTCAGTGGAACAAGGACTGAACACCACTGAACCAGCAAATATGACAGTCCTTGCGTATTTTTAGAGATCCCTAATAATCTCTTCACAGATGGAAAAATGTAGTTTTAAAATAGCTCCGTTGCTTGGGCAAGCAAGTAACATCAATAGAGAACAGATGAGTCTATATTTTGCACCTTATACATTCTTGCCAAATTCACTATTTAATTTAAAGATTTATTAAGGATGAAATGAGGATTTATTCCAATGAAATGAAGGGAGAAGCAAAGTCCTAGAGAATTCAATGACAAAATTTCATTTGAGTTACAAGAGGTCAGAATATCATTACTCAACAGATTTTGTTCCTTGAACACTTGCTGTTGCCACTTATTTCTATTATTTAAGTGACACAGGGAGTGACAATTGTTCTTTGGCCCGCTTCTCTACTAGTGCTACTGAAGTGGACTAGATGATTCAATCAGGTATCCACTAGAAATTCTATCCTGGTCCTGAAACAGCTTAAAAAGGGAATTTAAAGACCAAAAATGTTTCATTGGATAATACCTAATCAATTCTAGTTCTTACATCTGACAAGTGTTCAGTTTGCCTAAAAGCATGGGGGCCAGTCACCCAGGATGGCTTCAAGACCACACACACAAAGGGACTTGAGTGGCACACACAGCAATGGAATCATCATCTTAACCCCATCTTTTCCTGTACCATCACTACAGACATGCTTTGAAATGTGGAACATGTTCCACTTATGCTTCAGTTCTAACGTGATCAAAATTTCTCTTGTTTTGAGCTAAAGATTGGACCAGATGTCCTCCAGAGGCTTCTTCCAACCTACATTATCCTATTATTCCCTGTACACCATTTCTTTTTGTTGTTAATCTTTCCTTGTTGTCAAGTACAAAAATTGTTTATATATTTATTGGATTAATAATAATTATATTAACATGGTGCAATAGCAACTCTGTAATTTCCTTTTTACCCTATTCTTGATCCAGCAGGAAAACCCTGTAATAAACTTGAAGCCAACAAAATCACTCCAGATATTTCCTAGTCTGCTTACACTGAAAGTGTTCAGCAGATTATTTATAGCAAATCAGTGATGTTTCAGATATTCAGAAAATGCCTCTCATTTTGCAATTTTATGCTTAATGGCTTTAAAGAAAGAAACAAGGATTAGTATTTCTGGTTCCTTGCTATCTATCTATCTGGATTTTTTTAAGCTCTTTCTTTGCAGGCTGCGTTATAATTTCAAAAAAGGTATAAGAAAGTGAGGCTTCAGAGACAGAGATGCTTTTTACTTTTCATCAGTTCTGCAGCATGGCCTCCAAACAAACTTCCAGCCTGCTGACGTTCTGTCAGGAAAGTATCATCAATTGACAAGATAGTAAAATCCCAGAAGTTTTAATGTTGATATCAGCCTCACAGACACATCATAATTCCCTTAGTTTCTGAGTCAGCCTGACACCTTTACCTTTACCTCGGCTGCTCACCTGAGTGAACAACATTTAGCCAAGAGAAAAACATGTCAGTTGATAAGCTTTATGTTTTCATTCAAAACATATAAAGTTTAAGTTCATGACAGCAACTAAAGCTAAATTCTGCATGGGCTCTGAAGAGTAAAGGAGATTTTACATACTGCCATAGGTGTGCAAAGCTCTGTCAGGGGAATGCACAGAGATGACTCGCATCACTGTGGTCTTCAATGTCCTCACGAGGTGAAGCGAAGGGGCAGGTTTTGATCCCTTCTCTCTCGTAACCAGTGACAGGACTGGAGGAAACAGCATGAAAGTGAGTCAGGGGAGGTTTAGTTTGGAAAAGGTTCTTTACTCAGAGGTGGCTGGGCACTAGAACAGGCTCCCCAGAGAAGTGCTCACAGCATTGAGCCTGGCAGAGTTCACACAGCATTTGGACAGTGCTCTCAGGCACATGGTGGGATTCCTGGGCTGTCTCGTGCAGGGCCAGGAGTTGGACTCAAAGACCCTGATGGGTCCCTTACAACTCAGCATGTTCTATGATTTTATGATCTCTGAAGCTGTCTTGTTTGCTTTTCATGGTTCATTATTCATTAGTATTTGTACTCTGTTAATCCCTAGAAGTTTCAGTTATGCACTAGAATAAACTGCACATATACAGACATTTCTACATTCAAAAATTTAAGAAGGCCCCTACCCTAGAGAAGTCAGAGCTTGAAGAGATGGATGTTTACCAGGAAAAACCTTCCCTTTTATCCTCACTGATACAGCTGGGAGCAGTGGAATGTGGGGAGAGAGGATTTATCCATTACCAGTTTCACAGCAACAGCCACACAGCTGCACAGTGCCACATTCAAGCTCATGTCCCTTCTGAGAAACAGTCTTTTACCTCTAGTTATTTTTCTACATGTGTATTTAGATGGTTGTATATATATATATATTTATATATATATATATATATATGATGCACACTTTGATACAAAGTCAGAATTAGATAAGCAGACTTGAATCAAGGCATAAAAATATACTGATAGCTCTTATTCCTACTAGGACTCACACCTCTTATATTAACAGTTCACTTTTAACAGTAGATGAGTTTGATGATTCATATGAGTTCACGTATTATTATGTTATCCTGCCAAGTCTACATAAATGGAAAACAAATTTTGCTGGACTGGAACAGCAGGAAATTTCTAGGGAGTCAGAGGACCCAGCATTATGGCTACGAAATCATATTCAGTCCCTGAATACAATAAAATTCTTAAATTTATCTTGTAAGTATTAGTAACAAAAATAATAATGACAATCTTCAATAAGACTGAAATAATGGTAGACGAACATCTAACTTAAAATGCTCCAATGCCTGAGTAAACATCTTCTTAACTTTTGGGTAACCTCTCATTGTACATAACAGGAACATTGCTCTGAAAGCTCTAAGCAAGCATAGCATATTACAGAAGGAAGAAATACTTAAATTTTCAAACCACTCTACACAAGCATTTTGTGCTGTTACAGACAATAGAGCCTGTGTTCACAGCTCACTATCACTTCAGCTCAACCCTATAGCCAGTCCCCCAAATTAATCAGAGCTGCACAATTCAAAAGCAGCACAAAATGATTAATTAGAATCACTTGTTGTCAAACAAAGGAGACCTCCTCTATGGAGGGAAAGAATGGGAACGTTCCAGCAGGAAAAACAAATCCTGATAACACAAATGAATGGGAGGTCTGTCCCACTAGGAAACATTAGCAAGAGCAGCAGAACTGAATAAGCTGGATAAAGCTGATTACAAGTGTTGGTTCAAGTTTTGCTCGATGAACTGCATCCAGAGCAGTTTCTCTGAGGTCTAATAATGCTTGAAGGCAGTCTGGAGGCTCCATGACACTACAAAAGCTCTCTGTCACTCCTGACCATCACCTCTCAAATACCATCATAATGGTTAACTTTGTGATGTGTTTCACCCCCTAAACTGAAGAGGAAATTAACCAATTCAAAAAATGTCGGTAGGGACAGACACACAAGCAAAGCAAGATCAACTAAGTCTAATTCTTTGAGAAAACCTGGCTTCATGTGTATGCCACATCTGTGCAAGACAGAAAGAAAGACTTTAAATAATGTCAAATGTTTTAGATTTGGTCACCTCTCTTTTTCCTAGTAGTTAGTCCCTGTACCATTAGCTGTCCTAGCCCCACCTGTGCTCCAGTCCTCCTCTCCAGTCACCTTTTGGATTCTCCAGAATGTCTATCCTCAACATAAACTAGTCAGGCCTGCCTACTCATTTCCTCTCTCCCCAAAATAACCCCAATTTTGCAATCATTCAGCCTCTGTCTATTCCCATTCTAACTGGCTTATTGTACAAAACTGCAAGGGAAAGAATAGGAGAGGAAAGGGGCAAAATCAGGACAGATTTTTCCAGAAGCTTTTCCTACCCACTTATAAAACAAACTCAGCTCTGTCAAAGATGAAATCCACAGAAACTTCCCACCTCCCTTTCACACGCTGACTTTGATATCTATTGTGATGCACAAAGGTGAATATTTTGCTGCTCTGGTAGCCCTGAAAGGCAGGATGCTTGACTTTAATCTGACATTCCTGTTGAGCATCACGTCTTTCTCCCGAGGAAGCATGTTCTCCCTTGGCATGTGACTCATTGCTCGTTGACACCAGCAGTGCTTTGCCCAGCTGCTCTGAGATGTTTTGTTTTGAATCCCAGTCATGCAGAAGACAAGACCTGGTGAAGTCAGATCTCAGAGAGACCACAAAGGACATAGCAACAATACCACTGGTCTGTGTTTCTATGTTTCTATGTTTCATGACTTTAGATCATGTAACATGTCTGATTTGGCTTTAAATGAAAAAGAACAGCTTGTCATGGAGAATGCAACTTAACAGCCTGAGTTTTTATTCTGCTTTTTACAACCACCTCTTAGTTGCTGTTTGCTGATGAGTTTTGAGTACAGTAGCTATGCCAGCAGCATTCAGAGCAGTTCCTGAAATATATTTGTGTTTTCAGAGTCATCTCCATGGTACTTTGGACAACTTTTAATTTAGTACTGAATGTAGTAAAACCTCATTCATTACAAGGTGCACATGTTGGGGACGTATCCAAATAAGCTGGAGTGAAATGTTAGACTAGAACAGGCCCTAAGGAAGAGGTTTCCCAATTTCTGCTCTGTTCCAAAATATTGCAGTTTTATTTCAAAAACACTGTGCTTTGGAAACTGGTTTTTGCCTAATCTGTCATTTTAAAAGAGCATTGGTTACTTGTTGACTGCTGCTTTTTTTTTCTTTACCAGAGAACTGCAGTGCTACATATCAATATCTAACTGGAACTGGAAACTAATCTAACTGGAAGATTAATAATAGGGAGAATCTTGATATTCCCCTCTCTGACAGGCAGAAGAAGCAAAACTTAAAGCTTGATGGAGTGTGCTTAGAAATCATGAATTCAAGCAGCAGAGTACACTGATGCCCAAACCCAGCATCAGCTTCAGCCAGTGACTCTAAATGAGCAGAAGCCAATTCAGATTTGAATGCAGCATGTTAGGCAAGTATGACCTCTGAAACCCATCAGAGCTTGTTAGCAAGGTCATAGTTTTGTGAATATCTGGCTATTCCCTTCCTGCTTATGACATGTTCCTCTCTGGCTTGATGTCCATACACCCCCTTCCACAGTGTGCAATGAGGACGGCAGCGATGCAGCAGTATCTGGACCATGGAAACTTGTTTATCCTCATTCATTAGCACAGCCACACCATTTGCAAAGATTGCTTCTTGATTTATTGGCTGATAATGGCAATTTTGCTCACCCTTGAATAAAAGGCTCTGCAAGATTGGCCAGTTGTAGCTGAGAAAAACCTTCAACTTGATTGCTTTCCTCTGAATCCTTGGGTAGGATCTAAGGATGGCATAGGACCCACACATAGTAAAAACCCCCAAATGCATGTCTTTGTCAAGCTGGCTGTGACAATGTGCAGGTATGTACGGAATGGCCTCATGAGCATGTTCAATACTCCTTGGACAGCATTCTTGCTTCCTGCACTGGTGTCTGTTGCTGTGGTTCTTGCGCTTACTGTTGAAAGAGCTAATTGGATTAAAACTGACATGGAGTTATCTATTCTGCCACACAATATGGGGAATATGCTTGTACCAACCCAAGCCAACTCTGCAAGAACTAATTTCAGTGCTTTGTGTAAAAATATATGACAATAAATGTCCATTGTTTAGGCCTTTCTCATCAATCACAAAGATGCAAAGACTCTGCTCAGTGCCATGAGACACAAACTGAGGTTTCTCTAGGCAAGTGGATAACTGCAATTAAACTCTGGAGGAAAAGCCTGATGGATTTGAGACAGAAAATTAGCCGTAGCTGTTAGCAGCTTTGATGCAGTTGTTAGAAGCTGCTTTTGGTTTTTCATATAAGTAGAAAAATCAATCACCTCAAACACTGCTCTCTGTCTTTAAAGCATTTTAACATCTTTCCACTTCCCAAATTAGCAGCACAGACTGAAATACTAGAAGTAGTCCTTTCATTCTTTAGAGCTGGAGCCCTGGTAGTATACTGCAATGCAGCATTTACCAAAGACCTGTCCAAAATTGAATAGATGAAAGAGATATGCTTAGGAGGGCAGTGTGCCTTTATGCACACATTGGCTAACTTGTGTTGGACTGAAAACTACATGGGATGCTAGACATAAATAAATAAGTAGCATTTTTGTTGCGTTTTGTCATGTTATTGCAAAAATCAGGGTTATAAATATCTTTCTTAAAGCCACAAAAACATTAATTTGCATGAAAATTATACATTCTACTATTATTCATTCCTAATAAAAAGATTTAATAATTTTGCTTTTATATAGTGAAGTTCACGTTTCTAAGGTTTTCTTTACCCTTCTAATTGTTTGATTTCTGGCAAAAAAAAAAGACAGTGTCTTAAAATTCAAGTCTCTAAAAACTCAGGCTTTCAGAAAATATCAAATGTGAATCATGAGAATAAGTGACATGTTGGAGACGTGAGGCATATGGTATTGTTAAACAGCTTTCTGAAGTTCTAATATGTGTAATGATACATTGTTTATCTCATAGTATTTTCTAAGGATTTGATAGAGGTTGGAAATGTAGAATACAGTAAGAGCTACTGTCACCAGCTACAATGGTGATAAATGTTATCATCTTAATCATACATGATTAGTTGATTTTAAAACCGGTCCAGAAGAACTACTTAGTAGGATTTTTATCATTCTTTAAAGCATAAAACCATTAAAAGCTTAATAGCTGCTATTTAAACAGAATTAATGCCATCAAATGGTTCTTTTGCAGCTAGATAAAATTTTGTTTTTCAGTAGATTTACATTTTGAATCATTTTTTACCATATTTTTGAGTAGCTGTGGTTTTCCTGAATGCATTAAAATTAGTAATAACAAGAATCTCTCAGCTAGGAACAACCACGACTTAAAACCTGAATTGTTTACTCTCAAAATGAATAGAGTTCAGGAATGATTTTTCATGGAAAAGGTCTGTTATATATGAAATATTGGAATTCGTGCTAAAGTGTATAAAGTTATATTCTATGTTATAAANTATGCTTTAAAATTCCTAATCACTCAACCAGTATAATGAATATTTTTACCTATATTAGATATGTGGAAATACAAACATGGTAGAGACATAAAAGATGTGCAGATGGGCATTGCCATGAAAACAAAAGGTAAATCACCTTTGCAAAAATCGTAGAACCTTAATCTGCTGAGGGATAATTAAACATAAACAAGACCTTTTGGCGGAAAAATGGGGGTTATTGCTAAAATCTGCCTCCAGAGGCTCAGCACAGCAATTGGGCCTGGCCCATTTTAGAAAATAGCTCCCTTTGGACTATGTTTCATTTGAGTATCTTAATAAATTCCCTTCAGATATCATGAGCATATGGATGTGATAAACAGGGTAGTAACCATGTCTCCATCAGTTAAGGAAACACAAGCTTTCCTAGGCCTTGTGGGATTCTGGAGAATACATATTCCAGGTTATAGCAGTTTCTGACCCAAAAGAAGAGCTATTTTGAGTGGGGCCTTGAGCAACAAGAAGCCTTTGAGCATCTCAAACAGGAGACCACTCATATGGTAGCTCTTGAGCCTGTCCTAACAGGAGAAGCTGTGCAAAATGTGCTCTACACTGTGGCCAGGGAGCACGGCCTCACCGGGAGCCTCTGGCCAAAAACGTCAGGAGAAAGCCCAGGTCAGCCATTAGGGTTTTGGAGCTGAGAGAATTGGGGTACAGAAGCCCACTACACCCCTGAAAACTGTAAAAGAGATCGCCCTTCATTTTTCAAATGTAACAAGGGACACAAAAAATGGGAACAATGATGCTGCCTCTCACAGGGCTAGCACAAAGTAAAGGCTGTTAAAACGAGCCAGCAATAAGCCTCTGATTGAGTCACTCATGCATAGATCCACTTCAAGCCAGTATAACTCTGATGGGATAAAGCTTTATTCATATATTTATATGAACATTAAAAAATATTCATATATTCAAAAATATTTATTCATATTACAGTAGCACCAAAAGATCTCTTAATGAGCCTGGAGCCAATGTAGCAGGGACTGTGATAAAATATTGAAAAAATTACTCTAATGCAAATAATTTACTGTGGATGAGGGAACCGATTCATTTGAGATTATAGAGACAGCAGTGAGATTGCAAAAGATGTAAGAGCTGGCTAATTATCCTAACACTACAAGTAAGATTTTAACTCTTGGCACCTGGCTTCATTACTCTGACTCAAGGTACAACATTTCTGATCCTTTCCCTGATAGGTTTTTTTTGCCACCCTCAATTATTCTGCTGTTTCTGAATTACTCTCAGTACTTCACACCACAAAGTGTTCCTGCCCCAGCACCATCACTTCTGCCGAGAGAGATGGGATGCTCTGGTAAGTGAAGGACAAATTTCCAAGTGCTTTAACAAAGAGACCATTGTGGAGGTGTTCCATGATTTCTTGTTATCTGCTTGTCTGAACTTGTCTTCTTTAGTTTCCCTTTGCCATTTAGTGGGAGAATTGTTTGGGGTAGTGTGAGGCAAAAGAAAGAAAAAACCCTGAGAAAAACAGATTGTGGAAAGAACAAAAAGCTCTGTTAATTCAAAGGCAGCAAGGTTGGAAACAGGACAAAATCGTTGCCCCACAGGATCATGGCTGCAAATACCAATGTCTTCACAACTACTACTTTTACAGTAGTACATAAACTTTTCCAGATAAAACTCTTAAAAAATGTATTTTCAGCTCCACTGAACGTTTCAGGAAAGATTCTGTTACTACAAAAGCCTGTACTTCTTGTTAAAAAAAAATAAATTGTTTGGGGAATGTGACATTTCTACTTTAAAAGACAATTCATTCTTTGGACGTTTTGTGTGCTTGTTTGTTTTTACTGACATTTTCTAATAAAACATAATCCTACTGTGACATCCCAAAGTGCAAATTTAACACAATTTTCATGAACCCTCTTTGTGCTACGAAACATTCTCCATACTCTTTTTCAGGTGCAAAACAGAAGCAACACAGACTCATTAAATATCCTATTACAATAATTTTGGTATAAGCAATAATTTTATAGATACATAAGAATTACAGAATGTTGAGTAATCAGTTGTTTATCCTTTCTCTGTGAAGAAGAAAAATATAAATCCATGCAATATTTCAAAGATGTTCTCCAATATTTATTATAAACTTCCAGCACAGGAGATCCACTAGTTTAACGAAACATCTGTTCAAAGGTCTTACTAATCTCATAATTAGAAATTTTTCCCAATCTCTATCTTACAACTTTGTATTGAAATTTCTGCCTCAAATATTTTGGTTTGAATTAAGTCAGCATTTCTTGCAACACATACATAGGATGTGAAGGAAAAAATGGCCATCATCATCTTAAAACTAATTAATTCCATTTCATATATCCTTATGTTTCCACTTGATCTTGTTTTTACTGAATAAGTAGACTTCTCCCAGCCTTTTGACATAAACTGTGCTTTCTTTTTGTCTTTTTTCTCTCCTTTAGAGATTGTCCAGTTTATTTACACCTGTCTTGTTTTCAGGCTGGGGAATGGTGCACCAGCTGAGGTCTCATCACTGCTTAGTACAGCAAAATAATTACTTCCGTTGTCATGCTGTTAATACAGCCCAGAATGAGATTTGCCTTTTGTGCAACCACATTATCTTGTCGACTCAGACGCAGTTTGTGAGCCATGATGACCTTGGACCTCTCCTCCCATACTGCTGTTCCTCCAGTTATTCTCCCATTTGTATTTGTGCAATTCAGGTTGCCTCCACAGGCATTACTATTCATGGCACTTGTCGTTATTGAATTTCATCCTCATGGTTCAAACACTTGCTGCAGTTAACAGCGTGGTTATGAATTCTGATCCGTTCCTCCACAGTACACACATCCCTCCTCACCCAAGAGCTTCTGTACATGTGCTCAGCTCCTTCATCCATGCCACAAATATAAAGATTAACCAAGACTAGGACCAAGGCAGATCTTGGGGGTGCCCTGCAAAACCTACCCTCTTTTTTTTGACAGGGAAAGTAATGAAATCACTCCCTAAGCGCCGCTTTTTAGTCAGTTGAACATTGACACACAGTGGCTATAATTTCCAACTTTGCTGGTATAGAATGTTTAAAAGCTTAATAAAGTCAGAATACTTCACATTTTCAGCTTCTCCTCCATTTGCTAAGCAAGATCATCCATCAGAGAAGGAAATTCAATAGGTTTGACATGATTTTCATTTGATGGATCCACACTGGACATTTTCAAGTATTGCATTTTGCTCTTGGTTCCTATCTACTGATTGTTTAACAATCTGTTCTAGTATCTACCCCGCTGTCAAAGTTAAAATGACAGGTATATCGATTTCGTAGGTCTTCCTGTGAAAGTAGGTACAACATTTTCAGTAAATTCACACTTTATTTACCCTAATAGAGAAGTAGCCACATTTTCAAAATAGGTAAGCACAGCAGGAAACTACACTGTAATGCAGAATTTCATCATAAATATCACAAAGAGAAGCCAGCATTTGAAAAAACATCTCTGCATCATTTTCCAGTGTCTTTCAATACATCACTAGGAGAAATCTTGTTCATATCTCCTCACCTGAGTTTATTTATATTATATGAATCTCATTCTTCCCTCTTCCCCTTTTCAAAGATCAGGGAGGATTTCTACCACTTCTCAGGCAAACCCAAAGTGTTTTGTGGCCAAGGGAAGAAGAGGAGCTCATCATCCTTCAAAGCACTGAAGACTGATCTGTCTGCATGTTCTCTTTGAACCTCATCCTTCCCTAGCCCACATAAGCATTATTCATATCCAGCTGTTTCGGGTTTAGTCAGTCGGATCCTCTATGCACATAAAATGTTTATTGAAACAGGGACTTAAACACTTGCTGCTCCGTTTTTCAAATATATTTTCAGACAGTGAAAATACCTTTGGAAGGCATATCTGACCCAACACACATACATACCATTTAAACACCTGCATCTTAATTTGATCCTCTTTTTTAAGTGATGATGAGAAATTGGTGGGTTTACTCATCTCTTTTGTGTTTACCTGACTCATGCCTTAGGAGTAGTGTTTCTCTTACTGGCTAGAAAAGGGTAAGGCTTGCACATTCAGACACAGACACTGGGCAAAGATTTTAATTAATGAGGCTAATTACGGCCTTTTTCTCTCCCCTAAACTGGAAACTCTCACCACCTTCTCTGACAGAGTAAAATTTTTCATAACTGGTGTATTCTCTCTGAAATGTGTATTTTTGATGTATGACCATGTAATGAGAAAATACCACTTGAATTTACTTCTGCACATTGTTGAAACAGAGCTTAAAATCAATTTTTAAAAATAATCCATGTAGAAAATTATACTGTGCGTCTATGAAACAACATTTTCATGCTTATAACCATAAAACCATGAAGTCATTAAAGGAATCTACTCAAGAAATCGTAAGCCACATTAAAACAAAACATATTCATCTGTTTCCAAACTATTGCCATGAAAGATTTCTGATCAGAAGATGGGCTGAACCATGTAGCTTGGTTTTTGGTCTGAAGTCATAAGAATCTAAACCAATTTTACTCAGATCATCACACTTCCCAAGAATTGCTGCCGAGCTGTAAATAGGACTGGAAAATTCCAGTTCACAGTTTAATTTTCAAAATGTTACAAATGACTGACTGGAAATAAAAACAGAAAAAGCAGGGAAACTGAGAAAAAAACCGTGTATTTTAACCCTAACTTTTATAAATTTTGTCAATAAAAGTACCCTCTTTAAGTAATTAATTTGTCTATAAGAACAATACAGCTCATTTCCTAAATTTCAGTTTAAATATTGAAGTATGTTGGTTTTGTGCCAGACCATAATATTCTCATAATGAAGAATATGTAGGAGGTGTAAGGCTTTAACATTATTGTGTGGAGCTTCACTGATTTTTTTTCCATAAAAATATTTGACTTAATAGTGCAGGTATTCATACAGTAAATTAAAACCTAAAATTGCAAGGAATAATACTGCTTTAATTGCCTGACAGGATGGGGATTATTTCTCACATTCTCTCCCGCACAGATGAATATAACCTTCCTAAAGAGGAAGTCTATTCACTGCTGAATTGAGAGGACTGCGTTAATATATTGAACTCTAGGAAGCCCCTAAATAATGTAGTATAAAGTATTAGCATTTTTCACCCCTTGAAGATCAAAGCTGAGGGTATTAGTTGTATGATGTAAGATTCATAGGTTATATCTGTGTGAATGCCAAGGTGATATTGCAGGACTAAGTCTTACTGGAGTACAAATCTCAGAATTAAAAGAAAGGCACAGGGCAGGGAATTTTTGGTGTGTTTGTTCTTCTCAGATACTGCATCCTGCAAAACAATTCCCAGGGGCAGCTTGCCTTTTTTAATCTTGTAACTGACATGTGAAATTTGTGCTTCCATCAGTACATGTTGATGATGCTCTGAAGGAACTGGGCTCTGAAGGAGATCCTCATGCCCTGGCACGCAGCAGCTGTCCAAGAGGTTTCAGTTTTTGGTGTGCCCTCAGTGTTTAGGCATAATTCTTTGGGCTGGTGAAGGGACCAGCAGCATTTAGACCTAGAGCAACTGGATCTGAAAACTGTGTTAAAGATTCAGCTGCTGGAAGTAAATTCTGTGCTGTGGATGCAGATGAACTGATTACAAAACCTGAGCAAATAATCTTAATTATTTTGTGAATGCAGTGCTCCACAAAAGCTGAAGTGCTGTTTCTGGGTCAAGCTGAGGTATCCATGATTCAGTGGAGCTCACCATAGAGGCTTTGACAGTATTGGGATTTCTGTTCCCTATTCTTAACGCATGGCTGCTGTGAGATTCACAGCAGTGCAAACATGGGTGACATGAGCTGTGCCAGGTGCTCTGAGTGTCGAAATCCAGCTCTGACATTGCTGCTCTCAGTAGCCAGAACCAAGACATATCATATGGAAATCTTGTCATGAGTATAGGGATTCTTCCAGCACTAATAAATCTCTGGAAACAACTGATAGCCAGGCATGGGAGGCTCAGAATGGGTATGTAAGCAAAAAATTAAGGCACAACCCCAGGCACTTCCCACTACATGAGGGTTTTAAATACGGAAGGTTTCCTAACCTGGAACTTGCAGTGCCAAGGAGGAGTACAGCCTTTTGGGGATGGCAGATTCCTCACTCAAGAAACTGCTCCAGTGAGTACTGTGTATATCCAAGCAAACTATTCCAGGACTGAGGTATTCCCAGTCATAATGTAACATATCCCCAAGGATAGAGAAATCATGTGTACTTCTTCCATAGAAATTTGCTGGAGGGTGGGAAGTATTTATTTGTTTGTTTCTGTATTTCTTCCCTGCCCATCATATAGCACATCGTCAAACCCATGAAAATAGAAAATCCTAATTAAATAGTTCTAAAAAGCCAATACTTAATTGTCTCTCTACATGTGACATTATTCCAGTCACTGACAGTGGAAGGTAATTCCAACCTTCTGAAATCCCAAAAGGCAGCTTTCTTCCACTGGTTCTTCTTCCCTCTGCTAAGATGGGATTTCAGTTATTACAAGCAAAGAGCCATCTCAGAGAACACCTGTGCTCTGCAGGTGCCTGGAGCTTCCCTGTGGTACTTGAGCCTCTGAGGGCTGTAACATGCCTGCCAGTATGCTCTGAACAGATTGCCCCAGTAATGGACACAGTGCTCCCAGTAAAGGAATACAGACTGCTGCATGGGGTGAGGTGATCTGGGGAGTAGAAGGAGGAAGATGTGCTTGTCTTAGGGCCATAAAGAGCTGCTGATCTAAGAATAAAATTCTAGTGAACAACCAACCAGGCTTACTAGGAAAAGTTTATAGATTCAGTATTATTCTCAGCTGGTAAGGAACACTAAAATCTATAATTATGTATGGTAGGTTTGCTAAGAAAATGGTATCTCTGAGGGAGAAAAAAGTGGAATATTTAGAAAATTCAATAGCTTAAGCGTAACTAGAAAGAATCTGTGTTTCTCTCAGTTATATTCACTGCTCTGCTGTTTGATCTCATTAACTCAGTGATTTCCAAAGTGGGCTTCTGTGCCATATTTGCAGATGTGTTCTTCGTCTTAGCTTTCTAGTGAGTTTTGGGTATACCCTGTCAGACAGGAAAACCATGAGTGTCAACCAGAGTTTCCAAAGGTTTCTTCTATATCATGGCCCTGTTAAGAGGGCCATGTTTGCTTGGGATCAGGTATCATGTATGTTTGCTGTTTTGGAAGTCTTAACTACTGAAAACTTGTTATGGAGAAAGCCATACAGCAGAAAAGGCATCAACCTTCCAGCCTGTGCTCATGCCACTGAATCCAGCCCCTCGCCAGTGGACTCCAAAAAGCACAGTTCATCTTCTAGAAACTAAGGCAAAAATCCACCTCAAACTTAACAACTGCTGGGCCCATAACCACTTGGCCCTCTGGTAAATGGTTGGATGTCAAAGATTGAATTTAAATTGAATTACTCCAATTAGTTGTTTAGGGAACAAATTTTTACATATATTTAAAACCTAAAAATTTGCTTCCATTTTGACACACATCCTCAAAGTTACTGACTTGGGGGAGGGAAGTGGGGTGGTGGTCTTGAGTAGTTTACCAAAGATGACTCAGGAAAGACTGTCACAGCAGAGAACTGAACCCAAACAACCCATGCTTCAGCTATCAACAAGGTTACAAAACCTCCCAAGCATATGAAACTCCACTGTGAGATAAAGTCCTTCTACCACTCCTTGAAAAAACCCTTCCTTATATATGAACTGCAGAACAGATACAGACAATCTGTGTGGCACTTTAGACAGCAGCAAACCACTTCCTCTTTCTTTGTCAAGTGTGGCGAACTTGACAATTTTCCGAAAAAAGTATCGACTTAATTTGAAAAAATTCTCGGTACAAGCATCCACATATGAGCCAGAGAAAAGCCAGGGAAAACGTAATTTTGCTGTATACATACGTACAGGGAAATCCAGGTGCATTCAAGCCTGACTTCAAACTATAGGCAACTGCTTGTCTAATTTCAGCTCAAGCCTTTGCTTGTTACAGGAATTTTGCATGAATGGACACTGCTCATCAGTGTCATGAATGCGACTGGATTCAGGCCAACTGCTGCACTTGGAATTAAAGTTCCAGTTCTTCACCTCCACTGAGAACTCAACCATAAATTCTCAATTAAGGTCTGGCTGAGGCTCAGTGAAGCATGACTGGAGATTTTCTTATGTAAATAAGATAGCAGTCAACTCATTTAACAAAACTTCAACAGTAATTGAGCAGCAACCAGCTCATATTGTGTCTTTCACTTCATCTTGTGCTGGATTAAATAGACAAGGGCTTGGCTGCATTCCGCTTTATTTTCTCAAGTCCTTACTTGCCCAGTTTGAGGCCTGACATTGTTTCTGATGGAAACCTGTGTCGGACTAATTGTATAGCTTTGTCTAAATCTTTATTGGACAGCTACTAGTTCTGAGTTTTTATTTGCACTAGGAAATGAAGGCTCAGATCCAAAGATATTATATTGCAAAAACAGATAAATTCCTGTGTTAGGATGCTGTCTTGATATTAATATTAGCCCTCAGCCACTGGGTGGTTGGTTGGTTGGTTTGTTGGTTGGTTTTTAGAGCTTTTTGTGGTTACTTTTTGGGGATTGGGTTGTTTTTTTGGGGCAAGTGGGGGCGGGGGGAGGGTTCACTGTTTCGTTTTTGTTTTGCTTTGGGTGTTGTGGTTTCTGGGTCTTTTTGGGGGGAACAAGGGTGGGTATTGTGTTGTTTCTTAGATGGGTATTCCTGTTCTCTGTGGAGTACTGTTAGATGTCTAATTAAGGCAAATCATCACTGAACTACTGATGTAAGTGTTCCTACAACAGAATTTATGTCAATTCCTATGTCCTGTCTGTCCTACAGATTTTCATTACAAACTCTAGTAGAGTGTTCTGTATAACCGTAGAGTCACAGAATAATCTGGTTTGGAAGGGATCCTAAAGATCATGTTGTTCCAACCCCTTTGCAACGGGCAGGGACACTTTCCACCAGACCAGGTTGCTCCAAGCCCCATCCAACCCAGCCTTGAACAATTCCAGGGATGGGGCATCCACAGCTTCTCTGGGCAACCTGTGCCAGGGCCTCACCACCCTCATAGTAAAGAATTTCTTCCTAATTTCTTACCTAAATCTCCCTTCTTTTAGTTTAAAAACATTCGCCCTTGTCCTGTCACTATCTGCCCACGTGAAAGGTCCCTCTCCAGCTTTTCAATAAGCTTTCTTTAAGTACTGAAAGGCCATAAGGAAGCAATTAAACCCTGCATGTTTGTGTCTGTTTGTGCTCATGTCTGTGTTTTCACTGCATAATATTTTGTACCTGTATAAAAGATATTTTTTTAAAGACATAAAAGTGACATTTGTGATACAGGACTATATGTAGCACATTCTGAAACTCAAATTCATTACAAAAGTTTAAAAATCTCCAAGGGGTGTCTGTGCATTGCTTTAGTCCAGTCTGGTTTTCATGTTAATCCTTTGAATCAGCTCAAGAAACTGATACTGAGGGATAGCTAAGAGAAGGGCTAAGCAGACAAGAAAAGACAAGAACAAAGGCTTCTTAGCTGAAATAGCTAAAAAACCCGCAAACAATAGCTTGAGCTTATGCAAATGCAATGTCTCTTTTAGTGCATTCATCCAGTTTTAAAAGTACCTAAATGTCATGCTCTCTAAAATAATTTGTAATGGAAAGTGTAATAGGCTTCAACAGCTGGACTAAATTATTCAGTTCAAAAGAATGTGCGTGTGAGGGAGAGAAATAATGTTACACTATTTATATACCTCAGCAAAGGCTTGATTCTTGCACTGAGCATCCAACTTTTCTAAACCACACAGGCTGGCAAACACCATTCTTAAATTTAAAAAATATAGCTGACCATCACTCTGGAGGAATGTAAGGACCTGTTTATGTTATTTCTCTAGCTAGTGATATTGCAATCACACACAACTTTAGCAATATGCAAAAAATTCAGGAAATAAAAGAGTATTTATTAAATTAGGGTCCATATTGAGAATTAATGGCACCATTTGAAGATTTCCCTACAAAAGAGAGTTCTCAGAAGGTTTGAAAGGGTTTTATGGGTTTTTTCCACCAAATTGATAACCAGTAACTGCTCCTCCTGGTGAGACTGACCTCTAATCCATTGCTATCTATCACGCTTTTTGAACTCAGCAATGCTAGATGAGGCATGTGAATTAAAACGCATCTTTTCTCTCACTACAGGTGGATAATGAATTTAAATCATATTACATGAAGAACAAAAACATAATCTATAATTAGGTTTGGATGACACCTCCTCTTATAAGAATATTTCCCATGTTTTCACTTACTAATTGAAATGTTTTTAAATTTGACTGTTCAAGGTGACATTTTCTATGCTGATATTTGCTTCTGGCTGCTTTTTGTAATTATAACCAAGTTTATTCAGCTGTTTCCAAGAATGTAACTGGGTGGGGGGGAAGTTGGTTTTATCCATATTAAAACTCCGCTAACCTTTGAGAAGATCCAGTGTCCTTACACTGTGGAACAGGAATTAGAGACTTGGCAAGGAAGTGCACTGTTATATCAGCCTTTTTACTGTCCTCATGTTCACCTTGCTAAGGAATAATATTAGTCAGCAAATCTTTGTTGATGGTTCATATCCAGCTCCTCTCTATTCTATCTATTCAGAGGAAGGGCTGGAAGGAAGATGTTTTTTCTATGCAATTTTTGAGCGCATGAATTCTGTCTCTCTACACCCACCAATATGGTTCCCCACATGTATCAGGATCAGTGATGTGAATGCAAAGAGGGAGGAGAGTTGAAGCATGATAATATAAGGAAGGAAACTGAGCAAACAACAGCAGTTCCAGGGTCTGTATGAGGAAAAATTGCTGTCACAAAAAATTGGTGGAGTTATAGCGTGGAGCTGACTGAGAAGGAGTACTGGGGTATAACGTAGGAATGAGATGTAATGGGAAACAATGAGGTGGAAAGATCAGGACAACCTAAGCATGAAAACAGGAGCAAATGTACAATGAGAAATTAGACTGATTGACTGGGGCCTTCCTGTCAAAAATAAGTGTAAAGAGCTGGAATGTGGAACCCTGGAGGACAGACAAGAAACTGGGAATGAGTACCAAAGGGAAATGTGAAAGAGCTGATGCAGCAGCAGAGTGGAAAAGATTGGATACATGAAGAGAGAAGGGCAGGGTAAGGATAGTGAGAGCAGAAAGGGAGAGAGGCAAGGGATATTTGGTCAGGAAATCCATCAGAGGAAACAGAAGAGCAGCTGATGAAGAGATACCTGACTTGGATGAAAGTTGCAGCAGTGCAAGTCACAGCAGTGTGGCTGGTGAGAGACAAGAAGTCACTCTGAGGGCACAGTGGATTCATGACTGAGAAAGAACCATAGAACTGTCTGTTCCTTGGTACCATTCAGCTTCTTCTGGCACTGAGCAGTGTGGGACAAGATAATGCACTATGGAAGAGTCAAAGGTGTCTATTTTGGGATGGACTTGCAGCACACCAGTGTCATACCAAACGGTGGAGTAACTGTTTGTTGTTGGTAGTGATGGTGTAAGTAAATCTTTACACACAGACATAAACACTACAGAAGATATTATTTATATTTCAAAAGCAAGACCCAGAAATTAGGGTTTTTCAAAATTAACACTCTCTCTAAAAATCCTCCTTCTTTTAAAGCACTTTTTATAGATGGAGAAAACATCCAATATTGTCCTAACTGTAGACTAAAGACAAGTCCTTACACTTCATTAATAATTGACCTCTGTTTGAAATATTTGTTCTCTTCCAGGACTGCACCTTTACTGTAGCTAAAATTGCACTTTTTCCAAAACTGGGTCATGGCTAAAGCAAATATTTTATTAGGAGCTTTTATTAAACGTATTAAATTTTGCCAGATAGATAATAAATTAACAAACTTTTACAGCCTAAAAAGATAATTGCTTTTTTAATTTTATTTTTATTTTTATTTTTTTAGGTCAGGGAGAGAAAATCTATATAACTAGTTCATTGAACCTGATGAACTTTTCCAGCATTATTGCACAGAAATATATTCTGTTGCCTAGGATCCAGCATCCTTAGAGAGGGTGGACAAGGGTCTGCAATAATAAGATGTATATAAATGAATTCCTATGCTACTGTGAGTTCTAGAAGTTGTTCTTTGCTCCTATGGTTACCCTAGGGAATATAATATGGGGGAGCAAAAGAGCTGGAGCATAGCAAGACTTCATAGCTTTCTGACTATTTGTGCTTCAGGGACTGTAGGAGAGGCAAAATAAATTATAAGAAGCCTTTAGGCATGCCAACCTCTGTAAGTATGTCAGCATGTGCTGGAGGAGGCTATGTGGCTGTGCTGTCAGATATTTTGCTCTCAGCTGACCCATGGGGAGATCATTCTGTTCCTAAATTCCACTTCCCGGAAAATCTTTCCTTAAAAGGAAAAATCAAGCAGTGAAATCACTGCAGAGTTCTCAATACCCTCAGTCATGCCAATAACCTTCAAAACAAAACAAAACCTTAAAACTATTTTTTTCCTTATTTTCCTCAAGCCACTGTTTACTTCTTTACTGTAATCCGTGTGGTATGTTTAATGGACAAGGAACCGGACTCCTGAAGTGTTGTAACCCATAGGCTTTAGACTATGCTTGCTTACTTTTCCACCCCCTCTTTAAATGAGCAGTCCAATGATGCCATTGTTCTAACACAAAGGAATGAGAACAGTCTTCCATCCAGACTGGTCTCAGAGTCAGCTCAATCTTTTTAAAGATGTGCCTTTGTGCCTGTATTTAGTTTGCATGGCCAGGTTTGGGTAGCTGAGGAGAGGCTACAGGGATGGCTTCTGTGAGATGCTGCTGGAAGCATCCCCCATGTCCAACAGAGCCAGTGCCAGCCCTTCCCCAGGAAGGAACCAGTTCCCAGGAAGGAACCAGCTCCCAGGAGGGAACCACTGCTGGCCAAGGCCAAGCCCATCAGAGATGGCAGCAACGCCTCTGGGATAACTTATTTAAGAAGGAGAAAACAGTAATTGTGCAGATGTAATTGCAGCCAGACAAGAGAGGACTGAGAGGAACAACTCGGCAGACACCAAGGTCAGTGGAGGAGGGGGAGGAGGTGCTCCAGGTGCCAGAGCTGAGATTCCCCTGCAGCTTATGGTGAAGACCATGGTGAAGCAGGCTGGTCCTGATGGACTGCACCCTTTGGGAAGGAGCCCAGACTGGAACAGTTCAGGAAGAACTGTAGCCCATGAGAAGGACTCACACTGGAGAAGTTCATGTAGAACTGTCTTCCATAGGAGGGAACCCACACTGGAGCAGGGGAAGGACTCTTCTCCTTGGGCAGCAGCAGAAACAACCTGTGATGAACTGACCATAGTCTTAATTCCCTGTCTCCCTGTGCCATTGGATGGAGGAGGTAGAGCCCAGAAATGAGGGAGGTATAGGGGAAGGGTGTTTTTAAGATTTGTTTTGCTTCTCATTATCTTGCTCTGATTTTGAGAAAGATAATGAGAAGCATTTTTTATTTTCTGGTAATAACTTTAATTAATATCTCCAAGTCAAGTCTGTTTTGCCCATGACGGTAATTGCTGAATGATCTCTCCATGTCCTTATCTCATCTCATTCATCTCATGAAACCCTCTTTTTTTTTTTTATTTCTCTCCTCTGTCTAGTTGTGGTGGGAAACTACAGAGCAGCTTTGGTGGCTACCAGGCATCCAGTCAGGGTCACCACAGATTTGAGATGGGTGTTCATGGGCAATGTTAAATGAGTGTTTGAGCACTGAAGCACTAAAATCACTGATTTGGAGAAAAGGAGATGGAGAGGCAACCTCACTGCTCTCTTATCTTCCTGAGGAGGGGAAGTGGGGAGGGAGATGCTGATGTCTTCTTTGTGGTATCCAGTGATAGGATGTAGGAGAATGGTTCAAAGCTGTGTCAGGGGAGGTATAAACTTGACATTAGGAAACATTTTCTTACAGAGAGGCTGTCAAACACTGGAACAGTTTTCCTAGAGAGGTGTTTTATGTACCACGCCTGTCAGTGTTTAAGAGGCATTTGGATGGTGCACTTAAAAATATGCTTTGACTTTTGGACAACCCTGAAGTGATCAACCAGCTCAACTAGATGATTGTTCTAAGTCCTTTCCAGTTGGAACTATTCCATTCCATTCTATTCTTTCCTAAAGAGTCATGGTCACACCAACAGCATTATTTACTTTATTTTTTGCAGTCCCTGAGTTTATCTCCACAGCCTGTATTGTGTATATTTGGAGAAAGGCTTTTCGTAAGGTAAGTAGCAGGGCAGTTAGAGGCAGCCCAACACCTGGAAGGATTTATCATGAACTGGGTGTTTAGCTGCTCCAGACTGTCAATATATCCACAAAATCTCAGGACACTCTTAGGCTTTTTTTCTATTTATAGAACACAGATTAGAAATTCTGAAGATTTGGGNGGGAGATGCTGATGTCTTCTTTGTGGTATCCAGTGATAGGATGTAGGAGAATGGTTCAAAGCTGTGTCAGGGGAGGTATAAACTTGACATTAGGAAACATTTTCTTACAGAGAGGCTGTCAAACACTGGAACAGTTTTCCTAGAGAGGTGTTTTATGTACCACGCCTGTCAGTGTTTAAGAGGCATTTGGATGGTGCACTTAAAAATATGCTTTGACTTTTGGACAACCCTGAAGTGATCAACCAGCTCAACTAGATGATTGTTCTAAGTCCTTTCCAGTTGGAACTATTCCATTCCATTCTATTCTTTCCTAAAGAGTCATGGTCACACCAACAGCATTATTTACTTTATTTTTTGCAGTCCCTGAGTTTATCTCCACAGCCTGTATTGTGTATATTTGGAGAAAGGCTTTTCGTAAGGTAAGTAGCAGGGCAGTTAGAGGCAGCCCAACACCTGGAAGGATTTATCATGAACTGGGTGTTTAGCTGCTCCAGACTGTCAATATATCCACAAAATCTCAGGACACTCTTAGGCTTTTTTTCTATTTATAGAACACAGATTAGAAATTCTGAAGATTTGGGATTTAGTTGACTAATGTTGCACTTTTATCCTTGCATTCTTTTCCTGATTTAGCCAAGCTTCCTTGCTGAAAACTGTAAAATCTCTGGCAGAGTGATTTCATTTGAGCAGCATATTCTGGCTAAGTCTACACCCTTTATTTCTGATTAGCACATACATCATCTATCATTACCTCCAAGAGCAGGAACTACATCTTCCTTTCTGTGTCATTCCTTGACAGCTGCCCCAAAGCCATCCCTGATGTATGGCAGGCAATGTATTGCTGAAATACCCAAATTCTTCACACCATGTAAAGACAACCCAGTGGTCTGCAAGTTCAGTTCTCTTTACAAGATGGTTTCCACATATGCATTTTTGGATGCTGGTTGAAATCTTCGGGATTCCTGCAAAAAGATAAGATAAACTCACTGGGAAGTGAAACTGTGCTAGACAGTGAGCAGTGGGTTTTGTACCCAGATGTTCAGCTGATCCTTCTGGATCCTGTTGTGCTTGCATGACTGGGTGTGGCTGTATGAATGCTCTTAACGGCTCATGATGCCAGGACGAGAAATGCCCATGAAACAGTTCAGATCCTTGCTTCACATCTCTGTCTGATTAGTGGTTTGATTAATGCTAAATAACATATCCACACCCCTAAAAAACCAAACAAATAGACAGACACCCAAATAAAATAAGAAATTCAGCAAACAAAACCCCAACACTATCACTCTGACAAGCTATGCTGCTTGTGGGGCTTATGCCAGTGGACCGTGGACAGGATGCTCATGCACATGCCGAAAGAAGTCCAAGTTACAAACAAAAGGCATAAACCTCTGACTTAGATAAAAATTAGTTTGATTTTTTTTTTGCCTTATGAATCCATATGTGATGGGTTAAGCACCATTTTAAAAAGGACAAGGAGGTGGGGAGTTGCAGCAGACTAGCTTGGACTGAAAACCCTGAGCTTAAGATAAAACCAACTGAGACTAAACTGCAACACATGGATAAAAAGAACACGGTATTATTAATGCTTATCGCTCTTTAGGTCCATACAGTTCAATGACAGTTTCAAAAGGATGTACTGATAAAGGATTTCCTGGTAGTTTGACACAGTGTGTGGTGGTTCCAGTAAGCCTCTTGCTGAACAAAGAGCACCAGGGAACTTCTGAAGCCTGAATGGATGACTGACAGTGCTGAGCCTGAGAGGGAAGCACTTTATCCAGGCTTTTGTCATTTTTTCCAACTAACTGCACCAATGTTTAAGCTGCCATCTAAGCGACTGCCTTGTTAGCCAGAGCATGAAGCAAAGTCCTGTTTGCAAAGTTTGTGATGCTTTCTTCTGAGGTCTCAGGATGCCCAGAAACCAGTTTTCAGGACTATTGGAATTTGAGCAAAGACAGCTATGCTATTTGGGCTGGATTCAATATATCTGAGATCTGGAGATTCTCTATCCCATTGCCCACGCCCATCACTCACCCAAAAGTGTGATGGGGTTCAGAACCCAAAAAATAAAAAATTATGCAAAACTACAAATTATGCAAACGTGATTTTCCTTCTTGCACTGCATCAAGTAGAAATCTGTAACACTTGAAGTCCAGAGAGCGATGCAGAAGATCAGGCCTTTCTCTGGCTTTGCCAAGTCTTACATAAATGAGACTATATATCCATTTTCTCTGGCAGTCTCCCCTGAGCTTATGTCTTCCTTTCCCTGCAGCTGGAATCTCCCCACAGAAATCAACCTCGCAGCGCTGAGAAGTGCTTATCCAATATGATTTGGGAGACAAAAAGATAACTTGACAAGAAAAATTTCCAACTGCCTCAGGGGAGCTGAAGGAGATAGAAATGTTCCCTCTACAGGAGGCTTGGACATCCTGGCAGAAGACAGAAAGGAAGGATAATTAAAATAGTTTCTCTGCAGATTCACTGAATCATGACAATTCATAACTAGAGACACTGTAGGAGGGACAAGAAGATTTACTGGATCAAGGAGCTTCTTATAAAGGAGGAACAAATTAAGAATATTTAGCATGAAAATTAACACTGGAAGCTAAGCTTAATACTGACCCAGATACAGATAGAAAGCTACTCCCTGACTAAAATAAAATAATTATCAGCAGAGGAAGACTCTTTAATTCTAGCCATCTAGATTTAGTTAAGGAGTAATGATATCTGGAGAGCAAGCAGGAGGGGCAGAACCAGGACCTAATCAGACACAAATGCATTAAACAGGGAGAGAAATGTAGGTCATACAATATTACCAGAGACAGACAGAAAAGCAACATGGCCAGACCAACAGAAGCGCCCTTTAGCGTGCAGTAAGCACCATACGTGAGACTGATGTACTGGCTTGGGCTCAAAGCCACAGTGATGCAGTCAGACAACTTTCAGACTGTGTTTGCCAGATCAACAGCAGCAGAAAAAAGATTTATGACCTGACAAAACACTTTCATGGAGATGTGCCCTTTTCTTCTGCAGGGACTGTGCTGGAGCCTGGCTCACACTAGCACTCTTGGGTCACAACTCATTGCAGCGAATCCCAAGTGTTGCAGTGAGGAACACAGAATGAGAGACAATTGCTCATTTTTCCCAGTATGGCCTCTCACACTACCACAGCTGTATGATTGCAAAACTTGCCAAAACAGACCACTCCCACAACCCAGGAGTGACAAACATATAGGAGAGCCTGGCAAGTATCTTTGGGAGGCTGTTAGGGCCTTGTATGTTCCCTTGCTGCCACAATCAGTGTTGTGTCCTTGATAGATCCCCTGGCACCTGTCTTGTCATTGTACTGTAGGTAGGGATGTTATCAAAGCCCTACACCGAAATAAGCCCACATATGTTTATTTAATGGTGATTCTCATCACCAGTCTGTACCGCCTTTTTGGACAAATTATCTCAGAAAAAAAGCTTCTCCCCAAGCAAATACATCCTTTGAAGCTGAGAGAAGATAATCATCTCCAATAAGGGGTGAATTTGAAAACAGCATAGATAGGAATCAACTTATTCTTTAATGCTTTAAGCAAATTTCATTCATTACAATAAATTCTGTCTCTAATATCTAGAACTTTGAGATAAATGATGTCTTTACTGTGCCTTCAAATGTATTGGATGAGCTGTCTGGCACTATTTGCTTTCACACGCCTAAGACTTCCAGTCCTACCTGTTAGGATACTGTCAAAAAAATTCAAGTAATCACTGCTCCATACCAGTGGTCAAAGGATCAAACATTTTAAGCCTTTGAGCTTTTAAGTTCTGCTTGGTGTGCAAATTCTCAATATATCCTTACTGGTTTTTCTATCCTAAGTTGATCAAGCAGCTTCAGCTGGCTCAGATGTCAGTCATGGGGAGGTCACTGTGAGCTGAAACAACTCCCACCACACTTTAAGAAACCAAGGTAAATGCTCACAGTTTTCTCAGCATCTTCTGAGCTCTCTGCTACCACCAGCTAAGCTACCTATTTTAAAACTAGCTTCAGTAAAAACTACATGGTTCTGCAGTGATGAAATGCCCTCTGTCATTTCCCATTAAAAAATGCATGACCCCCTTTCTTCATTACATAGAGCTTTAGCATATACTAGATGTTATTTCCACTCTAATAACACCCAAAGGGTTGAACATATTTATATGTACATATACGTGTTTCCAGTAGCTCTGAATTTCCTTGTAGCCTTTCCTCTTTAAGCAAGTCTCTGGTAATTCAGCTGTGAAATTAAAGAAACAGGGGACACTGTAGTGAGCTCTACTTTCATATTCCCCTTGTTCAGTTTATGGCTGTCTATATTAAACAGGAAGTGCAAAATACTACAGCTTCGGATAAAGAGACAAGCTTCTGTAGCTGGTGGCTGGAACAGTTAATTTTCTCTCTTGAATTAATCCAGAGAAATACCTGCAGCATGTCAGTGAAATGCTCTAACTCTTCCTAGTAAATAGCAGGAACCTGATAGTGTTGCCTCTACTTGTAGTGGCTGTGCTTTCCTTGATTTTGGTACTAAAGCATTGTGGAGTATCTTAACAAATACTCCCAGATTCATCCCGCCTAGTTTTAAGGCATCTAAATTAGGAATCTACTTGCCTTAGATACTCTATATGGTAATCATGGTGAAAAACTAAGCAACCCTATAGAGTAGTTCAACCCTCCAAAAAACCTGTACTAAGGCTGGAACTATCCTACCCTGTCTAGGTTCCTAATGGAAATGTCTCATTAGCTATAAACTTAAAAGGAAGAAAAAAATCACATTTGAGAATTTCCATTTCCATAAACTGTGACTATTGGCTCACCATCATTTGCTGGGCTTCACTGATGGGACCACAGTTTGATTGGTCTTGATGCTCAGTAGTACATGGTACATTCATAATTTGGAAAATACAGATCCCTTTCTAGCTAAAAGAACATGGGTTAGCAAATAGAAAACTAGAGAGTGTTATAGCACAAACTTGAGGGGCTATATTAGCTGGTAACCTGCTCCTGGCTGTCCTGAGGTAGTTTTATGCAAAGGCTGTTGTGAGTGCATGTTAAATAGGACTGGTGGGACAGCTTCTTCCAGGCTCCTGCTGTTTCACTCTCAGCCTATATTCCTCTCATTACTTTTTTTCTTGCAGCTAAGTACTTGCAAACACTGAGTGACTCAAGTTCTAGCTTTAAGCAATGGAGAGAAACTCCCACTCAGATATGGGCTGTCTGATCTTTCCTGGCTACTTCTTTTCAGAAGGGGATAAATTTCTCTCTGTGGAGATAAACCTCTTCTTCCTTGGACTTTGGACTACACACCTAGCTTTGAGGTAAAACAGAATTTTTTATCATTCTGGGAGTGCTTCTTCTAACCTAAGGGTGAGATGCAGCTGATAGATAAGACACTGAAATTTCGATGTCCACTATATAGACATACCTCCCACAGCTTCTCTGCAGTATTTGCTAGCTTTTCACAAGCTTTCAATACAGCAGCATGCTATTTATGCAGCTGCTACTGAATGCACATATTTAAGCAACTTACCTACACCCCTGTATTTGTTTTGACTGGGGTAGAGCTAATTTTCTTCACAGTGCCCAGCATGGGGCTATATTTTGGATGCATGTTGGAAACAGTGCTCATAATATAGAGATGTTTTTGTTATTGATGAGCAGGGCTTACACAGAACCAAGGCCTTTTCTGCTTTTCATACTGCCATGCTGACTGGGGGGCTGAGGGTGCGTGGGAGGCTGGGAGAAGACACAGGTGAGACAGGTGACCCTCAACAGACCAAAGGGATATTCCAGATCGTATAATATCATGGTTAGTACACAAAGCAGAGGGAAGAAGGAAGAAATGAGGGAAGATTGGAGTTACGGTGTTTGTCTTCCCAAATCACCTGTCCATGGACACTTGCCTGCCCATGGAAAGCAGTGAATGAATTCCTTATTTTGCTCTGTTTCTATGGGCAGCTTTTGCTTACCCTATTAAGCTGCCTTTATCTCAATCCATGAATTTTCTCTTTTACCCTTCTGATTCTCTCCCCGGTCCTGATGGTGGGGGAGGGAGTCAGCGGCTCTGTGGCGCTGAGTTTCTGGCTGGGCTTAAACCATGACAACTTTTAATAACCCAAGTACCCAATGCAATTCATATTGCTTCAAAATAAGCATCTAACAAGATCCAGGTGAGCTGCTCATCTGAACTGCCTATTATTTGCCACTGACTCTAAAGTGTAACTCAATCATACTTAGATGTTTAACTCTTTAATACCAAAGTAAATGAGCAAAATCCCACTTTCTGGTCTTGAGCCTCTGTTATTCCATCTATAAAACACTGTTCTTATTGCTCACTTGTACAACTTCTCAGCAAAAAAGAATAAAGTTGTGCCCTGCTGTTATACATCTGACTTACCAGCTACTCTTACTGTGCTGCGTGGCCACCATTCGTGATTGAACTTATCTAATGCAGACAGAACTTGAGAGTTTGTGTCAGTCATGTGGTACCTTTCACTTGCATTGAAGGGGAAAAGCACTTAAAAACTTGTTCAATATCAATTAATCACCAAGGAAACAGCAAGCAAAGTGGTGACACTAATGAATTTATACAGAAGACACTGAAGGTTAGAAAGAGGATGCTTGTTTAACTAGTTCACTAGTTAAGGCATTAATGCACAACAATGAAATTGTAGGACTATCTCATTCATGTGGAGACTACAGCAGCTTGTGGCAGGTCTCATTCCCTTACACTCTGTACAGCAATGCATCTTGAAACTAATGAAGTGGTATGTCTTTATGAGACTTGTCATGGACAATAAGGCTAATTGGAAAAGGGAGTATTAATGTAATGACTTTACCTTTATGTCAGTAAACTATGAAGGAGAATTAGAAAACTTGATGAGATTGCTTTGTTCTGAAAACTTTCTTACTTTTTTACCTTAATATGTAATAAAGTTCTGAGTGGTGCTGCTTAATACACTGGATTTAGAAGATTTTTTATATATTAAAAATCTTTGCATTTTTTTCCATCAGAACTTCAAGGAAGTGATTCCTACTAATCAGCACTTTAATTTTTCAATCAGATGAGAATAAAGACCTTTTTTTTTTTTATGTTGGTCCAGTCCAATACAATACCACCGTGGAGCTAAAATATATACTTTATGCAAGTAAGTCTGAATTATCTACTTTATCCTACCAAACTAGCAAACAAAATGTTTTTGTTTGAGATACATGAGAGATGCAACTGGACTGTTGTACATGGAACCAGTTATTAATTACTAGTGGAGATTTCAGCTCCTGATCCCTTATTTCTCTCTGGGGAAAATGCAAGGGAATTTTTTCTGAAGTCCTTCTATGCTACACAGTCTATCCAGCTGGCACTGAGATTCACCAGCTGTAAACCAGTTTTATACCACCTCTTTATGGAGAGGGCAGGGTTTTGATCATTACTACTCTATTAAACACAAATTTCCATTGCTATTTCTATCAGTTATTTAAAGAAATGAGAACTTAGTAACTCTGGCTATTATTGCTGAGATATGGCATTGGCCCTACTTATTCAACCTCTTGGAAGAGAATTAGATAAAAAAGCAGCATCTTCACCAAAAACCTTAAAAAGTCATATATGAAAATAAAGCTATCATTACACTGATATGGAAACTGCAAGCAAAGTACTCAGGTGAGACAACACATAAAACTATCAGCAACATTTTAGCTGCTCAAACAGTGTAAGCCATAGCAAAGAGTGACTGTGGTTTGAAGAACAACTTTATAGATTTTCTAAGGTTCACGGCCCCATGATATGGCAGAAATGGAACAATGAAACAAATAAAGAAAAAATTTTAAAATGGCAGTTATGATTATTAAAATAATGAAAAAATTATCTGAACAAAGCAGTATAATTTTTGGCTATTCGCATTTCAATACATGGCAAATAAAAGATGTGATGGATAGTAAAGAGAGGAATGTGGATGTGTCATACAGTTTTAAGGCAAGTTTTATATTGAGAAGAAAGTGGTTTATTAGTCAAGTAATTAATCTGTGCAAGTCATTGTCACAAGGTAAAAAGGAGCTAAGACTTACAGAAGGATTTCAAAAAGCTCAGGCAATTCTGTGATAATAAAACCTTCATCTTTTCATCAGACAGACTGTATAATATACAAAAGCCTTCATATCACTGATGCTGCCCATGCTGGGCACATCAGATTAGATTTGATTTTCTAACTTAATATGGAAGTTCCATTGGGCCTTTATGCCATCTGACTCATTGCAGTCTGACCTTGGTACGGCAGAAGGTCATGGAGCAGATCATCATATGAGACAACCAGCATGGACTTATGAAAGTCAGGTGCTGCTTGACTAACCTGATCTCCTTCTATGACAGAGTGACCCACTTAGATGATGAGGGAAGACGGTGGATGTTGTTTACCTAGGCTTTAGTAAAGCCTTTGACTCCATTTCCCACAGTATCCTCCTGGAGAAACTTGCTTCCCAGGGTGTGAATAGGTACACTGTTTGCTGGGTAAAAAAACAGTGTTGGGGCCAGGCTTGTTAAATATCTTTCTCAATGATCTGGATGAGGGGAACAAGTGTTCCCTTGGTGAGTTTGTACATGAAAAGTTAGGTGGGAGTTTTGATCTCACGGAGGGTAGGAAGATGGATCTGGACAGGCTGGATTGATGGACAGAGGCCAGTTTTATGAGGTGCAGTAAGGCAAACAAACACAACCAACCCCATGAAGAGCTACAGACTGGGGACAGACTGGCTGAAAAACTGCCTGGTAGAAAACAACCTGAGGGTGTTCATTGACAATGACTGAACATAAGACAGCAGTGTGCTCTATCTACCTCAAGTTGGATCAAGGAAGGTTTAGACTGGATACTACAAAACATTTCTTCACTGCAAGGGTTGTCAAGCATTGGACCAGGCTGCCCAGAACAGTGGTGGAGTCACCATCTCTGGAGGGAGTTAAAAGACATGCAGTTGTGGCACTTGGGGACAATACTTTAATAGGTTAATGGTTTGACTTTATGATCTTAGACGTTTTTTCCAACCTAAAAAATGGTAGGATTCTATGCTTCTATTTGTCATTGTTACCATGCATTACCCTGGGTTAATGTACTCCTGACATGCTCTGTTTTATCCTTGGGATCATTCTGACAACATCTAGCCTATTCTTCTTTTTCGATTCATTGAGTGTTAAGTTGCCAAGAGTTTTCAGCTTTTCTATGAATCAGTGTTCAGATGTAGCTAAAGACATAAATATCTATAAACTTCTGAATAACACTGTATTAGGGTTTACAAGATATGACATAAAACATATGTCTTCTTCTTCTATAGCATTTTTGTTCCCTGATATTTCTTCCTCTTATCTTATTGATTCTCTTAATAATGAATTATGGAAAATTGAATTTAAATGCTTTTCCTGTAGTCCTGAAGCTCTGTGTTAGAAAAACACATGTCTCCAGTGTTATAGTGAGAGGGACTCCTGGAGGTGTCCTGGGAACCCTGACAACTCTTGAATGAGAATAACCCAAGACTGTTCTCCTCCAGCTTCTCAAAGGATATCATGCCTCGAAACACCTCTGTGCCATTGCTTCCTGACTTGAGTAAGAGTGGAGAGTCATTTCGCTTCTCTTTTAGGGGTTAAAAAAGATCCCATCATTCTACAAAAAATTCAGGCCATACTTTGTTTCATTCTTGGTCTACATAGATGAAGGTCATAGATGTGAAACTGTTTTCTCTGTCTGCTATCCTTTTGCCCATATTTGTTATATCTGTGCAATATTTGATGGAGTGTTTCAAGTCTGGAAGATATAAAATCACAGTTTCAAACTGCACATGACAAATTTGGGTTGAAATAACCAAAGCTTTCTCAAATCTATAAGCAAACTGGGTGCTACAATGGAAAGTTTTGAATAAGCTTAATAAAAGCTGATGCCTGCAGCCCTGCCTAGAATAAGCACATAGAAAAGCTGCATTGAAAAAAACAGCATGTTAATAACCACGAAATTCTCTTCAGCCTTCCAAAAGAACAAATCTTGATCTCTTAGTGTGAAACTCAGTGTTGGAAAAAATTCCCATAACTTTCTCCTTAGGAGGGTGACATGTAGGAAGATACGAATGGAAGGAACAATAATGAGGGGACTACAATGAATGAGGGTCTGAACACAGATCTGCAGGGGAACACAAGCAACCTGTGAGGTTATTCAAGTTTTCAAAAGTCAATTATCAGTTGATGGAGAGATAAATTTAAAAAAGCATAAATTTATTTCTTTGGTATATAAAAGAAGATTATACATACGAAATTCTTAAAATTACAGGGGAACAGACAGTGAATAAGAGCAAAGTTTCTTTCCAATTGCGTTAACACAGCACTTGTTTCTCTAGTCATGATCTTCTGGTGCTTTTCTCTAATGCAGTTAACAGTAGTTACCTAATTGTTGTTCTTTTTTTCTTTTTGACCAGAAGGAACTCTATAATAAGACTGTAGAAAACTGCTTTCATCCTTTTACTAAGCTTTTAAAATTTGTCTTGTTTTCTTTCAGTATGTTAATGGTACATTTTTCCTTGTCACTATCAATTATTACTTCAAGCAATATTTTTGAGGTTGTTTTTTTTTTAACCAGCCTTTTGAAGCAGCAAGGTTAAACATCAAAGTTGGCATAACATAAACAACCATGTCATACTCACTGCTTTACAGGGAACTACCAAGGGCCAATCATGGAGTCAAATCACATGTATTCAAAACAA
>VZTH01007603.1:10972-37906 GCA_013397815.1 Aleadryas rufinucha
CTCCCTGACAGGAGGGGGCAGCCGGGGGGGGTCGGGCTCTGCTCGCAGGGAACGGGGACAGGAGGAGAGGAAATATCCTCAAGCTGCATTAGGTTTAGGTTGGATATTAGGAAGAAATTCTCCATGGAATGAGTGGTCAGCTCCTGAGGTTTGTTTTGATCACTACAGGTACTGCCATATAACCCTGCACAGGCCCTGAGCAGACCCCGCTCCTAAGGAGCTCTGAGACAGCAGAGTGACACTAAATCATCTGAAGTCAGCCCTGAGTTGATTTCTGACCTGATGCAGTCTTGTATCAAGCAAGGAGAGGCAGAAAGGTGAGCAGAGAAACCTTCCTGGCCACTTTTGGGTGACAGGGACGCACACTGCAGGTCACCTGTGAGGTTTGTCCCCTGCCCTCCCCTCTGTCCCCTGTCCCACAGCAGCCCCGTGGTCACTGCGGAGCTGAAGCTCTTTTGGCAGTGGCTGAGCTTCGTCAGCTGTCGCCTCCCGTGGGGGCTGCCCTGAGGCGATCCGGGGTCGCGGCTCTCCTGGAGGAAGCGTCCCGTGAGGGATGAGCCTTTCCAAGGCGCCTTTGCGACTCCTCCGGAGCAGGGGGGCAATCCCTTCCGAGGAGGGGGATGGTCTCTGAGAATATAGCTGTTTTGGCTATGAGTGATTTCAGCTCAGAGTGATTCAGTGAGTGATTTCAGCTCATAAGAGACTTCCCAGGCAGGCCGGGGACGAAGGGACGAGGGAGTCTGGCGCGGTGTATTCCACAGGCAAGCTTTATTGAGCCATCCCTGTGAAGGGGACCGGCGGCCAGGTTCTCCCTGCTCAGCCAGGGTCCCTTCTGGGAATTTATGGGAAAAGCAGGGGTGGGGGGGATGCCAGTTAGCCAACAGGATAACAGTGATTACCATAAAACAGAGCAATGCATGTCGGGTCCACCTTTTGGTCACAGTAAGTGTGAGGAAAGTTCTTATCTCTGAGGAGACTGTAGCCCTCAGGCATCTCTCCTCCCAGGGAGCGCAGGGGGCTCCAGCACCAGAGGCTGGCAGCCCTCCTCAGTCGGCAGCCCTGAAGTTCAAGTTAAAATGAATAAAAAATGCTTCCCAAAGCTGGAGGCAGAACCGAAGAGCTGCTACCTGGCATTCCGACAAGGAAAGAGGATGGGGAGCTGCATCGTATTCCCAGGGTGCTCCTGACTCACTCCGTGCCTGGGGTGAGTCACTTCCGAAGGTCTCTCCTTCCAATGTCCTCTCTGCTCTGCAGGGAATGGAAACGCTCCTGAAAGCTCTTCCAAGCCCCATTCATTATTAAATGCTTTTAAGTGTGTGGCTGCCGGGGAAGAAACACCTTGTGGGCACAGATCTCAGCTCCGTGGGCAGAAAACACTCCCAGGTTTGAAGGGAGCTTCAGCTCACAGAAGGACTGGCTGAGCTGTAGGTTCTGCCTGAGAAAACAGCTGAGAGAAAGGTGGATTCCTGCTCAGAGAATTCCTGTGTTGGCAGCCACGCAGCATTTACTGAATGGGACACATCCCCCATTCCATGTCTCCTTGACTGTTCCATGGCAGTGGGTCTGATCCTTCTCAGCCTGGATTAAAAAGTCGTTTAACACCCAACACTTTTCACCCCCTGAAAGTGCTTATACACACTGACCCTGTCACCTCAGCATCTCCCATTGAATTAAAATGCTGAGCTTTGTAAAAACCTTGCAGAAAAGCATTTCCCCAACTCAGTTTTGAGCTGGAAGCTTTTCCACTCAGGTATCCACGTTCACCCCAGCAGCCCTGCTCTGGTTCCTGCACGTCTGAGAGAACTGGTGGCATTAGGACACCTCCTCTTCAAAGGACCCAGCCCATCCCTGACTCAGAATTTCCCTCTTTTGTTGCTCTCTGCATCCCAAACTCTTTGTGCCTCCTGAAACTTTTAGCAGTGACAATTTCATCCTTATTTCTGTGTGCTGAGCTCAGTGTTGTACAGTGTGTGTGGCCTTGCCCTGAGTTCTGCCAAACACCACCTGAGGTGGGGCTCCAGAGGGTGAAACCCCTCTCTGAGCTCCTCTAGTCCCTCTGTGCTGCAGCCCTTTGACAGCAGCTCCCTCAAGGATGTGCAGTGATAAAATTCTCCCTTGGATTATCCAGCAGCACAGGCTCCAGTGTGGTGGGAAAGGTGAAACTCATTGCACTTCCCCATCATCCTGCCAGCCCCAGCCGTAAGAACTTCAGAGAATTGATTTGAGTTTGTTTGACAAGATCTGCTTTTTTTAAACCCATGCTGACAGGTGTTAATTATCCCCTAGTCCTTAATTTCCTCATCATTTTCCAGCCTCTTTCCAAAGCAACTGGCAGCAGTGCTAATCCTTAGGTTTGGGAAACATCCTGTGTGTTTTGCTGGGGCCCAGGAAGAGTGGGAGAGCTGCTGGGAAGATGTGGCTGATGGAGTGGCCACCCTCACTTCAACAGCACCTTTGGGGCCTCCCAGCAGTTTTACTGGATTCTGCCTTTCAAGGAGTGGACGCAATCCTGTCTTTTTTCAGATGTGAGGATCCCAAGCCTTCCCAAGTGGAGGAATTGCTGCTTTGCTAATGGAATGGCTCTGTGCCAGCACTGGTGTGACGAGGTGACACCCGGCCCCTGCTGTAGGAGTGACCTGTGACCAAGGAAAATGGATAAAAATCCACCTTTGTTGTTCCTTAGGGGAACATTCCCATCATTCCCACCCTCCAGTCCTTCTGGATAGATGTCCATCAGCTGCTCCTGTTCTCTGCTGCCTCTGGGCCCCCAGGGAGGTCCCTGCTGGGTCACAGAGCCCTGCTCAGCCTGTCCCTCTGGGAAGGTCTGCCCCGTGCCCCATTCCGCTGGGAGGGGACATGGGATCTCCCCCAGACAATGGGGTGAGCTGTGCCTGGGCACATCCCACTGCCCCACCCAGGGCACTGATGGTGACAGAGCTGCCCTGGTGCTGGCCAGGGGCTCCTCCTGTCCTGGGACAGCCACCAAAGTGTCCCTCCAGTCACACCTGGGATGTCCTACTCTCATAGGGGGTGGTGCCAGGCTGCCCAGGCCACCAGAGCCACTTCAGGCCACCACCAGAGAAGCTGAAGAGGTCACTCAGTGAGGCCAGTGAAGGTGGCTTGAGGGAAGGCTGCTCAACAAACTGTGAGCTCTGCACCTGAGTGCTGCCATCAATTAACACAGGGATTGGGAACAGTGGGATTTGCTGTCTTGTGAGGTAAGAATTGGTCCCAGCTTCATCTCTGTCACCACTTGCTCTCAACACCACAAATCCTGATGTTCTCCTCAATGCCTTTTATGGGAAGTGCAGGAATTAGCTAATTCCCCATTGCTCCATCCCCAGTTATTAGTGCTACACAGAATTGGGTAATTATGAATAGAACTGCCAGGCAAAATGAAACTTCTCCCTTAAAAATGCATTTTAATTAACTCTGCTGGGTTCATGTGCTCCTTAGGAAGTGCTGACTGTGCCTTACTGACGGAGCTCTGCTCACACAGGAGACCACAAGCTTGGCCAAAGGGTACAAAAGGGCTTTGTCTTCCCTCTGGACCTACCCTGCAAGATGATTGTGGGGTGTTGCTCCTCAAAGCTTGTTTGATCTACTAAAGCTTGATCTACTAAAGTTTGATCTACTAAAGCTGAGCAGCAAAGAAACAGAAAGATACAGAATCATTGAATTACAGACTGGGTTGGGTTAGAAGGGACATGAAAGATCACTCACTGCCACCCCTGCCATGGCAGGGACCCCTTCCACTGTCCCAGGCTGCTCCAAGCCCCGTCCAACCTGGCCTTGGACACTGCCAGGGATCCAGGGGCAGCCACAGCTGCTCTGGGCACCCTGTGCCAGGGCCTGCCCACCCTCACAGGGAACAATTCCTTCCCAATATCCCATCTAAACCTACTCTCTCTGTGTGAAGCCATTCCCTGTGTCCTGTCACTCCATCCCTTGTAAATAGTCTCTCTTCATCTTTCTTGTTGGCTCCACTCAGGCACTGAAAGGCCCCAGTCAGGTCATGCTGAAGCCTTTTCTTTCTCCAGGCTGGGCAATCCCAATGAGCCAGAGCAAAGACTGGGAAAGCAGAGCCTGGAGCTTGGTGAGTGAGTGGTGGAGAGGTGACAACCTCTGTGCCACACACGGCAGCAGTGGGAGGGATCCCTGGGGCACCAGCAATGCAAAACACGAAATTTTACATTTCCTTCACAAAAGGCAAGGAAAAAAAACCCTGCCACATTTCCCAGCTGGACAGAGTGGTAAGGAAGCCCAGACTCAGAGCTGGTAGAGATGAAAATGCAGTTTGCCCCTCTGGGGTGGCAGTGGGGGCTGCTCAGTCAGACCCACCCTGAGCTCCTTGGCACTTCCACATCCTGGGAGGGTGATGGGGAAACTCCTGTGTGTGCCCCTCTGCTGAGGGCAAAAGCAAAGCCCCTGTGGAAGCCTCACCACCACGGGACATTCCACAAGTTCCAACTTTGCAATCCAAGGCATTCTAGATGGAGACAATATCATGGATTATGGAGGCAAACTTAAAGAAGGGCAACTTTAAAATAAAATCTTCCATGCTTGTGAGACAAAATTTTACAGCAAATGGTAATGTCTCTCTGTTCCCCCTGCTTTTTCCTGGCAAGATGATGAAATGCAGTAAATAAATACATAAAAATAATGAGTCTTCCAGACCTTGCAGCATTCATTTTAATAGATGCTATTTAACTACACACAGAATCACAGATATCTACCTTTCAAACGCTGGTTACAAAGATTGGGAAGGCTGCCAAGAAAATGGCTTTTATTTCCCCCCAATAGATATCAAAAAGAAACAATTTATATGTTGAAATTGCCTTTATTTTTTTAATCCATAAATAGTTGTTACTGACAAAAGTGGAAAAATCCTTAAGACTCTAAATTTTACTAAACTGATAATATTTTTGTTTACAGTACATACAGAATGTGCTTTTACAGGTAAGTATAACAACAAGAATAATACAGAGAAAAACAGTCAAATACTGCTCATCTTGAAGCTTGTTTAATGGTTAACCAAGAGTCTGTGCAAAGTTACAGATACAAATGTACTTCCTCTTCAGTACTACTGTATAATAAACATGGAATCCATAAACTGGGCTAAAGCACAAAAATATCCACTTAACCCCTCTTAGGAAATATTGTCCCCCAAACTAAAAATATTACAGTAAGAAGTGTCTTTCTCAGAGCCAAGAAATTCTTGCTACAAAAATGTCTCAGGGGTTTGCAGGCGGGCGGGAGCGGCGGCGGAGCGGAGGGGCAGGGGGAGCGGCTCCTCCCGGCAGCGGGGTGGGATGGAGACCTCCCGGGATGGAGAGAGGCCTCTTGGGATGGAGAGAGACCTCCCGGGATGGAGAGAGGCCTCTTGGGATGGAGATCTCCTGGCATGGAGACCTCCTGGCATGGAGACCTCCCGGGATGGGAAGAGACCTCCTGGAATGGAGAAAGATCTCCAGGGATGGAGAGTGACCTCCTGGCATGGAGACTCCTGGGATGGAGAGAGACCTCCCGGGATGGAGAGAGACCTCCAGGGATGGAGAGAGACCTCTTGGGATGGAGATCTCCTGGCATGGAGACCTCCTAGGATGGACAGAGACCTCCTGGGATGGAGACCTCTTGGAATGGAGACCTCCTGGCGTGGAGATCTCCCGGACATTGTGTGGCCACGGTGGAGACCCAGGGTGCTGGGAGCAGAGATCTCTTTCAGACTGACACCAGCGCACTCAGACGGCCCCATCCAACTCTCCCCTTGCCCTGGGTGAAGCACAGTTGGCTTTTCCCAGCTGGGATTTTGGCTTGGGGAGGGCACCTCTCACAATGGAGAGAGCTGGGAATGGTCCCTTCTCCCACCTGCCTGTGGACACACGGCACAGAAGTGGCTGTTCCCCAAGGAGCAGCCCCAACACGGGCTTATTGCTAACAACACTCGCTAGGAAAATATTTAAGCCCCTTTCTCACACATTTCCCTTCTTTCGCTCAGCTGAAATACACCTGAACATGAAATCTGTTCGTGCTAAAGGTATTTCAGCAGAGCCCCTCCTTCCAGATTAAGCACTAAATCTGAAACCAAACTAAGACAAGCTATTTCTCCATGAGCTGAAGATGGCAAATTGATCACAAATCGAACACATATTTCAAACACAATTAAAGTTACCCTGTTTCATGGCGATTTTGTTTGAGGTGGTGGAAGGAGATGAGGATGTCCTCCCAGCCACCAGGAACTAAACATCTCATTCAAAAACCTGATGCCAAGCTCCTGCAGATTCCTGGTGGGAATGCTTCTGATAGAACAGAAATGTGCGTGCGGGAAGCTCGGGTTCCTGGGAGCAGCTTTGCAGCCAGCCAGGCTCAGCAGACAGAAATTAAATCCAGGCCAGGGAAGGAGGGCTTACTCCCGGACAACTGCCTCTGTTTCTTCCCACCCACCCCCATCCCCAAGTAACAGCTCATCGTTTATAAAAGGAACATTAAAACATTGAAAAATATTTCATATTTTTTCCCTTAAAACATGATTCACTGGCATTAGAAGGCTTTTTGTGACAAAGTTTCTGTTGCGTGGTGCTGCGTGTGGTTCATTAAAAATAGTTTTCCACGTTTCAAAGAATGATTCAACACAGTTTGGAAGCTTCGATTGGTACAGGGTCAGTCAGAACATGTTGATTGCTTTTCACAGTATGTATGTGTATAGATATTTGTATCTATATACACATACACAGAGAGTTGTACAAAACCCAGTGCAGCCACCCAGGACGTGTCACTGCTCAGGGAATGCAAATAATTATCAGCTTGTAGGAAATCATATAAACTTTTCTACATCCCCCTCTCCCAGTCCCTGCACATGCACTTTGGGAACTGGACACTCCCCAGGTGTATGTTTGCACCTGTGGGTGGAGAAAAAGACAGATCAATTCTTCAGAGTATATGAGATTAATCAAGGCAGGTTATATTTTACTGTACAGAGGAATGTGGCTGCTTCCCGCTTTTCTCCTGAGAGCAGGGTGTTGTGGTGACTCAGACACGAGGAGAAGGAAGCAGGAAGGTCGCAGTGCAGGGAACAGCATCCCTCAGAGCTGCTGCCTGCCAGGACCTGGCCAGGAGGAGAGAGGTGGGAATTTGGGCAACCCCACCCCAGCACTCTCGTTCTGGGCAGGCAGTGGATTGTGAGACACCACACACCTGGTGTGTCAGGACAATGGCAAACAAGAGTAACAAAAACACTTTGCTGCTCTACAGTTTCTGTCGTGAGAGGGTCTCACAGCACTTCACAGACGTTCTGGTCTGATCCCTCCGTAGCACTGGAAATTCCCATTATCATCACATGTGGAGCATGGGGAGCTGAAGTGCTGGGGACCAGGCTGTGGGTCCTGACACTCGGTCCCAGACCAAGTGTTCTTTCAGTGACAAACTCTCAGAAGGAGGAATAAGGATAGAAAATGACCTAAGGACAGCTGTGTGTGCTGAAATGCCACTGGCCCATCTACCAACCCTTTGCAGCACACAGAGCGAGCTGTGGGAACACATGGTGCCCAGGTGGCATCCAGGGCACGGCTCCTTCCCAAGGAAATTTGCTGAAAATTTTCTGTGGTGGTGGCAGAGTCCCTGAAGAGATTTGGCCTAAAAAGGCTCCTTGTGGGACACATCTGCTTGAAACAGTTGAGTGGGTGGAATAAAGACAAGGAAATGAGGCTAAGATTTCTCTGGAGGATTCTGCCCAGGTAGGACACGTCAGCAGAGGGCCTGTGATATCTGTTAGCCAGAACAGGAGGGGACACAGAGGTCAAATGGCCCAGGCACAGCTCAGCATCTGCATGGGCTACTTGAAGGAAAAATTTCCAAATTTGCACCTGGTCCAGCAACTTCTTAGTTCACAAATGGAACATTTAGATGAGGACTAGAGCTTGAGACACACAGCTATGAACATGGAAAAAGGAATATTCACCTACCCACAGCCTCCCACCATCACCTCTTCTCTGGCTCTGCCACCAGAGCTCCTGGAGACTCTACAGTGGACTCTGTTCTCCCACAGTGTTCAGATCTCCCTGGCTTTGCTTGGGCTGAGAGAGAATGGAAGAGCCCCAGAACCTCAGCAGGGGCTGCCTCCCCATCAGCCATGAGAGTTTCTCTTCTCTTCACTTCGGCCTGTGGGAAGGTCAGCAAGGGCAATGTTTTCACAGGGATTGTCTTCTGGGAGGAAATATCCAGGGACTGAGCTGAGGAGCTTGGAGGTAGTCAGGGGACAGTAGTGTCCATCAAGGGAAGGGGGCAGGAGATGAGGTGTGAGCCTGTTCTCTCTCATCCCTCCCGTGCCATGAACTGCCACCCTGATCCACAGACAGTTCTGGTTGTTGCCCAGAGTGATTTTGCCCAAGGCTGCAGGATCTGACCCCGGAGATTGTTATTTGTTTATTCCTTCCCAGCTCAGTTTCCGTCAAACAAAGCCCCAGTAACCTCTCACTGATGGAGCCCTTCTCAACACGGTCTCCATCAGATGGGGCAGGATAAAGCTCTGGAAATAGGACCAGCTCCAGGACAGTCTGGGAAAGAGAAAGGCCACCTGGACACCCCACTGAGGCCCACCTGTAAGTCCCACTGGGGTAAGGACACGTGCTCCTCCCGCCTACCCTACACCAGAAGAACCTGGTGCTGCACCAAAGCCTCCACAGGAGACTCACGCTCACGCCCCAGGATCATTGTTTGCTACAGGACTTGACATATTGGGCTGGGAATGTCATTAAGGCCAGGAGGTGGGAGGTGTTTGAGGGGAGGGAGAAGGGCAGAACAAAGTTCAGTGAAGCCTAATGAGGAGCCATGTAGGAAAGGAGTCAGTGTGGGAAGGTGAGACATGAAGAGGAGTGCACAGGGATGTGCTCACAGCCTGAAGTCATTCGTCATCTCACCCGGAGGAGGGAGCGTGCCTGCCCGGATCCACCGGGTGTGTGCGTGTGCTGGGGCCTCGAGGGCACACCAGGGACAGTGTCCAGCACCCACAGCTACAGCACCGGGGCTGGCTGGCCTTCAAACCCTCTGAGACCCTTTCCTGGCCGCAGAAGTGTGTTCTGATGGGAGTTGGTTCTACTGAATTTGTTAGGAACACAAATCAAAGGGGGAAAAAAAAAAAGAAAGGAAAAACCAAACTCAAATCCAACGAAAAAAACCAAAGCAAAGCCCAATCTGCCTGGAAAGCCGAAAGTAAAACCCTCACAAATTCTGGACCCACGAGTCTATGTTTCAAAGATTTTACAAATATACAGTATCTAATTAGCGTTATATCAGATATACAACATGCCCATTAATTATAATTATGCTGGATATATCATTTATATGCATGAAATGTTAACTGTCTTCATGGTTAGGATTGGGACTCAGTGGAATTGGAATTTGGAAGGTTTTCTTGGGAGGCCATTGCAGGGAGAGAAAACCACGGAAAGTTACCGACCTGCTTTTCGGTAAACAGACACCCTCAGCTTTGTGCCTCTGCTAAGGGCTGGAAAAAGATTTGCTACATATGGAGTTCTAGGCTGTAAATGGGAGGAGAAAACGTTCAGAAACAGGGGAACTGGGCCATGGAAAATGCTATCAGGAAAAGAAACTTCTGGGGAGAAATCCAGGCTCGGTGACAGGCGTGGCAGCCTTGCCTCACGGGGGTCTCGGTGGGGTCAGGACCTCCCCCAGCACAGGTCAGCAGTGTGGAGCTGAACGGGTTCTGCTGCTTTAAGTTCAGCAGTGGCAAGAAGCTGGAGGAAGAGAAACCCTCTTCCTCCTTCCTATTTACATGTTGGAGACACCAAGATACTAGAATGAGTGGAGAAAAGGGTCTAACAAGCATTTCAGCATATTTGTGCTTATTGAACACATCAACCCCACTACTTCCTACACTGAGAGAGCAGGCGATTTGTAGGCACTAGTATGTTTTTTATCTTATGAGTATATTTAATATAAACTAAAACCTTATTTCTCAGCCAGGCTATTCTTGTCCCTAGATCTGCCAGTCCCGTAGGAAAGTCTGCCCTTGAACTTGCTCCAAGGGTGACAAAGAACAGATGTGTGGGTGCTGACGGGTGTCGAGCAGCCTGGGGGTGACCCCAGCAGCCAGAACTTCCCTGCTTGCTACAGAAAGGCCAAACATGAGAACCAAGAACGAGGCCCCTTCCTGCATTTCCTCCTCCCTGTCTCAGGCTGCTTCTCCTTGGAGCAACTGAAAAGTCCTGAATTCATGGAAACTATGGGATAATGCAGGTGAGCCCTTGGAAGGAGCCATCGATTACTATGGCTTTCTTTGACAGAAACTGATGCACACCAGGAAATTCCCTCTGTTATCCCTCACTAGTGTCTGACTGCTGCTTCAGCTCTTCCCGTGTCACTGATGAAGGGGTGGCTTTAAAAACAACGTGGGTGGGACTGTCAGAGAAGTCTTTGCAGACACTGAGTTAGTAGAGGTTATCTTGGCCTATAAGGCCTCTGCAGAACGGGGTGCTGTGGCCACCCCAGTCCTTAAGGAGTATCTACAATGCACTGGGTCATGTCACACAGTCACCTCTGTTTTGCTGGCGGTGCGGTAGTGGTGGTGGTGGCCGGGGATGTAATGCAGCTGTTCCACCGTGTTGTGCCGGCGCGAGGCGAACGCTTGGCGCTTGGCCGAGGTCGGGTTCATACCCAAGGTATTGTACAAGTTATTAGAGGCACTGGGATGGGAGTGCATTTTTGACATCCTGTAGCGATCCAAGACCGGTGTTGACACAAAGACATCTGTGTGTGACAGCGCCCTGGACATGGACTGCTCGGGGTACCCCGACCGCTCCGGGGACAGCAGCGGGTCCTGGGAGTGCAGGCGCTCTGCCGACAGGAGCTGCTCGTCCGAGAGGATCCGTTCATAGGACATGCTGAACTCCTCGGGCATGATCCTCTCGGGGGACAGCACTCTGTCCTGGGACATGGCCCGGATGGGACGGCGGGGCCTGTCCCGGTGGTTGCTCTGCTGAGACATTTTGATGACGTTGATGGGCAGCGTGCCCCGGGCTGCCAGGTCGGGCAGGTGTCTCCTCCTCATGTAGTACTCGTCAGCCTCTTTGTCAGCTGTGGGAAGGGAAAGGGAGAGGTTACAAACGTCAGAGTGCTGTCCCAGGGGTGCAAAGGGGCTGTGCACAGCACACAGCCCTGGAGCTGCCTCCTGGTGACACCCGAGGGACCCTCTGCCACAGGCATGGACAGCCCTGCGTGGGTGGTGTCACCAAGGGCTTGTGGCAGACAGAGAGAGGGGTGTGAAATGCATGGGGACAGTGTGAGTCCCTGGGCAATGCACCATGGGACAACAGACTCCATGTGCTGTGGAGGCCAGACCATGGTGATTTACATGAAAGGTGAGTTATGGAGAAATTCCCAAATATCACTTTCACAGGAAAGAACAGGGCAGGTGACACAAACAGGCGAGGTCCCCGTTTGAAGACATGCACATCTCACCTCTGCCCTCAGACATGGGTATTCCCTGGAACCACGAGTGACCTCATCACATTTTAATTACCACATTTAAATATTCGTAAATGTGGTCACAAAACAGGTTTGGTGGTCATGGGATGGTCTCTGAGACACTGAATCACCTGCCCAAGGTTTCATTTCCCATTTTTTCAATCAGCCTTGGTTGACATAATAGAATTTATCCCATGGAACATTTCTTGCTCAGTTTGCTGCTCCTGCATCTTAAATGGTCTCTCTGTTGCTCTGAAATGCAGCACACCCCCCACTCACTCTCCTTTTTTTTGGCTTTGAGAGAAACGCTGCAGTCTCAGAGAGGATGTTGACTACTGCAGCTGTATCGTGATAGATCACAGGAATCCTACAGCAACTGCAATGACCTGATTCAACCAGTTTGTGACTTGAAGAAGCAATTCCACAGTTGTTTCAGATTTTTTTAAAAAGCAACAACAGAAACACAAAAACTTTTTGGTTAACCCATTTGATGTTAATATGTCGTGAACTGGGGGACTGGGATTACTCACCTGGAAGGAGGCTGCCCAGAACACTCACCCCTCCCCAAAATTCCACTGTCACAAGTGGGAGAGCACAACTCTGGCCTCCGTGGGTCAGGGGATGGAGTCACACTTAATGCCCCACCCTGATCATCCCTGTGAGCCTTCTCCCTCATTTCCCTGTCCGAGATGTTTTCCTGATGTGTCCAAAAGCATCTCCCTTCCTTTCTGGCTCATCAGTACCTTAGGGAACCTCAGAGTGAGACCCATCCCAGACACCTGGCAGGAGCCCTCCTCTCCTCAGAGGAGACAGTACTGGTGTGCAGGAAGGGATTCCTCATGCAAAGGTAAAGGAAATTTCTGCACCTTACAGAAGAAACGAGGCTTGCTGCAAAGTAACCTCGTAGGAAGAGCTTGGCATGGAGCCCCCAGAGCTGGGAACACACACAGGAGCAGCATGGACTTGCCCTACCAGGCTGGAGCCAAGGGCTGATGTGCAAAGACACCCTCTCCTACACATCCTTGGCCAGCTCCTGGGACCTGATATAAAATTCCTTTGGAAGTCATTCGCTTATAAGACAACTATGATGAAGATATATGATAATGATAATAAAGAGGAGCCTTGTTTATTTCCTCAGTTCCAGTATTTCAGTCCATGGCAGGTGATGTAGGATGGGAAAGGATGAGATGGTGGAAGACGAAAATTTCCCATTCATGGAGGTTCTGAGGATGTTCAAGTGACAAAAAAAGCAAAGTTCTGCTGCAGGACAGTCAGGGAGATCGTGAGGCAGGTGAGGTAGGTGCTGCCTCTTCCTGTAGGCCTTCAACAGGCCTGGTAGTTAAATATGGGTGGAAACTCCCTCTTTCTCCTAACATAGCCATCAACCTGTTGGTTTTATGCACCACACTGGCTGAGAGTTGAAGACAGCTGAGCCAGAGCTCATGTGGTGGGTGTTGACAACATCCCAGAGCTGTGCTCACAAGACACCAGTTCAGCCCAACCCTGCAGGGCTGTCACCACCCTGTGCTGGGCCACATCCCTCACTGATGTCCTCGTCCCCTCTCCCACACCTTCCCTTCACTGCTCCCAGGCCCCTGTGCACAGCCCAGAAGATCCATGACGAGGTGGGGTTGGTTCCCTGTGTCCCATCCAGAAGCAGGAGCTGAGAACATCTGTGCCATGGCCTGATGGCACCACCGCTGCTGCCAGCCCCTTCCTCACAGCCCCCACACCCCCGAGGCGTGAGGGCACCCACAGCTCCCCTGTGCTCGCTTCCTGCTCGTGGGATTTGCTCTCCAGAGCACACACCGCAGGAATGAGTCGTTATTTTTCACAACCCAACACTTCTTGGAAGGATGTGTCACTGCAAATGTCAGGCAGCAGCTCTCCTGGCCTCGAGCTCTCGTGTCTTTAAAATCACCTTCTAGGAAGCCTGAGGGCGGGGGAAATTCCATATGGCCCCAGGAACTGTAGGCATTTTTATTCTATACTGTGGCCATAGATGGAAATGCCAGGCTTGGTGTGCACAGGCTCAGTAACCACGCTGGAGGCTGCCTGCAGGATGGGAATGAAGCAATTAGCACTCTGGCACTTGGCCTCTGCTCTGGATGAGAGGAGTTCCACTGGATTTGCCCAAGTGACTCTAAATAGATGTAATTAAAGCACAGAACATCCCAAATGGAGATGTGCTTGGATGCTCACACCTGGCTCTGGTAATTGCCAGCAGGAGCTAAACCAGCTTATGGGAGGTTTACAGCTCTGGGGCTGCTAGAGAGGTGGCACAATCAGCTGAGTGAGAGTGGCTTGAAGTTGTTCCTTGCAAATTTAGATTAAACATGCAGCATGCTCTACACTTTAAAACATTTGTCCATTAGGAGCATTAAAAATACCTTTTCCTTCCCTCTCCCACGCCATGACCCTTGTACAGCCTTTTGCTGGACAAGGCTAAACCTTTCAGGGAGCTGATTTCATTTCAAGGGTGCTTCTAAGCCCACTCAAGCCATGCTCCCCGTGATGCTGAGGAGGAGGAACATCTCCAGGTGTGGAAAATCTTCTCATCTCCATCTCAAAGGAGCCAGAAGAGCCGGAACAGCCGTGTGTCACACCCAACAAGCTGCTCCAGGCAGCACCAGACAGACATTTTCCAGGCTGTTGGCTCTGAGGGGGTGTCAGCCTGAGCCAGGGATGGGGAATGAAGCCTGGCAGGAATGTGCTGCATCACACACGTGCCTGGTGCCAAGGGAGAGCTCAGCACAGCGCTGGGACAGCAGAATTCCTGCACCAGGGGCAGCAGAGAAACAAATCCAGCTCCAGGCTGGGGAGAGTGCAGCTCCAGGAGCTTCGCCCACCGGCTGGGGGTGGGAATTGTGGAGCTCACAGCTGGCTGAAAACAAAGTTTCTCCAGGAACTGAAATCTTGGAATCGTGGAATGGCTTGGGATGGAAGGAATCTTAAAGATGATCCAGTTCCAACCCCCTGCCATGGGCAGGGACACCTTCCAGGCTGATTCATGTCACCCTCATCACACCAGCACAGCCCCTGGGACAGCTGGGATCTGATAACCCTGCCCCTTAGCTTGTCCTTGGTGCTCACATGAGAAGGGACATTCACAATTTTAACCAAAATAAAACTCCAATCCAGTATGTTTCTCCATCAGGGATGTGCTTAAAAATTCAAAAATGTGTCTTAAGAGGATTCCAAAAAACCAGAAATTGTGAGCAGACAGAAAGGAATCACTGGTGTATTGCTCGACAGAAATTTGTCTGGTTTTAAATCAATCCCATACTTCTGGGTCTTTCCTTGTGTTTTTCAAACATTTGGAACTGGAATTACGGGAAATTATGCTTTCTGCACACTTCCTGGGCTTTTTTCATTGGTTTTGGTTGGGATTTTTCTGCCCTTTCTTTGGCAGTTTCTAGAACATCAACCAAGGCTGGTCTCACCAAACCTCAGAATGTTTGGGTGTTTCAACTGCCTTGGCTTCAGGCTAAGCTGGTTTGCCCTCAGACAGCTTTTTTTTGGTGTTTTGGGTTTGGTTTTTTTTCCATTTGGAGGGAGATCCCCAAATAAGTGCTCATGCTCACACATTCCACCTCAGCCTAAGATGCCACTGCAGAAAGGCAGAGCAGAGCTCCTCTGGCACTGGAATCACAGAACTGAGGCACATTTGTGGTGCTCTGGGAAGAGAATTTGGAAAAGCCAGGGATAGTTTTTATTCCTGTTGTTTGTTATCAGGGTGAGAATAGGTGAACATGTCACAATAATTCCTCTGCTTTTCCTAAAGGTAATTTTCTTGGCTTTCTTCCTCTGCAGCTCCAGCAGGTTTCCTCTCTGGGCTCGTCTCCCCTTGTTTTAATTGGCTTTAACATTTCCAAGCTGCCCAGTCTTTTGTGATGCTTCTCCAGCCAGCACCGAGTGGTTTAATATGCCTGAAAACATGAGCTTCCTTCCGGACTGACCTTTCTCACTTAGCTGGGAAGAGCAATTCCCTGGAGCACCGGGCAGGACGGAATTAATCCGGCTGCTCTTGCTCAGCCACGTTCCCACACCCTCCCATCACTGCTTTTCCCACCTGCCAGGGCACAGGGGCTGCCCAGCCCCTCAGAGACCCTCCCACAACCACAGCCCAGGTGGGTTCCTGCTGTCTGTGCCCTGAAGGAAGAGCCAGGGAGATAAAGAGCCCTGGTCTTTCACGAGCTGTCTCTGCTAACTGGAGGAAAACAAGTAATTTTTCCCTGCCTGGCAAGCCCAAAGAAACCCAGACAAGCACCTGAAACATAGATTTAAAAAACACCTAATGCTTTTTATCTTACTCAGTTAAAAATAATTGTTAATGACCTCTTCATAACTTTTTTTATTTTAATTTTTTCTAACCATGACAGGGAGTCCATTGGAAAGGAGTAATTTTAAATAAATGAATTCACAATGAGTAATTTTCAAACTCCTGCATTTAGATATTGCAGGTTTTTTTTCTGTTGCCTTTAGCTCCTTCATATGGAATAAGAAAATGATCCTGCTGGCATTTTGCAAGGGGAGGTTTGGGCACTGGGTGCCTCTTTTCCTTTGGCTCTGGAGTAGAGCAGCTGCAAGAAAGTGATTCAGTGATTCTGGAGGTGCTGAGTGTATTCAGCCCCAGTGGGAGCAGGGAGGGCTTGGCACTTTCAGAGCTGAGATGATTTGGCTACTCAAAACCACAGAGCCCAGCAGTTGGTTTGGCATCTGCCAGGCGCTGCGCAGGAGGCTGGGCTGGTGTCCTGCAGAGATCACTGAAGTCTGTCTAGACCTGCCCTGGGTGGGCAAATAGGTGGGATTTGCCCTGCAGTGAGCAGGGATCCCCTGTTGGGGCTGGTGGGGTGGATATTTAGGGGTTTGACTGAACCCCACTCCAGCCAAGGGCCAAAGACAAGCTCCGTGTCCTTGGGTTCCTGGTGACTTCCTGGTGTCCACTGCCTGGGACAGGGACTGCCCAGAGGGGCAGGGGAGGCTCCAGGGGCACTGGCTGCACTCAGAACATTTAATCCTGGCACCTTAACACAAACCTGGGTTTGTCATTTTAGACAAATATCTAGGAAATCATAGGATTACACTGTAGAATCCCACACTGGTTTGGGTTGGAAGGAACCTTAATCATCCCATCCCACCCCTGCCATGGCAGGGCCACCTTCCACTGTCCCAGGCTGCTCCAAGCCCTGGCCAGCCTGGCCTTGGACACTGCCAGGGATCCAGGGGCAGCCACAGCTTCTCTGGGCACCCTGTGCCAGGGTCTCCAGAAATTTTCATTTCAATCACCTCAAACTGGGGACAATTTAAAGCAAAAATGTTACAATGCTGTGTTTTCAAGGGGTTTCCAATCTCAGACACTGTCACCCAAGCTACTCATGAACACAGACTGTTCATCACTGGGGTGCTGAGAGGGGAAAGTTATTTTGGTTGGGAATGTGAGATCCAAGTGTTTCCAGGGAACAAAGCTCATGGCAGAAGCAGAGCTGTGGACAAGGCACATGGAGCAGGGAACAGGGCAGGCTCCAATCCCCAAATACCTCAGTTCTGGTCTCCAACAGAGTTCAGCACATTCTTAGTTTTAAGCACATCAAATGAATTTGCCTTGATATTAAACAGGTACATAAGTCTCAAGTTGAGGTGCCAAGGAGTGGACTGAGATTTTTGGTTTTGTGCCACATTTCCATTTGATTGTCTCTTCTGAAAAGTCTTGCACAGATAATTCCTGTGCACAGTCCAAGGGCTTCCCGGCCACTTAATTTGGTGTCTCCCTTAGCTGGCTAAACTGGGAATGCAGATTTTGTACAGACTAAGTCAGATCTGCTTCTCATCCTCCCCTGCCCTCAGTGATCCATTGTGAGTGTAGACACCTAAGTTATTTCTCCAAATTCAGCAGTGTGCCTCCGTGGCTGCATCCAGAAACTGCTCATGGAAACCACAGACCCAGAGTGAGTCTGCAGAGAGCATTTCCTGCACAGAAATCACTCATTTCAGAATCCCACTGAAGCTGAGGAATTTGAAATCAGCAAAGGGGATGAACTGCAGCATCACAGAACCATTGGCAGAACAATGCAATCCATAAAACAGCGGGAAAGGAGAGATGCTAACGAGTGTGAATAGGGCAAACCTGCTGGAATACCCAAAACACCCCATGGATCTGAGCATGGAACAGGCCAGGAGCAGCTCTGNCGTGGATTGCAGCATTGCCCAAGGCAGGCAGGGCTCCTCCTGGAAAGGATGTTCCCAACCACCTTAGCAGCTTTCTGTTGTCATTTCCAGCTGCCCCTGTGGCTGGTGAGATCGCTGCCCTGGCTGTGCTGAGAGCAGCTCTGAGCACCCACCCGGGCTCGGCTCAGCTCCAGCAGAGAGAAGAAAAGGGTTCTGAAGTGAGTCCCTCAGGAGCAGATCCGAGTGGAGGAGTGGGAGGCAGCACAGCAGGGAGGTCAGCAAGCAAATAACCACATGTACTCTGCCAGTGATGAAATGACTCCCCACACTCATCCCTGATGGGAAGTGACAGCCAAAGGAATCGTTCCCGGCGATGCCAACCCGGGAGTGCCCCTGCAGAGGGAGGGGGGTACTGGCTCAACACCCGAGGACACGGAGGTACAGAGGGAACGAAAGGAGCTGACACCTACTGAGTCTCTTCAGAGATGAGTATTTACTCGGGTTGGTCTTGACAGCCGACTCGTAGGACGGCGGGAGGTGGGAGAGGTTCTGGAAGGAGCGGGAGAAGGACAGGTCGTAGGGCTCGGTGGCTGAAGTGAGGATGTTGTTCATTCGTGGCTTGTCTGCAAGAAAACAACAGAGAGAGGCAGGTCTGTGGCGTGCACCGAGGTGATGGAGAGAGGCAGGCCATTCCCACAGAACCCAGCACGGAGCAGATCTGGACCCGAGCCAGCCCCGGAGACAGGCTCCTGGACGTGATTCAAACTGGCACCGGCACATCGGTGAGAAATGGATCCTGTGGCGTTGTTTCCCTGTCCACAGTGATCATGGAGAGAAGCAAAGTGCTGCCTCACAGGCACCTGGAGCTGTCCCAGTGCCATGGGGGCTGGCCTGGCACCCACCCCCCGGCCTCGCAGGGCTGTGCTGGGTGCTCAGGCAGCACCGCTCACCTTCACCCCCCTCACTGTGCTCTCCCCACACTCAGGGACACAAAACCAGTCTGGGGGGTTCTGTTAACTGGGGCTCATGATCCAACTGCCCTCTCCTTGCACCAGAGTCCTCATTAGTGCTCTGAACCTGGAGGCTCCGGGGCAATGCTGGCCCTTGGCACTGGGGCTGTGGGGCTCTGGAAACCTTCCTGCACTCAGGAGTGTGAAGTGGGGCTGTGGGGGCACATCTGGGACACTCAGAGGGCAAGGCAAGGTGTTGGAGAAGTTCCTGAGGCAGGAAATCCCTATCCCTGAGGGGTGGAGGATGCCCCTCCACTGGTGTTCATTTTGTTGGTCACTGAGGGAGTCCCCAGGCAGGGTCTAAGTGCCCTCTGTCAGGATTCCAATGCTGAGGGCGCTGTCAGGAAAGATTAGCACTGAGCCCAGATGCTAAAATTGAAGTCCAGACTATCTGCAGAGTTTTGAAACCTTGTTCCTTTGCTGAGAGCTGGAAAATGGTCTTTCATCAGCCCAGCCAAGGCACAGGGACCTGTTGAACTGCAGTTATAACTCCCAGGTGTTCAGATATTAAAATGGGCAGATATGAAAGATTTAACAAAGCAGGAACTTCAATCATTGGAAGCAAAGATTGAACAGACACCAGTGGGCTCTGTCAGACCCCACAGCAGTGATGGGGTTCAGTAGCTGAGGTGGCCACTTCCAGTATGGTCTGAAAATTAAATCAGAAGGGTAAATTCTCTGCAAGAACATCAGAATGTCCAAGTCTTGTGTTCACACATTCCTGTTGTACACCCCTAAAGCATCCCCATGAAGGACAATGCATGGTCAGTGTGCACTCACCTGCCCCAAGCCCCCTTGCCTCCTCTGCTCCATGGGCTGGTTGGGATAAAAGCACAGATTCTGCCCAAAAGTACCAGAGCAGAAGGGGAATCTCACTTGGAAAAGGAGTTGGCTTTGTGCAGTGTCCATACATTCACTAACTTCTCCCATTTCCCAGAAAAAAAATTCAAACCAAAATCCACCCAAATAGAGGGCAGATATTTCACAGACATTTTTCCAGACCTGAGTCAGAAGTGAATCTGTTCCCTCCAAAAAACATCAGTAAGAGTGAGGCCATCCCCTCCCCTGCTGCCTCTCTGCCCTGTGGTGCCCTTTTTGCTGGACAGCAGAACATTTTCCTGCTCTGTGCATTTTTCATTTCACTGTGTCCTCGGTGCTCCTGCTGCCTGGAAATGAACCCAGCAGTTCATCTGTGTGTCTGTGCACGGGCATCCAGAGCTGCTTCCACAATTTTTCTTCCCCTGGATGTTTCAAACCTCCTGTCACCCACCCTCAGCTCTGCACAGTGTCAAAGACAGGCTGAGGCAGCCCTGACTTTCTTACAGAATTCAGCACTGCTGAAAAACTCCTCCTAACAACGCAATAACCACCTCGGTTCATAAACTCTCCCTTCCCCTTGCTCCTGTTCCTCCCTGCTCTCCTGGAACAGGGCTCTGCTCTGGCAGGAAGAGCACAGCCCCAAGCGAGCTGCAGTGTCACCTCTCAGATGATCATTTCCTCGCTGATGCCTTCAATCCATGTCTAATAGACTGGCTGCAGGATCAGGGAGTGCATCACATTCAGCAGGGGGCTGGAAACAATTGATTAGATATTATCCAGTAAACAGAGACCGTATCAGCATTGAAACCATGTCCCCACTCCTCCTCGTGCTTGTGCGGCAAGGACCCTGGGGTAACGTCTCTTTGCAAATTCCTCAGCCAGAACCTGGAGCTAATCTCCATTTTCATGGGGGGTTGGACATGCTGCAGTGAGCCCAGTCATACACGTGGAGCTCGTGCTCGGTGCCAGAGCAGGAGCATTAATTGACTGCTTGCATGAGGTGTGTGAAATTAAGTGCCACACTTTATGTGACGGGCTGGTGCGGGGTCAGTTCCTTTCCTGGCTGCTGTTCCCATCCAGTCACTCAGGAACAGACCGGAATGATTCTGGCAAATGAGAAGTCACCTTGAAATGCACTGCCCATCACTCAGCAAAATAAGGGATAAACTGAAATGACCAGAGCTAATTTCAGATGTCTTTTGCATAATGTGGTTTGAGGGGGAGATCAGAGAGATGAGGAGCTCTAGTAAGGAGAAATATCTCATGCAATTTATATTCTGAGGCCAGTTCAGCACAAGTTTCTCAGCAGTTTTTCACTCCTGCAATATGTTTGAGTCATGCTTGTCTCTGGTCTCTCTCCTCTTTTTTTGTGGTGTTTGTGGGCTCCTATGGAAGCCGCAGGTCATAATCAATAATTATTAAATCAACAATCAATAAAAAGGTCTCCCATTCCCTTCAAGGCAGCTGAGGCTGTCCCCTGCTGTGTTCCCCAGCATTCCCACTCATCCAGTCCAGCTCTACACTCTGGGAAGCTGGAGATGACCACTGGAAAACGAGCTCTGTCCCATGGTTACTGGGATCACCTCTGACAGGCAGGTTTAGTCCCCATTTTCCTCAGCACCATCCTGCAGCTCTGTGCCCATTCCCTGACACACCACCCAGCCTGGCACAGGGATTTGCAGAGCAACAGGCAGGAGATGAAGCTCTCCCAGCACAGAGAGCACACAGCAGCCACGGGAACCTCCCCCAGCAGTGCCATTTCTCTTGGGTTCTCAACTCCCTTTGCTACAGCCTGGGAAAAAACACACCTTGGTACAGTCAGTGCAACGCTTTAAAATTCTGCCCATGTCTCTGATTAATTCAGCAGGAGAGGGCTCAGCTCTGCAGCATTTCCTCATCCTCCAGGCAGCAGGGGCTGCACAGTGCCCTGAGCAGGGATGCTCCAGCCCTGGCAGGGCCGGTACTGGGCACAGCCCAGCCCAGAGCTCACCAGGTGGCACAAGGCTGGCACAGGGAGCTCAGAAAGGGAGCAGGAAACCCTGTGGAGCTCTAATCTCTCCTCCTGGAGCCCTACCGAGCAAGGTGGGTGCATTTCTTCTGCTCCACGAGCCAGAATTGCCAGGCCAGTCTGAACCCTGCTGTGTTTCTGTGGGAACCAGAGCATCCCTGGGCCAGGCTCTGCTCACACTCACACAGAGGCTGGGGAAGGGGCTGCCCAGGAGGAGGGCTGGGAGCACTGCCCATGCTCCTACTGCATCCTGATCCAAGCAGGAAAATGGCCTGGGACTGGCGTGGCACCACGTGGGTGTGGGTCCTGCTGTGCCCGGGGGATTGCAGTGAGGGTGGACACACGGATTCACTGCTCTGCCAGACCCGTGCACTCGGCTGCTTTGTCATCTAACAGGGAAACAAAGCCCCTCTGAGCTGAGGCAGAGCCTCCTTTCTCTGCCAGTGCTTTGCAAACTCTCTGCGAGCTCAGGGCTCAGAAGAAGTTTCATGATTTCCAGAGTGGTGGAGATCAGACCTGAAGTCTTCTTGTCACATCTCGCTCTGCCCCTGTTGTTGGAAGACAGTTTCAAAGTGTGTTTACACGAGGCACAAAACCTTTCATGTTCAAGGATGGGAGCAGATGATACCCAAAACCCAAAAAAAAAAAAAAAAAAGTGAATTGATGGCAAAGTTTTAAACAAAGCTCAAGTGGCGAAAGGGATGTGCTGCAGATCTGCGTCTGAGCCTGCACATATGTTGTGCGAATTCTGCAAGACATTTCAACAGATGCCTTTTAAAACATTCACCCAGAGAAAGCAAACAATGTCACCTAGGAGAAGCTGCTACAACCCAGCCTTCTGCTGCTCAGCTTCAGCTCAGCAGAGCTGCAGCCCCCTGTCAGAGCACTCCCTGCTCCCCCAGCGCTGCCTTCTGCTCAGCCCTCTGAAGGCTCAGACGCAAAGTCTCGGATTCTGACGCAAGTCCTTACAAAGGGCCCCATTCCTCAGGAAAATCTGGTAGCACTGATGACGTTCTGGAGCCTTCTGTGCCAGGACTCAGAGCTCCCAGGCCATCCTGAAGTGACACACTGTCAGAGCAGGCAAATAAACTGGTGTTCGCAGACTCAAATTAAAATTTATAGCAGATATCTTCAGTGTTTGTGTTTTCACACGTCTGTTTTCTAGTGTTACAAACACTGTTATTAATAGTGCTTTGCATTTCTCATGACTAATCTCCAGGAGGTTTCTACATTTCCAGGTCAGATCCTCTGTGGTGAAAATCAGAGCTCTCCAGTGAGTAGCTGCCCTCATTTATATGAGCTGGAGATGGAGGATTTTAAACTCAGCCAATGCTAAAAACCCCTGTGCCTGTCTGGATGGTTCTAGGATTGGGTCTTGCAGGGCTCCTGGCTGAGAATGAGCAGCAGCCTGAAGGAGGAAGGTGAAGGGAAGGGATGCAGCGCACACTGCAGGGTGATGCCCTTGGGTATGGCAGTGATGACACCCCTGAATGCTGTCACCCAGAGGGGTGAGCCTGGAAAGGCCCCTGGGCACACAGAGCATTGCACAGTCACACCCCACAGCTGGGCTCAGAGGAGTAACGCTGCCAATTCAAATGAGAGGGAGAGCTGCAGGAATTAAAATTGCACAGAGCAATCCGAGCAAAGGATCTGCTCGTTCTCCTGGAGTTTGCTGCCTTTGCATGGGCTGCAGAACACCACAGCTGGTGTGCACCACAGCTGGCTGCAGAACACCACAGCTGGTGTGCACCACACCTGGCTGCAGAACACCACAGCTGGTGTGCACCACAGCTGGCTGCAGAACACCACACCTGGCTGCAGAACACCACAGCTGGTGTGCACCACAGCTGGCTGCAGAACACCACAGCTGGCTGCAGAACACCACAGCTGGCTCTGGCACCAGAGCTGCCAGCACCGAGGGCTGTGCACAGCTGGGGCTGGGGTCTGTTCTTGCTGGGTTTGAGACCATTGCAAACTGGTGCCTACCCACACCTCTGCAAGGGCCTCACGCCCAGAGCTCCTCAGGGCAGGGAGAGGGAGCTGGTTCTGAAGGGAAAGTCACACAACCATGGAATAGTTTGGTTTGGTTTGCTTTGCTTTGCTTTGCTTTGCTTTGCTCTGGAAGGGATCATAAAGACCACTCAGTGCCACCCCTGCCATGGCAGGGACACCTCCCACTGTCCCAGGCTGCTCCAAGCCCCATCCAACCTGGCCTTGGACACTGCCAGGGATGGGGAAGCCACAGCTCGTGGTGTGGTTGGAACTGGGTGATTTTAACGTCCCTTCCAGCCCACACCATTCCAGGTGACTCCAGGGAGGGCAGCACACACCTCATCAGGGGTGTCCAACCTCCCTCAGTCCAACCACCACCCCCAAACACCAGAGATTGGCTCTGCTCTGCAGGACACAGCCAGCAGCTCTCGGGGCACAGCAGGTGGATGTGGCCCTGATTCTCCAACGAGCTCCAGCTCCAGAGCTGAGGCTGCATTGCACCACAGCAGTCTGTGCACGCTGCTGAGCAGAGCAGGAGTCGGTCCCTGGCACCCCAAAGGGCACCGTGGATGCACCAGGAGCTGGGGCTGGGTGCTCCAGCCCTGTCACACCCGGGTCTCTCCCTCCCACTGCCATCCCAGCCCTGCAGAAGGTCAGGACATCAAGTGTCTGTCTGTTCTGTGGGTTCTGAGCTGCACATCTGATTAGCTCCTCATTTTCTCCCATATATTTCTACTGGGGATAAAGCTAATTTAAACAGCCCTTAATTGTTATGATTTTGTAAACAGTGTCTTAAACACAATAGACACAAAACTCTCAACAAATTGCTGGAGGAGATGTGACAGAATTGGGAATCATTTTCATATCTTCTGGGATTGCCCCAAATTGAAGCTTCTGGTCTGATGTTAGAAAATTGATGCAAGGATTTTTCAGCAATATATCCCCCAAAGCCCTATTAGTGTGTGGGAAGGAAGATGGCCTGGATTTTTGAAATGAAGAAAAAAGGAGGAAAAGAAGGAAGGAAAAGAAAGAAAAAAGAGAGGAGAAAAAGAGGGAATAAAGAGGAGAAGAGAGGAAGAAGGAAGGAAGGAAGGAAGGAAGGAAGGAAGGAAGGAAGGAAGGAAGGAAGAAAGAAAGAAAGAAAGAAAGAAAGAAAGAAAGAAAGAAAGAGAAAGAAAGGAAAAAAGGAAAGAAAAAGAAAAAGAAAGCAGGAATATAAAAAAGACACACACCTACATGTGTACATATAGAGGAATCTGATAAAAGCTCACACAAGTACAGCTATAAAATGAAATTTGCCTCCATCAGAGCAATCCCAGACATCATCCATGGAAAAACACTTGGCCAAATTAAAACCTTCAAGTAATTGGCTGCTCATGGTGGTTTACCAAGTATTTTTTGAGATGATTGTCAAATGCAATTAACTGACATAAAAACTGTGATGTGAACTTCCTTCTCCCCCTATTATTTGGAAATGCGCTTGGTATTTATAAAGATGGAAAAAAAAATGTTTATTAGGTGCTCTTTAGGTTAGGATAATTATATATGCACTAAATATAATGAGATGAAACTTCAGCAGCAGTAAAAAATAAAGCAATAAGCTGTGCAGAAACTGAGCCCAGGCAGTCAGTGTGTATTTCTGTTATAGCTGATGCTCAGTTCTCTTTTGTGCCCCCAGCTCAGTTTTCTCCTTCATATTTTAATGTTTTTATGGGAAAATCATTTTATGTGCTTATTTTGTGTGAAGGCTGAATATCTAAGCAAGATAAATTAATGTATCAAAAGATTTAGCTGCATTTCATATGTAAAACTTGGTTGTGCTTAGAGCCTAATACTTGCTCCCTCCCACTCACATTTTACACACAAATCACTACATTTCCTAAAACTGCTGTAGAGTTCTTCATCAGCAGCTCAAATCTGCAGCTGAGGTAGAAATAAAGTCTAGAGTTAAGGAAATCCACGTGAAAATTCTGATTTCGGCGGAATTGGGGTCTAAAGTCCGTCACTGAAAGCAGAATTTCAGGCTGAGGTCTCTAAAGGGCTGCAGGTCCCTCTGGAACGGGACATTTGGTGTCCTGGGAGGGACATTTGGGGCAGGAATAGTCCAGGAGCAGGAAAAAAACAAGGGATTTCTGGAAGATGTGGGATGCTCAGAGTCAGAGTGGTTCATTCAGAGCCCTCAACAGCAGAACTGAAATGACAGCAGAACTGAAATCCTGGGAGAGTCGTGGAACTGTGGAGTCCCTGGAGGGGTTGGGCTGGAAGGGACCTTAAAGCTCATCCAGTGCCACCCCTGCCATGGCACGGACACCTTCCAGGGGCTCCAAGCCCCATCCAGCCTGGTCCTGGACACTTCCTGTGACTCACCTGCCTGTGGTCACTTCTCCTGATCCCGTTGGGAATTGTCTTCCCCAAGATATCAGATTTTCCAGCACCTGATCCAGCCCTCTGTGCCAGCCAGGCAGGGAGGGAAGGGAGATTTCCCTTCTCACCCCTAACGAGGTGAGAGCAGCCTGACAGAACAGATTAACTGTGACCCCTCTGTTAATTAGTGGTTGTTCCTTCCTGCACGGGAAGAGCTCAGAGTAATCCCAGCTCTGTGGTGGGCACCCCCTTGGCACTGAGAAGTTGTGCCCCAAAAGTGCCACCCCCTGCCAGGTTAAACCAGAGCCCCTGGGGGTTTAACCCTGGGAACCTGCAGCTGGAGCAGAAGAGCTCCAAAACCTGAGGTCAAACCTGCTTTTCCTTTGTTCTCCTCATTCCTTGTGAGCCTGGATTGCTCTGATCTGCTGGGATTCATTTCTTTGTGGCAGCTGAAGGCAGCAGGACATGAGGAGCTGGAGAACATCTGCCATGGAAACAGATGTTGGCCACCCTCTGCCTTGCTCAGCTGAACCATGGCCCTGCCAGGGGTGCAGCAGGGTCTGCCCAGAACGCTGCTTGGTGGCACAGCTGCCCCCCTGCACATCTGGATCACTCCTGCACACAGGAGTGTGAGAGATCCTGTTTGAGATCCTTTGTGTTTGAGATCCTGTCATGATTCCCAAAACAGGGAATGGCTGCCCCACTGCACACCTGGATCATTCCTGGATGCTGAGATCTGCTGTGATTCCCAAGACCTTTGGGAAAGCAGCTGGGTTGATGCATTCAGCTCTGCTTTTCCAAAGGCCCAGCCAGTGCAGGAAGGGCAAAGGGAACTTGGCTTTCCTCCCTTCTCCACGAGGAGCTCTCCTGCAGAGCCCCAGGCTCGGGGTCTGCACAGCTGGGTGTGGGAATCCTCTGCTGCCCAGGCCCGGGATGGAGGGAGCTTGGAGACTCAGGGAATTCCAGGTGAAGGCAGGAGAGCTGAGAAGAGACCAGCCCCCAGCAGCTGAGCTCTCATCCCGACAGGAATCCCAGGATTCAGCTCACCCCCCACATCCATGGAGTACATCCCTGCGGGGTGAGACCCTGGGG
>VZTH01007603.1:39928-51287 GCA_013397815.1 Aleadryas rufinucha
TCCATGTGGAGGTGTCGGGTGGCACTGTTTAGTATCAGGTGATTATAAATTTTGTTCTTGGTCATCTGAAATTCACAGAAAAAAAAAATCCCTTTAAGAACCAGCTCAGCACCGCCACTGATCTGCAGATGATAATTACAGCTCACAGTATCACAGGAAATCTCAGCGTGATTAAAGAAAGGAGAAGGAAATGCTTAAGAAAGCAGAAGATTCTGTTATGCAGTTCACTTAAAATTCCGGATGCAAGGAGAGCACGGTAATGGGAAGTGCTCCCCCTGTGCTGAGCCTGTGAATGAGGCTTCTCTGCAAAGGTGAGACACAGTCCCGACAGGAGCACACCCCGCTGTGCCCACAGGGCTGGGCTGTTCCTGGGCCCCTTTCCATGGCTCCAGCTCCATCCAGCACGGAGCTCTGGAGCTTTGGAGCTTTTCAGGGTGTGAGCCCCAGCCACCCAAACCCAGACTGTCCCACTGTGAGCACACCCACAGGCAGCACCTCCTGTGTGAGTGCAGAGAGGAGCCAAAGCTGTGGCCTCGTGGAGTTCAACAGCTGCACATGGACTGTGGATCCCTGCCCAGGAAGGGGGAATCCTGTGAGACTGAGGCACCCAGCACAGGGGAAACCATCTGTGGCAGAGTCACTGCTGCAACTGGGGCTGGGAACCGCCCTTCAGGAGGGAAAACAACTCTGTCTCCTTCTCACTGTAATGAAATCATTAAATAAGGGACTCCTGATAAACCTCCATGGCCTTTAGTTTCTACACACACCCCAAAAAGGAATGAGCTCTTTGTCCGGACCCTTCCAGCATGGATGGAGGTGTAGCAGTGTAGGATGAGAGGAGATCTCTAAGAATCTTTCACATCCTGCTCTCCTGGTGCAGGGGAGAAAGTGTCTACTCCTCTCCCGTGTCTACTCCTCTCCAGTGTCTACTCTGCTATTCCTAAACCTTTCATGGATATCTCACTTTCTCCCCAGAAGATCTGTGTCACTGAGTCTTTCTTTCTGCTTTTCAGACCAGTTTCCTCTTTCCTGTCTTCCAGGGATGCGGAGAGAATCCCCCTAATTTCTGCCACAGCTCTTCATGACCACAGTTACAATGTGCTCCTTAACTTTATCCTTCATGCCAACACCATTTCTGTTGGTTTTCCCAATAAAACTTGCTTTCCCTGGGATCCCTGTCATTCCAGCACCCTGTGCTCCGACTGACCCAGATCCTTCTCAGGTCTGGGACATGTTTCTGAGAGAGCCCCAACCAGGACAGAGTGGAATGCCTGGATTGTCCCAAGTCAGCTTCTCTTGTTCACACAAACGAGATATTTTCCTTTTCCCAGTTTGTGTCAAGTTTGTGATCCTTTATGATTCCTTATTGCTTTTCCAAGGAACTCTCCAATTGTTCTCCAACACCGACAAGGCTTTTTAGTATTCCTGCTTCAGCCTGAGGCATCTCATTTTTCTCCATTTAATCAATTTATTTTCAGGCTATTTATCCAATTTGTCAAGAACATTTTAAATTCTAATCCTGTTCTCTAATAGACTTACGGTCATGCAAGCTTCATATCACCTGCAAATTTAATAAGCAAATTCCTTTTCCACCAGGAACAAAGAGACCAAATCCAGAACCACATCAGCCCATCCTTCCCCTGATATTTGATCCCTGCATGGTCACTCAGCCCTCGTGGCCTCTACCCCAGACAGGTTCATTAACAACCTGCTTCTCTAATTAATCTCACATTGCTTTCCTAAAAACTGCTGGAAACCTTGCTAAGGCCATGATCCTTAATATGAATGATTCCTCCCTGGCCATAAAACACAGCAAAAAAATAAAAATAAAGTTAAGTTGCCATGATTTGTTTCTGAGTGGTGGCTGCTCGTTTACCTCAGTGGGAGCTGCTCTCCCTCACTGTGGGGAGCGTCTGGGTGCAACCAGGAATAAAATCAGAGTTTATTCAGTCAGGTGACAACAGACTGGGCATCTTCACCTGCTTCCTGCTCCATCCAGAATCCAAGCACTCCATACATCCCAGACAGAGGGGAAAGATGGAAGGGTTTTAGCCTGGCTGCCAGCACGAGATGAGCAAACCTTGAGAGGAGCCCAGGTCCACAGGGACACCTCAAGTGTCCTTGAGTGAGTGGCCTATGGGATTCCCAGATGTTCCCAGTGGTGCCGGAGGGGCAGGACCCCCTCCCTGCCCCCTGGCCCCACTCCGGGGGTGCAGCCCGGGGTGCTGGTGGCCTCCTTTGCCACCAGGGCGCATCGCTCCCTCATCTTCCCCCCGTGCCCGGCACGAATCCAGCGGCTGTTTTACCCCGGTCCATGACAATGCTAATGCGTTCTTGGGTCTGTTTCGGAGGCTGCAAACCAGGCAGCGAGTAACGAGCCTGGTTTGTTTCTCGATGGCCTCTCCTCGGCATTTGCAGCTGATAAGTTCATCGAGCGTGACTAAACTGCTCCACAGACACTTCTGTCCTGCAAGCCTTGGGAAGATGAATCTCCCCAGGAGGTCTCCATCCTTCCACACGCGTTTCAAGGAGCCTGTGGCTCCCGTGCCCGTCCCTCTGGGCTCCAGCCAGACGTGGGCTGCAGTCACGCTGAGGAGAGCAAGGGCTTCCAGCGTGGCTGCAGCAAAGCTCATTTACAGATCCAGCTGCAGGAAACACCCAAACCCCAAATTCTGGGTGTGCTGTTCCCTGCTGGTGTTGCTGTCGCGCTGCAGGAGCTGCCAGGTGAGAGGGGACAGAGATGGGGACACTGGAGGTGTGAAATGTTGGCATTTGGAACGGGAACAGACACAACCTGAACGCACCAACTGTTCCAGAAGGGAACCAGGAGAGGCTTCTCCCTCCTGCAAACACTCAGGGGTCACTGATTCCCACAACCTCACTCCTGGGGGAAGTTGGGTCTTCACTGAGGAAAGTTGCACTTGAACAAGAACCATCATCTTGTGATTCTGAGCACCTTTTCATTTCACCCCAAATCCAATCCAATCCAATCCAATCCAATCCAATCCAATCCCATCCCATCCCCTTTCCTTTCCTTCCCTTCCCTTCTTTATTTCCCCTCTAAAAACCTCAGGTGTTTCGAGGCTAGTGCTGAAGCAATGGCATCCCACCCCGTCAGAACCTGAATTATTGGCATTTTGATGTGGCTGAGCTAATCAAGCATGTGAATGCAGCGCTGGGCTTCATTTACCACTTCTGTAGCCCTTTGTAGACACTTTCTAAGCAATGAAACGCTTCAAAATGATGGCTGAGCCTTCCTACACCTCTTCAGGTTTAACAAGATAATGCTGTTAATTGTGAAGTGCCAGTTAGGCAGAAGCTTATCTATTGCTGAGACAAGGATCTGAGTTCAAAGCTATTTACCAGGAAACTCCATTAGGGGAAGAAAGGATCCACAGGGCTCTGAATTGCCAGGCCACAATAGGAAATTTCTGAGCGCAGCTGGAGGAGCGATCAGATAAAATAACCAGCAGAAAGAACGAGATGTTTCACTGGAAAAAAGGGAACCACTGGAAAAAAAGGAACCGGTGCTCCCACTGCCCTGCAAACAGGGGAAGGCACGTGCATGGGGGACACGCTCCTGTTCATTTACTGTTTGTTATTTTATTTCTTTTATTAAACTGTCTCTATCCACAAGTTTTCTCACTCTTAGCCTTCCAATTCTCCCCTGCATCCCATTGGCTGTGTGGGGCTGAGTTCCCAGCTGGGGTTAACCCACAATCACCACCTGAATCGTCTGCACCAAGGTGCAAAACCCTGAGGAACTGTTAAAGAACACTGTAAATAGCCCCCAAAGAGTTCCCATTGCACTTCCTACCCAGGAAATCCTCCTGAGAGACCTTTTTTCATAGATTTAACCTTTCCTCTAGTACTTGGTTTTTGTCTTCTCCAGAGCCTATTTTTTTTCTGTCTCAAGGATTTCATATGGGAATATAACTAATAAAACTTGATTTATTGTGTTCTATAATGGAAAAAATAATCAAGTGTCAGAATATGAAAAGAAAATGCTGTATTTTCCAGCCTGTCTTTCCTAATAAAGTTCCTTACAAAAACTGCAAAGCAAGGATATTTTTAATATATGCCAACTGTATTACAGATATATCTGTAACTGTAACACAGATGTATGATCATTCTGACAGTCATGCTGTACTTTGCATTCATTTTAGAGAATTTATTAAAGTCCTGGGAGCTGCTCTGAAATCTGTAGTTAACAGGACAAAAGAAATGGCCTAAAGAGGAGCCATCAGCACCCAGAGCAGTGGTGGAGTCCCCGTTTCTGAAGGGATTTAAAAGGCTTGGGGACACAGGTGGGTGGTTGGACTCTTTGATCTTAGAGACCTTTTCCAATCTAAATGATTCCATGGAAAACAATTCTTTGCCTTCTGCCCCTCTGGTCTTCCCCACAGCCTCAGCATCTGCCCAGCCCCAGCCTTATTCCCCAGCTGAGATCTCCAGAGAGGGATGGAAGGAGCAGTTGTTGTGCTGATGACAAGAAACCTCCCTGATATCTGCACTAACAAACAGAAAATCCCTTCCCAGGGCTGACCTCACTCGAGGCTTCAGGAACTGAGGGAAATGCAGAGCCCAAAGGGAGGGAAGCAGCCCAAAACCTGCTGAGGAGAATGGAAATACTTCCAGCACAAAGCTCCCCATTCATCACCCACCAGCCCCCTCTGGCATTCTCTGTTCACAATTTGTATTCCGGAGGGGAAGCCTTGAGCAAACATCCTTCAACTGCTCCAGGGGATGGTCAAGCAGAGCTGAGCAGGGAAGGGGAGCAGGCACCAACTCTTTTCCCATGATTTTGGGCAGTTTTGTGGGAAAGTGAAGCCCAAGACCCCTCCTAAGCCAGGTCTGCCCAGGCAGGGCTCAGAGGTGATGAGCACAGGAATATTCAGCCTAATGGATCGTTAAACCCCAGCTGCCTTTGGTGCACACGAGCCAAGATCTAATGACTCTGTACTTCTGTGCTGTGAACATCCTGCTTGCAGAGTGTTTCTGCACCTGCCCAGCATCCCCCCAGCACACCGACCCCTGAAAATGGACTGTGGCAAGGGGCAGACGAGACAAACCCAAGAGTGAAGCTGCAGGTAGAGTCAGCACATCGCTCATCAGAGGGCTTGGAAATGCCAAAGGAAAGGTTGTCCCCAAACCCTCCGTTTGATATTCATTATGTCAGGTTTTTGTTCTACCATTCCAACCTATTTTTCAACTGTAATCCTGTGACTCATTCATTGAACAGGATGCTCAGGGAATAAGGCAGCTATTCAGGAGTTATTTTAATCCTCATTAAGCGGTGAATGGCCCTGTTCTTTAGTATCCCACGCCAGCCAAATCCTGCACTGATTATGGAACTGTTATTTTCCATGAAGGCTTTTCCTCTACGCCCATCCGAGGCTCACAAACAGCTCCCAGACTGCCGTGGCAGGCAGGGTGGGGGCTGTACCTGAGCCCAGAACAGGTGTGCTCACACCTGCCAGGCTTTATTCCTTTTCAGGAACAGCCCTGGAAAACTCGGGTCAGACTTTTCCTATCACACAGGGGATTTTTAATAGGATTTTGCAAGCACAAATCAGCTGCTAATTAATCATGACCATTTTGTGGGGGAGGAAAGGCAGCTGGAACAGCTCCTGGTTTACCTGAGGGGGAAATAATGAAGGCAGGTGGAATTAATGGCCACACAATAAGAGGAGGGGGACTGGAAATGCTCCCCCAGCCCAGTTCAACCTCAGGTTTGTCACTCTCCATCCCGGCCAAGGTAGTGAGGGTACAGCCTCCTGGTGAGGGGCAGCTGAAGGAACTGAGGGGGCTGAGCCTGGAGAAAAGGAGGCTCAGGGGGGACCTTGTGGCTCTGCACAACTCCCTGACAGGAGGGGGCAGCCGGGGGGGGGTCGGGCTCTGCTCCCAGGGAACAGGGACAGGAGGAGAGGGAACGGCCTCAGGCTGGGCCAAGGGAGGTTTGGGTTGGATATTTGGGAATATTCATTCACAGAAAGAGTGGTCAAGCATTGGAATGGGCTGCCCAAGGAAGTGGTGGAATCACCATCCCTAGAAGTGCTTAAAAAAACTATGGACGTGGTGCTTGGGGATGTGGTTTGGTGGTGAACAAGGTGGTGGTGCTGGGATGGACTTGGGGATCTCAAAGGTCTTTTCCAGCCTGAACAACTCAATGATTCTGTGGCAGCCCACTGGAGCTCAACACTTTGGAAAACCATGCTGGAGGTGTTGGGAACTTTGGGGAGCAAGAAACCAAAGGGACTTTGAAAGGCTCTGATCAGCTCAGGTTCCTCCAGGGCTGTCCCTGGGCAGACCCTGCCAGGGCTGCCCAGCACCCTCCCAGCGCTGGGGGTGCTCTGGGAGGTGCTGGCACAGCAAGGGCAGGCAGGAGGTTGGTGTTTCTCACACCTGGAGCTGCTGCAGGCTCATCAGCAGGATCTGCACTCAGGATTTGGCCGCAGGAACTCCCCAGCAGTGCCAAGAGGGATGTCAGGGTCACCTGGACACTGCTCCAGTGCTTTCCCTGCCCACCCCTGGAGCTGGCACTTGGTACCTTGTGCGTCTCACGTCTCGGGACTGCTACAAGCCCTGACCCTTCCCTGCTCTGTCCCAGCAGCGCTCAAGGCAGGGATTTTACTTGCAAAATATCCATCAAGTACCTGAAGGCCCTGTGAGTGAACAGTGCACAGGAGACTTCAACTCAGGCTTTTGCTGCTTTTTGACTTCTTGGTTTTCCAGCTTGGGTTGTGTTGATTCCTTATTTTAAGGCTATGGGAGACGAAGGCTTAAATGAAATGTATGAAATCAAGTGGGAAGTGAATCACAGAATGTCCTGAGCTGGGAGGGACCCCCAGGGATCATTGATCCAACCCCTGGCCCTGCCCAGACACCCCAACAACCCCACCCTGGGCATCCCTGGCAGCGCTGCCCAAACGCTCCTGGAGCTCTGGCAGCCTCGGGGCCGTGCCCATTCCCTGGGGAGCCTGGGCAGTGCCCAGCACCCTCTGGGGGAAGAACCTTTCCCTAAAATCCAACCCAATCCTGCCCTGACACAGCTTCACCATGTACAGCTGCAGGTGGAAAATGCTTGGCTGCAGTGGGCACTGAAGTTCTGGAGGTCATGGCTGAGAAAAATAAAGAAAAAAAACCTAAAAAATCAGCAAGGCCCACTGAGCTGCGAGGTGGAAAATAATCCTTCTGCCTCAAATATCTGAGTAAAAACAGGAGCGTGAGGGGGATGTTCTCGTACAACAGGGCTCGGGGTTCACTCACAGAAATCTGTCTCCTGCGTTGGAAGGCTGCACAAATCACACACTCATTCACAGTGGATTCTCCCCCTCCCACACAGCCCTGGTATCCACGGTGGAACATGGAAACGGGGCCCACTCACGAGCTCCCTACACACCAACATATGTCTCCCTCCCAGCACATCCCTGCGGCTCCTCGCTGCCAAGGAAAACCGCAGGGGAGAGCTCGGCGTGAGGAAAACGCAACTCCTGTTTTCGAGCCACTACAGCGGAAAAGGGCACTTGCAGAAAAACAAAGCCACGAGAAAAATATTTCCCAGTCTTGGCTTTAAAATGATATTTTTAAAAACAGCAGCAGCACAGTGAAGATAAAGGTCACAGAGAGCTTCAAATCTCCCTCTCTCCAAGGAAGTTGACGCCTTCTGGAGTATCTGGCCTGAAGAAGAAATGGTTTTTCCTCCTCATGGCCAGTGGAGTGTGAGGTCTGACAGGTTAACTTTAAGCTTTTCCTGCTCTTCCCAGAGCCTGGCTGGCTCAGCAGTGGGAGGCTCTGGAAAAGAGACATCCTTCATGGGCATCCCTCCCAGCAATGCCTCTGCTCCAGAGAGCAGCAACCACGGTGCCCCTCAGGCAGATGGGAATGTCTGAGCTCACCTGGAGCTGAGTTCAGCATTTTCCACAGCATTTCCTGCTTTATTTGCTCTGATCTTCATTGTTTTCAGCTAACCCCTTTCTCACATGTTCCAGAATAAAGCAGGAGGAAAATGTGGAGAAAGGACCAGAAGAAATCCAGATGAAGAGAAAGATCAAGGGCTTTCAGTCTGGGAGAGAAAGTTCTGCAAAGCCCAGGGCACAAACGTGCCTGGGATCCCCTCTGTGTCTGAGAACCTCACACTGCCTCGGGAACACAAAGTAATTGGATAAATATGGACTGGTTTCCTCAAAAATCCAACAGCTGAGCAGGCTGCGTGGCTGACATGAGGCAGCACTGCACAGCAGCAGCTGGGGAGCAGCCCTGGATGGCAACCTTTGGAAACACGTCCAGAATGTGCAGCTCACGGGGAAAACATATGGGCAGGAGAGAACAAGATGTGTCCTTTAAAGGGCATTTCTGGAGATGGAGTTGATTTGAGAAAGTATAAATAGTCTGGGTTTCTAAAGCAGGATTAGTTAAATGCAATCTTTGGTGGAACACAGCCAGCTCTTGCACATTCCGAGTGCAGAGACAATTATGCAAATACCTTTGGAAGTGACACACGGTCCCTTTTAACCCCATGGTATTGGCAGGAAGGAGGAGGGAAGGGAACACAAAGTCCTCCTCTTGTTTTTCCCTCTTCCATGAAGTATAAAGTTGAGGATGAAATCCCTGTGAGAAGGGCTCTCCAGTGGGTCCAGGGGTGCTGGACCTCAGATCCACTTGGAGAGCAGAAGTCCAAGCCCTGGTCACTGCTTTCTCTTAGGAACCACCAGGGCCTGGCTGTCCCATCCTGCTCTTCAGACTGAAAAGAAACAGGAATCAGGAGACAGCTAAAAACCCTTTGCCTGCTACACAGGAACAACAATCTTAATTATTTTTTCCCATGGAACCAAATGGTTTTGGATCAGTCCTTGTCCTGTCAGCAGGTCCTGGCAGGAGCATGCACAGACTCTGGAGAGGAGGGTGGGCCCCAGCTTGCCCTGGCCCAGCAGGGCTTTCCCAGCCTCAGGAGTGATAAATGTGTGGTGTTATAAGCAACACAACGATGCAGATAAATAGACTGAAGCCCTTAACTGGTTTTAAATCACTCTAAAGCCGCAGAAATTCACTTGCTCCTCATCTGTCACCAAGGCATGGCCAGCCTGGAGGTGTCTGGGCAGAGAAGCAAAGATCTCTTTATGTGGCACAGCAACAAGTGGCTGGGAGGGGCCAGGAAGGAGGATGTGTCTGTTGTGATGGTTTGAAACCCATTCCACCCTTTTGCTGGTTCCTGGTGTTTTGTTTTCCCTGGATGGAGGCTGGTTTACATGCCTGTCAACTGCTGAACGTGGCTTTGGGCCAGTGCTTTCAGGACGATTAAGATCCAGATGCAATCTAACACCGATCAGAGCCTTATCTTTAAGAATATAAAGAAGGCACCAGCACTAATCAAGCCCTTAAAATGAACCATGGCCATAAGTGCTTTATTAAGGCACAAAGAAAGTGGCTCTGTGTTAGGGAGAGCTCTATTTAAATCCTAATCCTATCAGCAATTAAGCAGATGGTTAACTTTAAGCATCTGCTTAAGTCTAACTGAAGTCACATTAAAGAGAGGCTTTCAAAATAGCGAGTCTATAGAAAGAGCTGAGTGTGACAGTGTCAAAATCTTGCTTTTTGCTAAGAATTCCCTCTCTTGTTCTGGCACTGCTTCAATCCCAGTGAAAGGCAGAAGGTGACACGGATTCTTTGAAGGAGCTGAGAACAGATCATGGAATCCTGGAATGGGTTGGGTTGGGAGGGACCCTAAAACCCATCCAGTGCCACTCCTGCCATGGCAGGGACACCTCCCACTGTCCCAGGCTGCTCCAAGCCCCATCCAGCCTGGCCTTGGGCACTGCCAGGGATCCAGGGGCAGCCACAGCTGCTCTGGGCACCCTGTGCCAGGGCCTCCCCACCCTCACAGGGAACAATTCCTTCCCAATATCCCATCCAGCCCTGCCCTGTGGCACTGGGAAGCCATTCCCTGCGTCCTGTCCCTCCATCCCTGGTCCACAACGAGGCGATCCCAGAGCCTTCTTGTCTCCAGGCTGCACAATCCCAATTTTCTCAGCCTTCCCAAGACGTCCTAACTCTGACCCCCAGCAGTGGAATGTTCCTGGTATGAAGCACAGATTCTTGGAGAGTTTATATATTCATATTATTTTTAAAAATAAATATTTCATTAAAAACCACTTTTCCATATGTTGTGATTAGAAATTTTCTGTTTGGCCAACTCAACACTGGCTGAAATTACAAACAACTTTTTTCTTTAATGATTTTAATTTTTCATGTTTGTAACCCTCAGAGCAACTTAGATTTTGGGAATATTGGATTACTGCTAAAGGGAAAAAATACCATTTAAAGTCCAGCTATTCCAGGAAAGCTGCCTTGGTTCCATTGTCCCAAACTGCTTGGCACAGTCAACATCTCTGAATAATGAGTCTGTCTCTAGTGACAACAAGTTACAGTATTTATTATTATTTAGATTTGCTAAAACAGATCTTATTTGGGAAAATTCTGTAAAAACTACTGATATTAACCATCTTTAAAACCAGCAGTAGTGGTTGTGGCATCCTGGTATCCCTTTCCATGGAAAAAGGGCATCCCCTGGATAACTGCTTGGATGTCCAGTTGTCCCAGGTTTGGAAATGAAGCAGTTCATCAGAAATCTTTCAAGCTCCAGGTTCTTGAATCCTTTGATTAGGTGGGAATTTTCACTGATCTTAATTAAAGGAGATCACTGCCTCTGTTTTGTACAGAGACAGCTCTTGGCAGCTCCAAGGCCCTCAAAGAAAAAAGCAAACAAAAGATATCAACATTTATTTATTTTGAACCTGTGGGTTTGGGTTCAACCTCAGGGGTTTTTTCAGAGCTCATTTGTGGTTTCTTTGCCCCTGGTAACTCATGGAATATTTACTGCCCTGTGTGGAAAGGGGGATCTGGCAGAGGCCAGGATTTACAGCAGAGAGAGCTCTCTCCTGTAGGCAAAGCAATTCCCATTTATTTACTCACTCCCTGCCTTCCATGGGAACAGTTGTGTTGGCAGATTTGATCCTCAGCTCTGCTTGCTGGAACACGGCTTTTATTGGGTTTTATCGGGGTTTATTTCATTTTATTTCTGCACCAAACTCACCAAGGCCAAGCAAAGCAGTTCTGTGATCAGATTAACTGGGTGCCAGGGGTGATGGCACTGGAGGAGAGCGTCCTGCTCCCTCCTCAGCCCTCAGGGAAATGATTCTCACCCCTCCCTTGGGCCTGTCTTTATAGGATCTTGCAGGAAATTCTCTCTGCTTTTTCATTTACCTGCTTTTGTCATCGAGTTTTAGCCAGATCGGGTTCCTGATCTCACCTTTGTACAAAGGGGGGAGGCAGGGTGAGGGGATGGGATGGGGATGGGGAT